>WNWU01000012.1:25550216-25625014 GCA_012654045.1 Ptyas mucosa
GAACAGACCCCGCTGGTCTTGTCTTCTTTCCTGCGCCTGATCTAACAGATTAAATGCCGAAAGAAGAGAGATTTTGTATGGTAGCATGTTCTGGGATAATCACAACATAACACAGCAAAGCACCAAGTTTTCTAACATGCTCATTTTGCAGCAAATATGTAGAAGTTGGAAGGATACCTAAGCATAAAGTTATGCTTCTATTGATCTCTTTAAGAGTTATTTTTCTGTAAATTAATATTTTCTTTTTTCATTTTGATAGTATGATTTGGAAGTGGAATAAGAAAGTGTTGTCATTTGTATACAGCAAGAGGGGGGAAATTGATGGAATCTCTATTTTTACAATGTTGTTTTCTGCTGTGAAAATGTAAACGTATATTACATTTATTAAAAGTATAGTATTAATACTTTTAATACTATAATAAAATGTATCTTTAAATACATTTTTATTTGAGTGAAGGCATTAATTTTACAAAAGCATATTATTCAGATACATTGTTTGAGGATTTAAGAAGAAATCAATATTATGTAAAATACTATGAGAAGAGACTCTAAATTGAATAGGAAACTACTACAGTGACATCTAATGGAAAGTCTTATGTTCTGCCCAATCTCTCATACAATCACAGAACATGGGAAAGAACTGAAAGTACCTAGCCTAATCTCCTGTTTTTCAAATATATCCAACTCCTCCTCCCAGAATTCCCAGTCAAAATGTATAGTTAACCAAATAGACAAGGAATTCTGGGGATTATAGCTTCATCCATCTAAAAAGGACTGGCTGGAGAATGTTGAAGAATAAAAACCAGGTAAAGAATAACAGTAGGAAACATTTCTCCATATAGTGTATCTTATGTTATGGAATGAGTTTTTTCCATAGGTGATATGGTAGGCGACTTGATATATTTTTAAAAAAAATAATAAAATTGAAAGGAGATACAGTTATTACTGTACATCAAAAAGAGCATGCATATAAATACAAGTCTGTATCAAACTTCTTACTGTAGTCTTTTTATTAACATTCAGTTGGGTCCTGTGGGGCTTGATTGGATAACCCTTTAGTCAAATTCAGTATTACTCTTCTGCTCTAAGAAAGCAACTGATTGTCACTATGTCCACTAGTATCTTCTCTGTTAATTTGATATAATTGAAAGATAACTTCCTATTTCATTGCATCTATTTCTGGGCTAATTTTAACTCATTAGAATAATATTGAATTCCTGATACTGAGACAAAACTTCCTTGAAGTTAACTTTTGAAGCTAAAATTAAAGATCCGACAATAAATGTTGACAAACAAGAAACATGACTGCCAGAAACCACCAGTCACAGACACTTCAAAAATAATTCAGAATATATATCTGAGCTCATATGAGCCCAGCATCTCTGCTATTCCTTAGGTGTGGCTTGAAAGCTATTGATGAGCCACAGGATTAGTTATTTACCAATCACAAATACACACCACTTGAACACCATTGGCATTGACAAAATCACCATCAATCAACTGCAAAAGGCAGCTTTACTTGGAATAACTTACATCCTACAACACTACCTTTAACAACATTTAACAACATCTGCCTCGTCCAGGTCCTTGGGAAACACTTGATAGGTAGACAAAAATGCCAAATCCAATCTAAACTGACTGAATGCTGAATAATTATAGTGAGATGGGCTACTTTAAGAAATAGCAGAGTGGTTCTGGGTTTATGCTTAAATGAGATCTGAATTATATGTTCTAATTGTCCAAAGTACAGCCTGACTTACTACTCACAAAAATAAAAGGGTATAAAACGTACTTCTTCCCTATGAAAGATTTTCAAAAGAGGTGCCTCATATGCACTTCATCTCCCTTCTAAAATTCTCCAGCCCTGGGATTATAACCAATTAATTGCTCTCTAAAACGTTTGAATCAACAGATTCATCGTTTACCACATCGTTTCATTAGATGGCAGCGAAACTTCATTCTGCAACTGATGGTATTACCTGTTACACAAACCAGCCTAGAAGATTTAAAGGAAGTTCCCCACGCCCAGGATTCTTGTTTGGGAAACATCTTAAAAAGAGAAAGAGAACCTTACTGCAGTTAAAACAAGGCATGCGCTTAATCTTTCATTCAGATGACTCATAATGTAGGCGCTTTTAGAAGAAAGATTACACGGATCACCATGCAAAATTGTTGGAAGATAGGATTCACTCTTCTCCTAGAAAAAGGAAAAGAAACTCAAAAAATATTAAAAGAGCAGGAAAATTCCCCTAAAAGAAAATCAGCAGAAACTTAGGCAGAGTTTCAGCCCCCATTAAGTCAATGGGCCATTAAGAAGCTGAAGCCACCCTATTTTCCACAACAAAGGAAGGACAAAATTACAGGGGCCTGCAACATCCAAACAGGTATGGGACGCAGAAGAAAGCAAACACCCAAAAAGGAAAAGAAATCAAGCCAAAGTAATTAGAATTTCAAACACATGAGAAAAGAGATATTCACTAAAACACAGTAATAACAAACTGATTAATTATAGGGAATGAACAACTACAAAGGGCTAGGAAAAAGAGAGATTAGAGTATAAAACAATTACTTATTTGCCAGAGCCAGGACGGAAGAAACCAATCACAAAAAAAGCAGGATTTAAACACCGTAAAACAATCACACACACAAATCAAAGGATTCACATGCCAAATCAAAAGAATTTCAAAAGACTTTAAAGGGTCAGATAGAAAGTCAGCCCGGAACGCTGTGCTTGTATTTGTTTCTTGCCTACCTTCCTATAAACAATAAACTAATTCTGCTCTCAAAGAGCTGACCTCCAATCATTTCGAAGTAATCTCCCAGCAGGGAGTTTTGAATTCAAGAAGGGAAAGCTCTGCACTTCCAACAATCCTTAAAGGGAAAGGCTTCTTTTTCTTTCCAACAAAATATAAAACAGTAAAATATTTGCACATGAAATCAAAATGTATTATTTCGGACGGTTCTCCCCCACTTCCCTCCATAACACGTCATCACTAAGGAAAGGTATTCGAGCCCATCGCTTTCAAAGGGAGTTTGTTTTGACACCAATGTTATGTTGATACAAACTGATCGTTCTGCATCAACCTTTTAGGTTTTAGTCAAAGGCGGCGGGGGCGGTAATAAGAAAAGCGGTGTGTGTAGAGAGGACCCCAAACTCCCAGCAGTTTCGATGGAAACCGAGACGGTCTCCCAGGAAACATACTGGGAAATAAACCGCATTAAACACAAGTGAGATTTCTTCCGAGTTTTTTTTTTAAACCCTGATAAAAAGAGTACGGCAACCGGGGAGAGGCCACCCAGAGTAGATCAACGGCGGGGAAATAGCAATGCAGGGCAATTACATAAGCTTTCATTCAAGGCGCTTCTTGGGGTTTTGCTTCTGTTTATCGAGTTTCGACCGCCAACTCGCAGCGCCGCTGCCGGAAGAAGTCCTGGGGCTCCTGACTGTGACGGGTGTCATATGACCTAAGGAAAGATGGCTGAAGACGGGCAGAGCAGCGAGGAACTTGCGGCTGGGTCGAGAGAAGATTTTGAAGTCGTTGATCGCGCCCAGATCCCCAGCGCCTCTGAGCTGAAAAGCGATGGCAAAGAGAGGGGGGCCCCAGACGCCAGCTGGTCTGCTCCCATCTTCTCCCTGGCCAAGAAAGCCTCGGAAAACTTAGCAGTGAGCTACGGAAACGCTCTGAAGTCTGCAGCCTCGGTAGGACTCATTCCCAAACCACTCAGCAATGACAGCCCAGCAAAACAAAGTATGGCTATGTTTATTGCTTGTCTTTGGTAATGGTGGTGTGGGGTGTAAAGCGAGGAAGTGGCCTTTCTCACGGTAGAGGAGGGGCTGGGGTAAAGAAAACTTTCAGGGCGAGTTGACTTTCAGGATCCGACTAAGAATGTATCCTAGAGAAATGCCCAGGTCTTGGTTCTGGGAGTCGTTTTTCCTTGGATCTGGAGATTTCCTTGTATCCTATCTTCATTTTGTTAAGTTTTCTGCACATGCCTGGAAATGATCTTCACATGTTGAAGGTCGACAGTTAAAAATCGATTCAATGGCAAATTCTAGAAAAGATTTCTAGTTATTTCTAGATATTTCTAATACAGCTTATTGTGAATTGATCCTTGAATGCTTGACAAAAAGGTAGGGATTCTCTGTTTTAGACTCATCTTTTCCCCCCTGGATAAAATGATTGGGGCTTGTTTTCTTTATATGACAGTACAATTCTATAGTACAGTTCTACTTGAATTAAAATACCAAAAGAAAACACTTCCGTGTATAAATTAGCAATTTATATTTATTTGCTAAATGTTGAAGCCTATCAGATTATAAATAACACTGGGAAATGTATGTTGTAAATTACATTGTGTCTAGGCTTATATATCACAGTACATTTTCAAAGAGAAATTTTTAATATACAAACTTAAGTAAACTGAAAAGGAATAAAGTATGAGTTACTAATGGGAGAGACAAAACATGGTGCTTAAGAAGATATGGTTTAGCTTAGGCCCTGCACTTTAGGATATAATCATTAGATTGGGCAGTGATTCAGATTCAAATGGATTATTTACAGCAGGGGTGTCAAACTTGTGGGGTCACATGATGTATCAGGACTTTTTCCCACTTTGCTAAACCAGGCGGGGGCGGAGCCAGCACTATCCGGCCAAGGGGTGCGGGTTTGACACCCCTAATTTAAAGTATGTCAGCCTCAAGTCAAATACAACTTTCATGGGATAAATCCCAGGGACCCCAGGAAAAGGTACAGCTTCTTTAAAAGGAGTTGGGTCTAGCATGAACACCCCCACACATTTTCAAATCAAATTCTCCTTCAAATGTATATTGCTGCACAGCCCTAGTCTCTCCACCTGGAAAAATAGCAGTCTGGTCAAAAGTGCTCTGTCTTAGATTTCTACATTCATGGTTGAAGATACATTGTGTTTATTAAGACTCCCATGTATGCATTATTTAGAGACAGTTGGGTGTAGTGGTTAAGGCATCCAGATAGAAACCAAGAGACCATGAGTTTTAGTCCTGCCCAAGGCATGAAACTATCTGGTTGAAGCCAAGTCACTTTCTCTCAGCCATAGGAAGGAGATTATGGCAAAGCAATTCTGAAAATTTTAGATTGTCCTACAAGAATTTTAGTATTGTCCTATCAATGCAAATTTTCTAGTGAAATGATTATATAAATATATTTCTAGTCCTAAAGGCATGAGTAGAATGAATTAATTCCATGTATAAATTATGTGGCAGAAATAAAACATGTTAATGATGCAGAGAATCAGTTGAATGGAATGTAAATTCATATACATATATTTATCAGAATCTGAGAATTAAAGTAGTGTACAATAGAGTATTTCAGAAGTACTAGTACTTAATCAAGATTTAATGGGTATTAATGATTTTAAGTGCATATGTATGAAGCATATCCTAATTCCTGGAACATTAAACTATAAAGTTGTCATCCCAATGAAAAGCAATGTACTTTTTTATAACAAGAAAAAAAGCACACCAAGGGTTTGAGAAAAAATGTAAATATATTAATAAATTCCACTTTACCAAGGGAATCATAATTCTTTAATTTCAATTTAAAAAAATTGAATTTTGAGATAAAAATACAATACAACTAAAATGTTTTATTCTTCATACTTCAGTTAGAAAAAAATATTCTTTCAATAATCTTCTCCTAAACATTGCTACTTTCCTATTTATAATTTAATCCTTTATTACTTCATCCTATTTTATAATTATGCTTTCCAATAATAGGAGATACTGAACAAGATATTATTATATTTATACTTTAGCAAATACGCAGTTGAATGTATAGGATTACACTAATACCTTATTTTGGTATTGTTTTGTCTAAACTTGCAGGATATCTTGCATTAACTGATTTATGGATTTGGGGGAAATTGGTATTAACAATGGTAGCTAAATCATAGTTTATTCAGCTAAGCCAATGTTCTGGGTTTGCATGAGACATTAAGTTATAAACTGATTCCCTTCCCCCCCAAGCTGAGTTCATATAACATACAGTATTAGACTGACTAACTAGAATGTTTTGTCTTGAAGAACCAGTTTGGTATAATGGTTTAAGATACCAAGCTAAAAAAGAGTCCAAGTCCTGCCTTATGCACAAAGTCAGCTGGGTGTCCTTGGGCCAGTCACTCTTTCTGAGACCTAGGAAGCATACAATGGAAAACCACTTCCCAAAAATTCCTGCCAAGTAAACTGCAGATAGCTAGATTCAAGACTGACTAAAAGGCAAAAGAAAAAAAATTATCAGGAAGAGTTTATTTTCACCAAATAGTATTGTATTCAAAGAACTTCACATTTATCAGAAATAGAAAAATGTTTTCAAGTAAGAGAAAACAAGATATGCAAAAAATATATATTACATCTCAAATTCATATTTTTTAAAATTGATTAACCTCTCTGAAATAGGTTCTTGGTGGAGATATGGTTTAAATATGCTGTGATATGCTGTGCACAATGATGCATAAATTCCACCAATGAAAATTGCTTCTAAACAAAGCAGCAACCATATCCATACTCTAGAATAAACTATATTAAAGTGGGGATTTAGCATAACACCATGCTACAAATATTTTTAGGATTAAATCTGAAGTATATATTCAAATTCCTCCTGGAAAAACGGATCATCTCCCTGCACATCCATCACATCTGTTTTAGTGGTTTTATGTATTTTATTTAAAGTTTTAAAAGTAACATATGACCTTTTATATATAGGCTTTTAACAGATAGGCTTTTAAAGATAGACTTTTAACAATTTCAAAAAGCTTGCAAGCTTCTAAAATCAAATTTCTGATTTCTGCTCACCTTTCGGTTTGTCCACTGCACAATCCACATGGGTACCAGTACACTTGGTGCATCATATAACTGACGGAAATATGGTACTTCTTCTCACTCATATGTTATCAATCTGGCTATACAATCTGGCAGGAAAAAACAAATCGATAGCTGTATCCCAGCCACAGCATACAGGCAAAAATCAAAACATCATTGCCACCGTAGGTTCTGTCTACGATGTCTTACAGCTATTCTTGTAGTCCAGATGGTCACACTCGCCCATGAGCCATGCTTGTGAAAGGAATAGTGCTTGTGAAGTGCTTTAATTTAGGCTGCTCAGGGTACTTATGTTGTATTAAATCAGGTTTTTTTTTAAAAAAATAGCAACTTTAAAACATATGGACTTCAACTCCCAGAATTCCCCAGCCAGCATGCTAACCTAGCTAGAGAGTTCATTTTCAGAAAAAGGAGTGGGGGAGTAAACGCAGTTCTGCAAGACACAGCGCAAATAATGGAGCAGAGTCCCATGAGAATGAACCTAGTCTAGGGGAAGGTGGGGGGACTCTCCTCCCAGCCTGTGTTAGGTAGTGGCGGCGAGAAGTCCGTCAGAGATGCTTTACTTTGTATTGAGCAGGAAGTGGCACAGAATGGCCCCTTCCAACTCTGTGATTCTGAGATTCTTAAAATTGGGGAAGCAGAACTGAACTCCATTTAGAAAATGGATTTTAAAACGTTCCGTTTTCCCAGGAAAAGGGAAGCGACTCTTAATGGGAATAAAGCCCGCCGCTCATTGCACTACCCGCCCCCAGCGGTCGCGTGGGCAGAAAGCTTAAAAAGCGACAACCTCCAGAAGAAGAAACAACTAAAATGGCGACTCCGCTTTCTTGTTTATAATGGCTCGGGAGTTTGTTGAGCCAATTTGCCTCTGTGTCCAATGAGAAGCGAGTTGGGGGGGGGGTGAGAATGTGAACATTCTTCTCCCCTGTCAAAACATAAGAAGGCAAATGAAAGAGCATGGCCAATCCGGGCTCTTGGAATGGTTGATACAGAGTTGTAATTGGCTCGCTGAAAGGGTATAGGAGAGTCGGTGTGTTTTGTCCAATGAGAGGCCTCTCTTTGAACGTGGAGGGGGTGGGAAGTGTTGCTCGGGTAAAGCAGGTGCAGGTGAGAAGCCGGGGGGGAGGGGGAGGAAATGACAGTTTTGCCTGTGGGAAGGCTGGAGTATACACGTGATCCACTCCGGGAGGTGGAGACGGGGATTCGCCGTCGGGGAAGCTTTTCAGGACTGAGTAGCCCGTTGTACGTCTGTAAGTGTGGGACCCTGGAGAAAACCCATGCACGAGGAGGCACATGACTCTGCCTTCTTTGCTATGGGAAACCGCTTCTGCTCCCGATTTTCTGAGGAAATTGCAATGCTTGCTTACTCGCTGTAACGTCTGAATAAGGCCGAGAATGAATCATGGGGGTTTCTTCTGTAACCTTGACTATATTCTACAGCCACGACTGGTTTTCGTACTAGCATGCTTACAAAGATTTCTTCCCTCTGTGTTTATAAGCAACCATGATGGCCATTCCTATAGGGAACATGAAATGGGATTAAAATGTTGCACTGCAAGCATCCTTCTGGGGAGAGTGGAACATAAGTACCTGTTCGCTTTTAAGGATTGTTGCACTAGATATCGAAACTTAATGATAGTGACATAGTTCTTATTGTTCACATTTGGTATGCATTGCACACATGTATCTGGGTGCGTTTTACCATATTGATTTAGAGTCCATTATTGTTATGCATTTTTGCTGCATAAACAGGAACTAAAAATACTTGCAGACTTGGGCTTTTTTATGAATAGTACCTTATGTATATTATTCCAGGTGCTGGGGTGGTTTTTTTGTTTTTGTTTTTTGTTTAGCATGACAGGAAAATGCTTATTTGTGTGGATTCACATTTTCAGAATAAGCCTACAGATCTATTACAAGACTTTGCTTTCTTATACACATGTCTGCTTGTCTATATGTGTTTAGCAGCCAGATCCCACACAATGGAAGAGCGTTCCAATCTTGTGAATATGATGAAATTGAGCATTAAAATCTTAATCCAGTCAGCTTTGAGTTTGGGGAGGACTCTTGATTCTGACTTCCCTCCTCTACAGCAGTTCTTTATTGTTTTGGAACATTGTCTCAAGCATGGACTTAAAGGTGAGTTTGCTTCAAATCTGATTTTATGTTTTTATGGTTGACAAGTATGTATGGTTGTAAGGCTTTTTTTATTATTTAGCTGTCCCCATTCAACTGACATAGCCACCAGATATTTGCAGAATTTACCTAGAATGGTGTAGTTAAATTCCTGTAATTGAACCATGAGGAAATGCATAGAAGCAATGGAAAAAAGAAAAAAAAACACATGTAAACCTGACTGCATACCTTGACATATTTGCCTACTTCTGTGCATTAGGGAAACAAAAGTTATATTAAGGCATATATGAAAATAGACATTCCAAGTATGTTACTTGTATATTAAGTTCTCTTAATATATAGGACAGTCCGATATATCCACTCAGAATATATCATGACTTTTTTTAGTGTTTGTCTAAAAGTACAGTCCAATTAGGTTGCATCTGTAGATATCTGCATTATATGAACTGAAGTAGAACAATATGTTTTTCCTTCCATTCTACCCTTATCTAGCTAAGAAGAGTTTTATTGGGCAGAACAAATCATTTTTTGGGCCTTTAGAATTAGTGGAGAAACTTTGTCCAGAGGCATCAGATTTAGCAACAAGTGTCAGAAATCTGCCAGAATTAAAGTGAGTAGACACAGATAATATAGTTCTTTAATTGGAATTGTTTAAAAGAATGCATGCTTTTTATCTTTTTAATACTGTTAATAGTAATAATCAGATGGTCTTTGCTGATCATCAGTTAAAAGCAGTTTTTTTCACAAGAATTCAGAATATTATTATTTAGAGTAAAACTACTAACCTGTATTTTTATTGTCTTTCAAAATCATCTGTATAAAGTATTAATACTAATGATAGAGTGGCATAATTATTCAAACTAAAGAAAAAGCATTAAGTTAAAAATGGACAGACTTTAAATATTTTAAGTTCTGACAAATTATCTTCTGTGGGAAATGGTTTATATTTTTAGCAATTATTCGTATTTAACCTGGCAATATTTTGTTTCTCATTCCTTTTCTATGCTGAGCGATTTGACATTTAATCAATGATTTTCCTGTGGGTTGTAGGACTCCAATCGGAAGAGGCAGAGCTTGGTTGTATCTTGCCGTGATGCAAAAGAAACTGGCAGACTACTTGAAAGTACTCTTGGACCACAAGTATCTCTTGAGGTACTTTGGATTTTTCTTCAAGAAGAACATTTATTACTGCGCAGAAAGGGAAAGAGTTAAATTAGATCTAGAAGTCAGTTTGGATCAGTCCTGCCAAGTGAAAAATAGGAACAGGCTATTCCCTCTCCCTATCACTCTTATGCAGACAGAAAAGTGTTGTTGCAACTAAAACTTCTGGCAAAAGAAGAAACTCTTCCATTTGGGCTAAATCCAGCCCAATGTTTATATTCAGAATATTAATTGGATAAGAGACATTTAGTTTAGAAAAAAAACCTTTTGAATTATCATCAAGTGAATCTTCCACTGTGATGACCAGTAAAATATTCCTCTCTAAATCATTATATTTTCCTTTCCTAGTGAATATTACGAACCTGATGCCTTGATGATGGAAGAAGAAGGAGCTGTGATTGTGGGCCTTTTAGTGGGACTAAATGTCATTGATGCAAATCTCTGTTTAAAAGGAGAAGACTTGGATTCCCAGGTGAAAATGGTCTCCTGTAAACTAAGTCTTAAGTGACAACTGTAGACCTGAACCAAGGGTAATCAGGCTGAATTCATATTGTTTTAGATTATTGTGAAATGTAATAATTCATTTACAACTGGCTTATTTACAGAAGTTCTGTCCCAGCATAAAACCACAAATAATAAATAGCAATAGTTTGAATCTATGCAAATTACTGTATTTTTCGGAGTATAAGATGCACCTTTTTCCCCCCTAAAAGGGGGTGAAAATTTAGGTGCGTCTTATACAGTGAATGTAGCCCCGCCCACCCACTGGCCCCCATCCTTTGACCTCTGCCTCACAGCAGTTACCTCCTTGCAAGCAAACAGCAAGAAAAAATAGCTCCTTTCAGCTTCAGCACAGGCTAATTAGCACAAGTTGTTTGGATCAGCCTCCCAACTCTCAGCTGATTTGCTCTCAGCTGTTTTGTGCAGGGCTCTGCTGCTTGCTGCAAAGAGGTAAATTGCTATTTTTTCCCCTTGTGCTAATCAAGATATGCTGAAAATGAAAGTAAAGCAGGCTGTTTGCTGCAATGAGGCAAAATTGCTCAGAGGCAGAGGGAGATTTCTTTTTCTTCTTTTCCTCACCAAAAAAGGTAGGTATGTCTTATACTCCGGTGCGTCTTATACACCGAAAAACACAGTAGGTGACCACATTTTGGATCTTGTGCTCATCCTCTTCCTCCTGCAGAGTTCATTTATGCAGTTTATTGACCCTTTTTCTTGCTTGGTTGTAGTGAGTGTCATTGGTCATGTCATTTTTTCCTTCTTTGGAACAGTTCTGCTTAGCTAGCTGGTGTGCTCTATGATTGTTACCAGCCTCTCTGTTTGCATGGCTCTTTGCACTGGACACTAGTGCTGTCCAAAGTACTATATCAGGAAAACAAGCATTTGAGTTCATCTTGGAACAATAACAATCAATGGACTATGTTAATGGCCTGAATCCCCTTGCATTTAATTCCCTTGAATGTGAAAATGGTATGAAAAGTACATCACAGTGAATTGTATTAGAGACACAATATAATTTAATGAAATTTATCTTTCTTGTCAGGTAGCAGTGATTGATTTTTCTCTGTACCTTAAGGATACACAGTGCATTGATAACGACAAAGGGTATGTATAGTTAAGTTTCTACTTTTCAAAATTGTGTAGCAGAAAACTATCACAGAGGAGCTAAGTCTAAACTTTCCTAATTACCTTAGAAAGAGAAAAATTGAAACCAGAATAGAAATTAAAAAAGGAAAAACCTTTAAAACGCTGTAAATTAGGCATTAATTAATGTCTTAGGCATGAAAGTCAGTTAGGCAACTTTGAACCAGTCACCCACTCTCAGCCCAACTCACTCACAGTATTGTTGTGAAGAAAATAAGTGGAGAAATGACTGTTAGCTATGTTCAGTGCCTTGAGTTGTTTATAAAAATAATAAAGGGAGGGATAAAAATAAATTAATATACTTACTTATTATGGTGTTCAAGATTTGTACTTGTAGCATATACAATGAATATATATCTTCTTATGCAACAACCATTCTAAATATAAACATAGCACTTGAAAGAGTTGGCTTTTTTTGAAAAGACAATGAACTTTCTTTTAATGTTAGAGATGAAGGAATTACTGCTGTGCTTGACCAGAAACATTATGTAGAAGAACTTAATCGACATTTAAGGTATAGTTTTTTTGGTTAATACTTTATTCCCCGCATCTTCATATGAAGACCACAATTCTTACATAAAGGATGTTGTACCTACTTAGAAGAGCTTGCTTTTTCCCTTACTATTCTGAATTTTAATATCTCTAGACCTTATGTCCTTCTTCCCCTTACCTCTAGTTAGAACCCCAAATTTTGCCTTGGGTTACACCATTTTATTAGTTTGGGGACCCTAATTGTTTTGAGAAACATATTTTTCTATTTGGGATGAAATGGTTAGAATTATTATACAGCTACTGAGTCTCTTTCATTATAGTTGCACTGTTGGAGATCTTCAGAGCAAGATAGAGTGCTTAGAGAAAACGAATTCCAAGCTCCAGGAAGAGGTTTGTGGACACTGTGACATATTTTCAATTACTTTTTAAATTAAATAGCTCAGACATGTATCTGAAAAAACCTAGAGAATAAAGACAGGATACAAATAAAGAAAGTAACATATTGCAACTTGTAGACTGATTGTAACTTTTAGGTACAGCAACAGTTGGATGCTACTTTTATAACAAGCTGTTTAGGTCCATCAGGATTTTTAGAAAACAAATACTTTGTGTGTGTAAAAAGTTCAGGTCACTGAGTTACAAACCTATCTTATTAAGTGATTATTAAGAGCAGAATAAGTTCTTAATGTCATCTGAAAGGAATAGTGCTTTAGTGAAAAAGCGTAATAGTAATTAGTTCCTATTTTGGAACAGGAACATAATTACTCAGTTAAATCTTGAAATGCGGTCTGTCAGATCTTCATTTGAGGCACTACTGAGTAGCAGATTTTTATGAACAGCAGGATAATATATGAAAATTTTGTTTGGGGGAAGGAACTCTTCTCATTTTTTAATCACTCTCCCTCTACCATCTTTTGGCCAGCTATCAGCAGCAACAGATCGAATCAAAGCTCTTCAGGGAGAACAACAGGACCTGAAACAGGAAAACGAATTAATTCGTGAACGCAGTGAAAAGTATGCTGAGGTCAGATAATGAAAAGCCTACATAATCTCCTAAAACTATACAGGAGCCTTAATTGTTTGCTTATTTATTTTTATTATCTGTTTTTTCTTTCTAACATAAAAAATGCACAGAACATACATATGTAAAATCTCTTAGGGCATAAAAAGGTACACCTATATACGTGACCTGCAACAAGATAATCCTCATTTTGATAAAGTAGTAGTAAATTAGACACAAGTTTGTACTCAATTATTCCTTTCATAAGAAGAGAAAGACGATGATGATGCTTTCAATTCATATGTCTGCACATCTGTCTGAAAAGAATAGACTCTTCACTGATTTTCCTTTCCATTAAAAGCCCCATTGGAATGTCCCATGTTATTTGAGCAATTAGAGAGACAAGTGCCATAGAAGATGGAGGAAGTGAAGATAATTATTGAGCTATCTTCAGATGGATAGCTCCTTGTTTCCTTCTGTAAATTGAAGAAGGGCAAGTCTGTATCCAATGGTGGCATGCTTAAAATGTTGGACTAAGACTGGAGACACCAAAGATCACCTCTAGCTATGGTATCTCTTTGGGGCACACTAGTCACACTCTTTCAGCCCAACCTATTTCATAGATTAATTATTATGGGGACAAAGTAAAGCGCATTCTCCATGTAAATTACCTTAAGTTCTTGAAAGAAAGGCAAGATATAAATCTAACAAATAAATGCATCTCATTAAAACTAATACCATTAAGTATACATTGAAAGATTATCCATGGTTTAATTTCCAGCTACTTTCCTCATCCATAGTTCTTCTGTACATACTGAGATGCATAACAGCTCCTATAAGAATGGGCTTCCCAGTTCACGCTTGCAGAAATCAATTTTCTTTGACATTTTTCCAGGAAAATGAATGGATGGAAATGAGTATTTTGCTTTGTTTCCCCAGCTAACTTCAACAGTTTCATAAATTAACATAAATCAGTGTCTTTGAGTCTTTAGCATTTTGTTGCTCATGTTGTTCACATGTATAAGATAACTTGTTGATTGCAGTATCCATCGATAATCTCACCTCTGATTTCTCTAATAGAAACATTGAGTCTTCAATCTATTAGCAGATTATTCACCCACTTTTTAATCTAGGTAACTAAACTGGACACCAAAGTGGAACTGGAAACCTATAAACAATCACGGCAAGGCCTAGATGAAATGTACAGTGATGTCTGGAAGCAATTAAAAGAGGAGAAAAGAATTCGAATGGTGAGAGCTCATAATTTAACAAATGGCAGTGGAAATGTTAAATAGTCCTTAGACTTCCCTTTTAAATTTATTCTTATATAATAAATATATCTGCATATAAAATAATGATCATTTACAAATATTGATTGATGTAATGATGCAAAAAATGGACTTGTGTAAACCTGGCTTTTTTATCAGGACTGAATGTAAGAGTAGATTTTTCCAGTTGCAGGAATATATTGGTAAAGGTTCAAAAATTCTATGCCCCTTTAGGCAGAGGTCATTATTTTTGCTTGTCTCTGGAATATTTGTTATTGTTTGAACAAAATACAAAGAGCCCATCACCAATTATGCCTGGGAGGTACTAGAAAGAGTTAGAGAGTATGAAAAGTCCAAATATGCATATAAATCACTTTAGATCCTAGCCAAAACAATTTGGGGGGAAATGTACTATGTAACTAGTAAATATAAAAGATCCTTTTATTTATTTAGTGTAAAATCTCCTTCCCCGATTGCCTTGAGCTATAAAAGATAGGCCAATTCAGCAGTCCAGGAGGGCATAAAATTGAGAAGGCTGCCCTATATAATATATTAAGCTTTCAAGATGTACATGAAGTGTTTTATGTATGCAGCTTGTATTGTAATTTTAAGGAGTTGGAAAAAGAATTGGAGCTTCAGATTGCAATGAAAACAGAGATGGAAATTGCCATGAAACTTCTAGAGAAAGATACACATGAAAAACAAGATACCTTGGTTGCACTTCGCCAGCAGTTGGAGGAAGTTAAGGCTATCAATTTGCAGATGTTCAATAAATCTCAGGTATTCAAGAGTCTCTTCGCTATGGCCACAAATAGTCCTAAAATTCAGGAGTTAAAGTGTCTGGTCTGTTTGATCAAGTTTGATACAATATTCACTCTTATTTATGAAGCTGAAAATGTGCATATTCTTTTCTCTCTCATCTCATCTTCACTTCCATTGCTAATTTTAACTTAGAGATCCTAATTGTTACCGTATATACTCGAATATAAGCCGAGTTTTTCAACCCGTTTTTCAGGCTGAAAAACGCCCCCTCGGCTTATATTCAGGTCACGAAAAAAATGACTTTTTCCCTGCAACTGGCTCCCAAGGCTTGCTAGGGGCATGAGGGGGGTGCCTAGCAAGACTCTGCAGCCCCCTGGAAGCAAAAACGGGCTGGGGGGGGCTTAAAGGGAGAAAGAAACAAAGACATCCTCACTTTTAGGGAGATCCCATGTGCACTGAGCTTGAGTTGAGAGCTGATTGTAATTGGCTGCTAGCTAGCCTTCTTGTAATTGGCTGCTAGCTAGTGGGTTCTCCTAGCTTGGCTGTCTCAGGAATTCTGGGAGTTGAAGTCCACAGGTTGTAAAAGGGCCACATTTGCCCAGCCCTGGTATCTCTTAACAGAGGCTTCAACTTGCCTGAAATTAGATCAAGCCAGTGACTGGGTGGGCGTGGCTAGCTGGTCATGTGATATATGTGTATAGGGACTATTCAGAGGGCTGAAAAAAGTCATTTCTGACAGGTCCTCGCACTTCTGACTGGTCCTCACACTTATGACCATCCTCACATTTATGCCCGTGCAGCATTCTTAAAACCATGTCACTCATTTCACAACTGCTTCTCTTCACCATGGTGACAAGATAGGGCAAAAACGTAAAATGTGAGGACAGTCGTAAGTTCGAGGACTGGTCACAAGTGCGAGGACCAGTCAAAAATTACTTTTTCAGCCCTCTGAGTAGTCCATATGCACAAAAGGACTACCCAGAGGGCTGAAAAAAGTGATTTCTGACAGGTCCTCGCACTTTTGACCAGTCTTTTTTTATTTTGAAATTTACCAGTAGCCGCTGCATTTCCCACCCCCGGCTTATATTCGAGTCAATGAGTTTTCCCAGTTTTGGGGGGTAAAATTGGGAGGGTCGGCTTATATTCGGGTTGGCTTATACTCGAGTATATACGGTATATTCCAAATAGGGAACTCTGGCTTAAGCTCAATTTACTAATAAAGATATTAAGTTAGGATAACTCTGGATTTTGTGCTAGAATTCTTTTTTATGGAAATACCAAGGAATTATGACTTGATAATATATGGTCATGTGAGAGGTAAGAGAAAGCATTCAGACCAAGAATTCATTTCTAGTTTCATAAACTAAAGATTATGAAACCAGGATCATTGTATCTAACCTGGTCTTCAATCTCACCCATATGATGTCTTCTGTTGGCAAACAAGGGGGTTCTTCACACATAGCTGAAAAGCAAATAATTGTTCGCTTCCCCAGTTTTTTTTAATTGTGATAGCCTTATGACAGAAGCACAAGGGAGCAAATGTGTGTTTTCCTAACTTCATCATTTTTCTGACTGGAAAAGATGAAAATTGCAAAAATTAGATCCTTATTCTTGATTTAGGGAATGATTTACGAGCTTAATGTGGGGATGCCCTATTCAATATCCATCACTCATCTAGCTAAGACATTACTAGAAGCTTTTATGCAGTATTTTCTTTTCAGGTACTGTTTTAAATAGAATACTTGAAAAGACAGCAGATGGTCAAAGGCTCTGGAATAAGGTAGCCAAACAAGCATGCAGTCCCAAAGTTCCTAGCAATCGCAAACACGTGATGATGTAGCTTTCTGCCATTTGCCAGTAGGAAGTACAAATTCCTACTGTAGGTCTTAAAAAGCTAAATGGAGGGGTTTTTTTTAAAAAAAAAGTTTTTTAAACTTCCCCTCAAGGGAACTGAGAAAAAAATATTGACTCCACTCATATTTGTCAGGTAGCCCTATGATATAAATTAAAGTTCTACCCACTTCAGACTTTTTGCTAAGCAAACAAAGACAAGTATGTCCTTCAGCCACCAATTAAGCACTCATTTCTGCACTACAAAGATAAAGTTATTTTTATTGCTACAATCTGGGTATAAATGTAGGTGTATTGGATTAATTCCCCCCTTTTTTTTGGTTTGGAGTACTGCAGCTAAGGCAGTTTCTTGGTTTTTGCCATCAGGTTTATAAACTGCTATATTAGAATTAAGAGAACCTTTGAAGAGACAGGAATATGAAAAGAGATGTGAAAAAGGATCTTTCTGAACTGTTACAGCTCTCCAAGCCATAAGAAGTGATTAATTTAAAGTGACCTGATTGAATTTGTTTTTGCTTCAGAGTGCAGAGAGTTCTTTACAACAGAAAAAAGAAGCAATATCATCCTTTGAAGGCAAAACAGATCAAATGATGTCTTCTGTGAAACAATTGGAGGACAGGTGATTTCTTCCACATATCTAGTCAAGGTGTGACCTTAGCAGTTTTGCAGTGTTCTGCATATCAGAATTCAGACAGGTTGTTTTCTAGTGAAGCATGAATGCCAGTTTTTCACAGTGCCCCTTGACCCTGCCCATTTTTTCCACAAAGTCTTGGAGAGCCTTGTAAAGCATATTCTGACAAGAGGAAAACCTGGAAAGGGATTATCAGGCCTATTGTCCTACTTGCTTCCCTGTCAAATGGAATTTAATTTAATTTAATTAATTAAATTTATATGCCGCCCCGCTCTGAAGACTCAGGGCGGCTCACAATATATTTAAAAAATCATTATAAAAAGACATTGAAAAATTTAAAAACATTAAAAACTCATTCACACCATTCATAGCCGGAATGGCCATGGAATGGGTAATGGAGAAGTATTTTAGGCAGACTAATCCCTATATTGTAATGATACAGAATTTCATAGATCAAAATGCACAACTGAAACTGGAGGGGCCAAAATCTTAATTTGATATGATGAAGATTGATACATGGAAGAGAAGGGAAAAGGGGACAAAGGAGGATGAATCAGTGATCAGCACTGGGACAAGAAACTGAGACTGGGGAGCTGAATCAGAACCGTATCTTATAAACATTTATTCAATTTTATATCTGTTTTCAACCAAGGCATTTATATAGAACTGGGGGTGGGTTACTGTTATTAATCATAACATTTTATGATAGGAGCTATTGTGGTGAGTTCTTTACTTCTGCAGTCCCTCGCAGTTTCTTGAAGCTACTGCTGGCCTATTTAGAAGCTGCTGGCAGAGCTCCTCAGGATTTTAGTATAGTAGAACCCAAAAGTTCATTTCAAATAAAGATTATCAGAGTCATATGTCAATTTGTTTGTTTCTTTTTTCCGGGAAACGTCTTCCTATCAAGAATAACACTTTTCCATGATGAGGCATGAAATGGCCTTTCCTTTAAACTTGTCCTTTTAATGTGGTACAAAAAATAACATTCACAATCAGGTTGGTACAGTATATCTCTTTTTTGTACTTTAGACTGCAGCATGCAGACAAGGCCAAGAAGCTTGCAGAAGAGAAAAATGTCAAATTGAAACAAGAATTGGGGAGCAAAATTGAGACTCTGAAGCAGCAACTACTCCAACTGGATAGCAACTGGTACTATTATTTTATATAACCTTAGTTAACCTTAGGTTCATATTCTTTTGAATAGAAGAAACACATTCTGTTTACAATTAATGGTTCACAAAATCAATTAGCTACCAAGACAGCAGAAGTGTTCTTCCACCCACAGGGATAAGTACTCCTGATAAGAAGGAATCTCTGCTCTAGCAGTGCCTACTTAATAGAGGCTTATGCATGTGCTACCATAGGGCAGGTTCAATATGAGGTGTTCAGGAGTTGGGGAAGACTTCACTTCCTTAAATTGTATTCCCCAAAGATTGGATACTTACCGTCTTAAACTGGAACCAGTACAGTTAATACTTTTGTCACTGAAACTACAAGTAGTCTTCAACTTGCACAATTGGAACCAGAAATTGAGTCACTAAGTGAGGCATTAAATGTGACACCCGCATGTTTGCTTCGCTCAGTGACTGTAATCCCAGCAGTCCGGATTGCAGTCATTAAGCAGTCCCCCAGGTTAAGCAAACAGAGCAGAACAACTCCCTGTCAAGTTCAGGTCCCTTCCAAACGCAAAAGTGAAATCCTCTGAAGGATGGCAGGACCGCAGCTCAGATCTTAAAGGTCTGAGCTCAGTTCCTGTAGCCCTTCAGAGAAGTTCTCCCCTCCTTGTGCAGTGGAACTCCTCCAAAGAGCTGCAGGAATGGAGCTCAGATCTTAGGGATCTGCTCTCCATTAGCGCAGCCCACCAGAGGAGTTGCCTCCTCTCAGCAAGTAGCCCTTTCACTCTCAAAGCGCTGCTTACGGGGCAGGGGAGAATCTCTGCTCCATGCAGAGCTAAGATTTCCTCCAGGCTTGTGGCAGACAGCCTTTTCACTCTTAAAAAGCTAGCTGTTAGGAGGGAATCTCAGATCTGCAACAGGCAGGGAGCAGCTTACAGTCTTTCCTGCTGTATTCCCCATTGACTTTCAGGGGAAGTCGGCAGAGAAGATTGCAAATGGCAATCACATGATTGTGGAGTGCTTGACAACTGACATTCAGATCACAATCATGTGACCTCAGGGTGGTGGTACAATATTTTTTTGACAGCAGTACTTCACAGACACCCGTTCCCTGGCTGTCGTAATTCCAAACTCTCATTAAACTAATTATCATAAATTAAAAACTACATGTAACAGGGCAACAGGTTTGCGAATCATCACCCCAACATTTTTCCTCTTTCCTTCACTTAGCAATCCTTTTGTTTGATAGTGTGGTGGTTCTTGTTATATTGCCAAGTCTCTGTTCTGAGGTATGAGCAATGATTTTTTGGGAAATATCATTTCTAGCAATCTTATCGCTATGTTTAAACCTAAGAAATTTAGTGTTTCTTACATCTATTTGGAGATTATGGTAATGGTTAGTTTTAAAAATATTAATTTTGGGGGGGATAGTCAGTCTCAAAACTAATTTTCAGAGGATTTTTCAGACTAGGTAAAACTTGTAAATCAATTCTGGTTCCTGATTCCACACCATGTATTCAAGAAGTAAGAAGAGATTTTGGATTTTGATTCAAAGTTACATGATAAATGAAAATTCTAGAAGCAATTTTAAAAAGGGTTTTGAGGGTATGCTTTTGAACCAAAATGAAAGCCAGAATCTCTCTGGACAAGCTCTTGAACATGCTTGAAGTAGCTATCTGGATCCTACTGGCTATTTTTACAGAACTCAAAAAAAAAAGGTCCTTTTTTTTACCTTGGGAACAGTACAAATTCCTGCTATTTTTCAAAATTATTCCATAATGCTAATAAGGTAAATTCTTTTTGAAAATAGGTTTTGTTTCCGACTTCGTTGTGCTTCTTTCTTTTAATTTGCACAGTTCAGTTATTGAAAGAGAGTTAAAATCTGAGAAAGAACAGCGACAGAATCTGCAGCGAGAGTTACACCATGAGAAAGACACTACAGCTTTGCTGAAAGCTGAACTGCAACAAGTAGAAGGTTTGAAAAAAGTAAGGCACATCATGATTTAGTTTCTTTCAAGAGAGGGTAGGTTAGGCTTATGATTTCATAGTAGCTGGATTACTTTTTACCTAGAAATGATGGTCTTTGTTTGCTTACTCCTAAGGGAATCACTGCCTCCCCCTTACTAGCAGAGTAAAGGGATGTGCAATAAAAAAAGAGAACAAGAGAGATTAAAAGGATGGGAGAACTGGAATGGGAAATCACAGTGTTTTGGAGATGGTGGGATGCTTAAGCCAGCAAGGTATTTCATGAAGAAAGAAAATGTTCTGCCCTGGAGTGAAAAAAGCAGGGGGGGGATTTTTCTAAGAGAGGTATAGCAGGATTACGTTGAAAGTCAATAGATTATATCATTCCATTCCTTTCATTCCATCCTCTCACTTTTAATGTTTTATAGGACATTTGCTAATTACAATGTAATTTGGGGAAGGACTAATCACTCTGAGCCAGTGTTTCTGAATCTCAACTTTAAGATGTGTGGACATTTGCTCCCAGAATTCCCCACTCAACACATTTATTGAGAAATTCTGAAAGCTGAAATATAAAAAAAGTTGCTAAGTTTAAAAAATACTGCCCTAGATGATAAATAGCTTCATGTTTTAAAAAAGTGTATTGAATTTGTGACCTTTTGTGGCTAGTACAATAGGCCTTTCTACTTACAGGTTCTTTGGCCTATTGGGAGTTTTCATAATGATAGAAACCACTATAGTCTTTCATTAATGCTATAAGAGCATAGAATAGGCTTTCCAGTAAAATATATCCATTCATAAGGGAGAGAATATATTACCTTTATTTTTAATTCAGTAGGTTTAATAAAAGACTTCATTTAAAATAGGAAAAGTGGGGAAACTAATTAATAGAGTTGTAGTGTAGTCCATTTCATTTGTTTGTGTGTATATGTGTGCGTGCGTGCATAGGAATTGCGAAAACTGCAGGAAGAGAAGCAGCAGCTAGAAAAGATATGTGAAGAACAAGAACAAGCCCTTCAAGAAATGGGGCTTCATCTAAGCCAGTAAGTATATTTCAATAATTTGTGTCATTAATTAATTAATTAATTAATTAATTGTTCCACCATATCTTGCAACTGTTTGGTGAACAGTTATTAGGTACAACAATTAAAGTATTCACAAGATAAAAAGTAAATTAAGTAAATTAAAACCACATAAACAATTCTGGCAACCTTGCATTACTATTTCAAAGCCTTTCATGATAATTTCTGGAAGATTTTTTCCCAATGGAACCAAATTGTCTCCAGGGAAAGGCCAGAGAGAAAAAGAGCCATGGCACTCAGCTTCCTTCCTTCTGAGTAATGGATTGTTGCCAGAGACCCACCTCAGACGGGGGAATCTTGCTGCAAAGGGGTACCATTTCAAGCAGCAGCTTGAGACTAAGGTCACCAGTAATCTGACAATCCTAGAACCACTAGGAGAGAAGATGAAATTGATACTAAGTTGTTGTCCTATTGTAACAAATCAATAAATTTTGTGAGTGAAGCTCTTGGCTGCAATTGAAGTATGAAATGGCCTAAATGTTGTTTTGAAGTTAATGTATTATTAATAAAATGCAGCTGCGATTGGAGATTGGTGATTGTTATCGGGCTTTTATCTGTTGGACTTGGAATTGTTCCTGGTAGATACTTTATTGTGTCAAAAAGTTAGTGTAATACAGTGCTTCTCAATTATTTTGTCATGCCCCCCCTAGGAAGAAGAAAACATTTTTCGCGCCCCCCGCGCGACTGTAAATAATATCATTATTAGAAAAAGGTCTGTTCTCCTTGAAAGGGAGGAGCATGCGCAGTCACATGTACTGGCTTAATGCTCACTATCGATGCAAATGTCAGCAGCGGTAGCCCGATTTCTTTAGCAAGTTTGATTAATTGGGGCAGCGTTATGTTTCACAGGAGGTCATTGTCAGTCATTTGAGCATCAATTGGGCGCACATCCGTCGGGCAACAAAGTAAGTGTGGACGGACGTCCCACACTAAAGATGGCTCCGACAGGCTCGTGTCACAAGGGTTTTGGACAGCCAATCAGATGCCGAGGTCAAACGCGCCCCCTTTTACTGAGCCTTGCGGCCCCCCTGGGGGGCGCGCCCCACTATTTGAGAAGCACTGGTGTAATATAATAAAGGATCTGACTTGTGAACTCCTTATTTGAATTTTACCTATGCTGTTATCAGTAGCAGTGATGTTTCTTTAGGTGAGTCAATATTTTAATGGGAAGAAAGATTGTAGTGGTTAATATCAGACAACTAAAAATATCACTAGATTTATTTTTTTTCAGATCAAAACTTAAGATGGAAGATATTAAAGAAGTAAATAAAGCATTAAAGGTACTGTTGATTCAGTAATATATTTAGGTTCATTTAAGAAATGGTAACTTGTTTTATTAACATCTTTCCCTTTATCAGGGTGTGGCATAGGGAATATCATGGACAAAATAGTAAAACTAGAAAAGTATTGCCATAACATCTTAATATCTTCTGTTCTTTAAATATTTATTTATGGGTTGGTCAATTTCTGGCATGTAGTTGTCTGTATATATTTTCCCAATGTGCAACACAATCCTGTGCATGTTTATTTTGAAGCAAATTGCCCAACATTCAGTTGGGCTTGTTCTAATGTATAGCTAAGGGTTGATATACGTCTGGGGAGTTAGATGTGTAATTAATTTACAGAAACTTTCAAAAGTTTGCCTAGATCTTTTTATTTTGTTATAAGCCTATTTAAATTCATTTAAGCTAATATTATTTTTAAATATTAGGGCCATGCATGGCTAAAAGATGATGAAGCAACCAACTGTAAGCAGTGCGAGAAAGAGTTCTCCATTTCAAGAAGAAAGGTAATACCAGGCTCTATGACAGGAGTTATTTTTTATCATTGCTTTTCTCCACTGATAAAATAGAATGAGTAAGAGTCTTAAAGATGCCTTCCAAAAGACAACTAGGCTTTCTTGGGGTTGTTTTTTTTAAATGTTTTGCTTCTCATCCAAGAAACTTTCTTGGATGAGAAGTGAAACGTTTTCGGGGGGGGGGGGGGGGGGAGAAAGTCAAAGTTGCCTTTTGGAAAGCACATTTGGGACAACCATGACCTGGATGATTGAATTGATAGAATGGGTAAGAGGTACAAACAGATGGTTTGTTGCTACTTTCCAGGAGCTGTCTTAATCCTCTTGATGAAACCCAGTTACATCTTTTGACTCTGTGTCAGCCAAATGGTTCTGTCCTAATGCCTGGAGTCTTTGTGGGATTGGATGGAGAGAAGCCATCTCCAACTCATTCCTACCATGACCAAGTAGTGGTGGGTGTTCCGATACAATTCAATCCAGCAAGGTTGTTTCATTCTGGGTTCCAGGACTCTAGAAACACACTTTCTCTATAGCAGTACCTGCCCTCTGGAATAACATTCTCCTAAAATTTTGAACAGTTCCCCACCTTGAAATTTTGAAGGGACTTAAAACATATGGCTCTTTATCTAGGCCTTTAGCAAGGACACCTCACATTCCTTTTTTGATCCTGAAATGTCTCTTTGACTTCAGTTCAATCCAAGTGTCTTCTGTTTGACAGTCCAGAGAAATCAGCAGCACATTTCTTGTGCACTGGTCAGAGCCCAGTACTATATCCCCCTGAATTCCCCACTTAAAGCTTCAGAGAACTGGAACAGGTTCAAAAAGCGCAGTGAGGATTATCAAAGGACTAAAAGCAAAGTCCTATGAAGACAAATAGATGTATTTGATGAAATTTACAAGGATGACCAATTCTACATCTATTGGTGGCAAACAATTAAAAATACATTCAATTGACATAAAACAGAAGACAAGCATGCAGGACTTACCACCCACTCTAATCAAAAGCTTGGGAAAAAGCCAGATTCTTAGGTCTTTTGAACATATCCAGTGTGAGCAGCAGGAGACAGGATGGTGTCCCAGATGACATTGAGAGAACTAACATGTTTATATAGAAGATTGAAAGGGATATAAGCATTCCTGGAATATTCTAATTTAACATGTATGTAGGAACATTCTGGAGGTGGTCCATTTCCAGTTTATGTTCCCAGAATATTTTATTTGGAGGCCTACATTGAACAGAGGATGACCAAAGCAGCACTTGAAAATTTTCTAGTTCCATTTTTATGGGATTATCATGCAAATTTTTTAGAGCTGGAGCTATTTTTGAAATCATTTTGGTTTATGTTAATACTAAGTTAATATTTTAAGATATTAGTAATACTAATCTTTTCTGTATTTGCAGCACCATTGTCGAAACTGCGGCCACATCTTTTGTAACACCTGTTCAGGCAACGAACTTGCACTTCCATCATATCCAAAACCCGTACGAGTTTGTGATGCCTGCCATACGTTACTACTTCAGAGGTGTTCATCAAATTCTTCCTAAAATCTATATTCCAGAATGTTAAGACCAGGGAATGAACCTAACATGTAATAGTTTTTTAATATTCTAAATTCCATTAACATATATGGCACTGTATATTATATTCAAACAGGAAAAGATTTAATTTATAAAAATGGGATACCAAAATCATGGAAACTATTTTTTATAGATTAAGTGCCAGCAAAATGTCATATTCAAAAATACACTATTTCAGATGCACACACTTGTTATTTTTAAGCTCAAAAATCTATTGTTTGAATGTTAACTTTATACTTCAGGTTTATAGATTTACTCTAAAACAAATTAATTTTCTGAACACTTCATGGATCTATCTTCTGTAACAGTTGACTAAAATTTGTTGATCTGTATATAATAAAAAATGAAAATGTTATCTTAAAAGTTAAATCTATGGAAGCATTTTTAAAGAATGTATGCTTGGATGTGCCTTCTAAATCTTTCAAAAGTGAACAGAATAACATACTGTAAGTTATCTGTGATTACGCAATAAAGTTGATCCACACTTGTTACATGTTCCTTAATGTATTTATCAGTAAATTTCCTTCTTGGTTGTTAAATTAACAAAGTACTGCACACTTTTAAGGTGTATTATCCGTGATGAACTTCAAAGGGGATGCTGCAGAAACTAATGGATCTGTCCTTCCAGGGTTTATAGAAATGCAAATTTTTAATGCTCAAAATTGGAATGATCTGTCGGTAAATGAAGCAGTTGTGAGTTGTGTAAAGTAATCACTCTCACCAACTGAATCATTTGGTTGTTAAGCAATTTCAGCTTCCTCCATTGATGTTGCTTGTCTGGGAAGGTTGCAAATGGTGATCATGTGACACACACCACTATGTTGCAACCATTGTAAATGCATGTCTGCTGCCAAGCACCCAAATTTGGATCACGTGATTGCACAGCTGCTGCAACAATCAAATCACTTTTTCAGTACTATTATAACTTTGAATGCTTTTTTTTTTTACAATTAGGCAGGAATTACATAGCTTTACAGAGTAACTGCAAAGCATTAAAAGCTGCACAAACCACACATGGTAAATGTTGTCATGTCTTTGTAGCTTAGAGACTTAGAAAAGAATGACTGAAATGAACATCCTGAAAAAGCAAGCAGTTGCGTCTTTAATTACTAATTTGGATCTCTTAGATGGAAATCACTCTTTAAAAGGGGTAAAGTTAAGAAGCATAATAAAAAACATGATTCCCTTTATGTTGTACAAGTCCAGGGGTGTCAAACTCGTGTCGTCATAGCATCATCACATGATGTATCATGGCTTTTTTCCCCTTCGCTAAACCAGGTGTAGGCGTGGCCAGCGTGTGACGCATCTGGCCCATGGGACGGGACTTTGACACCCCTGTACTAGTCTAATAGAATATGGAGAGGGATCAGTGTAAAAAAACTATTCATTTAAGTTGGAATAATTAAAGATTAATAAATAATCGCTATGTATTGACTCCAGAATCAAGTTGGAAAAAATAAAACGGGAAATGCCATTTTGCTACAGCTTGAAATTGAAATAAAACAATTTGAGGATAAAAAAAATAGGCATGTTTGAAATTCAGTAAGGCAAAAAGATAAATTTAAATGGTTGAAGCAATAACATGGTTCAGAGGAAAGGTTGGACGAGGAAGACACAGAATTAAAAAGCTAAGTGATGGTATAGAAAGAACCACAACATGAGCAGGAAAGGTAAAATAAATTTCATTACTAAGAGGCAAACTGGAATTCCTTCCTCAGATACAGTATACATGTAATATATTGGGAGACTATTGGCCTTCAAGCAATTATAAGGCTTTTTCAGGTACAACCAGTGCAGGGTTTGGTATTTTGTACAGCAGTCAAACAAATCTTTGATTTAGAAGACCTCTGTTGAATACTCTTCAGATGCAATGGGTAAGTCTCAACTCTACCGTGTGTTAAAACCCAATGCCCAAATAATAGTATTCCTTAGCTCAATCCTGCATTTGTTATTTGACAAAGGTTCTCAAGGAACCCACCCACAACTCTTGTAAACAATTGAGTATTACAACTACCATTTGTATATTGCTGAAGAGAAATAGATAAAACTAGAAAAATCCCATTCAGATTTACAAGACATCGTTTTTAACAGATAGCCATTCCTTTCCCCATCTCCCAACATTTAACACACTTTATTGATAATCCTTGCTTACTGACAGTAATTGGGACCAGGAATTCTTGACATCAAATGATGAAATTGTAAGATACATTATCACATAACCACGTCAATTTATGTTTATTCTAAGAGTCCCAGTTGCCACTATTAGGTTAATCCCAAAGCCCCTGTTTCCCGTGGTCATTTGATCCCCATTGACATTGCTTGTCAGAAGCCAGCAATGAAGATCACAATAGTGATCACATGACTGTACCCTATACAACGGCCGTAAGTACAAGGACCTGTGTTAAGTACTCATGATTCAGCACAATAATTCTGAACAGTTGGTGAATGAACAAATGTTAAATGAGTACCCGTATTTCACAACCTGTGGGGACACCTTATGAAATATTTGTATTTCAAAAGATTGTTAAAAGTTCCATGTCCTTTGTGCACTACTTTTAACAGAAAATATGTAAGTTTGCATCAAGTGGAAGGAGCTATGCATCAACATTTTATACATCTCTTACTTTAAAACAGTACAGCAATCATGTATTTTGGTACTCCTAAATGTCAATTTAAAAAAATACTATGTGGGCAAAAATGTTTTACAAATTATCATCTGCTTTCTTTAAGCTATGCAAAACAATTTCATATACAAAGTATATTTCCTATTGATAATCTGAATGCAATTATTGTTTTAGTAGCATTTACTTTTCTATGCAGTTTTATTTTAACTGCCATTTATGACTAACTTGGCTAAGATACTTTTTTCATGATCTGATCTCAGTGTTGTTATGCTGGTTTCGCAGATTAAAAACTGTTGCAGCAAAATGCATATGTGAAAATTGTTGCCAGGAAATATAATGCTCACTTAAATCAAGAGATGTTCCCAGTTTTTAAAAGGAAGTTTTATTTGAACAAGTTTTACTTAGCGCAATACACCTAAAAATAAATCACAACACAATGAAAGATTAAACCAAGGTCTCAGATGTCATCTGAACACTAAGACCAAAATCCTAAAGGTAAGCTGTATTGCACCTCACATTTCCCTATTAACTTAAAAAGCGTAAATGTGCCTTACAAGATATTAAAAGAAAAAACTAGAACTAACATGCCAAAGGTTCACTTGAATTTCCAACACAGCTCCTATAACTTGTTTGTACAAAAAGCATGTTCCTGAACATGCACTGAAAACAGTGTTTGGTGTTATGTGGTATAAGAGCAACATTTAACATAATTGAAACAGCTTTAACCTAAATACACTTACTGCTCAAATACATTCCTACAACAAAAACTGGAAAAAGCTGAGAGTTGTTTAACAGGAACGTCTTTACTGGACTTACACCCTAGATGAATGTTTCAGCATATTCAAAAATACTGAACCTGAATGTTTTAAAATGATCCTGATTTCACTTACAAGTAAAGCATAAATCACAAGCTTGTATTGCAAAACTGTTAAACTTAGTTTTTTGTTTTCTTAAAAAAGTTGACAAAAAAAATCAGGTGACAAGTTACATTCCCCAGCCACCACTCATGTTGGACATGTTAGACATTCCAGCCATGCCATTCACCCCCATGGATGCACGATTACCACTGCTGTAGTAGCTGCTGTTCATTGCACTCTGGTTACCTAGAGCAGATAACATATTATACAATTTAGTACAAAAGTGCAGTGCTATTTCCAAGGCAACATGCTCCTCCCAAGTTTCCCCTCTTATATCACCTTGCATAATCCTGTACTATTAAAAAGACAAACTTCTTTCTATGTCATTGTATGCTTTAAGATGTCTATAAAGCCAACTGCAAACCAATTTCCCAGATTTTTGCAAAACACAGAATAGAATCAAATCCTGGAATAGCTTCATGCCCTCCCTCTACTGCACAAAATAATACACATGACCACATTACATACCATTAGATGCCAGAACTAGTTTCATGTGGATTGGATCCAAATCTTGATCACTCGGCATTTGCCAAACTATTTTCAGATTTAAAAAAAAATCTATGCTCAATCAGTGGCTCTCCATTGATCTTGCTCCTCTAGATTTTGATGTTCTAAAGCTAAAACCAAATACTTGGACAAACTCAAAATATCTGCACTTGTTTGCTGAAGCATGATGACCCTCATATAAATGGCTAAATAATTCAAATACAATTCTAAATATCTACTAAAGATTAATAAAAACATCTTACCATATCCACTCATGCTGCTTTGACCACCGTAGCCTCCTCCATAACCCCCACTTAATTGCTGGTTAGCTGGACCACCATAACTGGATTGGCTTCCTTTAAAGTTAAGAATGTGTATGTTAATTACTATCACTATATTTTATAAAGAGTATGAATTATAGTCCACCTAAACAAATGTCATTCCTTTGCCCAGAGGTCTACATGAAACACAAAACTGTCTTCTTGTAGCAATTCTTTGTGAGCTGCCCAGAGTCACTGAGAGTGAAGTTGGGCAGCCATATAAGCTTTGTTAATAAATACTTTGATTCTCTTCCTTAACTGTCAGGGAAGACCTCTCTAGACCAGCATTGAAGTGATTTACTTTTGTGGCTTCTAAATTCAATATTGCCAGCTGGTCAATTTGTAAGGAAAGTGATTTTATAGTTCTTTGATTACATATTTTACCTTCATCTCAAGTGAATTGGCTAAATATTAAGTGCTGTCTAGAAATAAGATATTGACATGTGCTAGGGCTTGCATTGCTAAAACACAAATTGTACTATATATTTGGCACATGAAACAAGGAAAATAAAAATCGACATCTGCTTATATCACCACTAATTCCTCTACTTCTATTGCTTCTAATGCTGTAATCTACATCAAAATAGCAAATACACAAAATTTAGCTGATCATAGTTCTAATTAGAAGCTCACTTGTTTAATTTCTCTGCAAGACATTTTTGCAGTTGAAAATATAGTTTCTAAATTCAGTATTGCCAGCTGGTCAATTTGTAAGGAAAGTGATTTTATTGTTCTTTATGAACTTTAGTTTTCTTAACTTTATTTGGCAAAAAGAAATCATTTTGCAAAGTGCTATAAAAACAGCACACATACCCTTTACACCGGATGAAATAACTAAGAATTTCCATAAGCAAACTCAGCATTTGAAATTGCCTCTATGCAGTAAAGTATATGCTGAAAATCAAATAGATCTGGGAATTTAATAGGACACTACTAAAATTAATATCTGCTGTAAGTAATAGCTACTAATCTGCTGTAAGGAATTAGTGGTGATATAAGCAGATGTCAATTTTTATTTTCCTTGTTTCATGTGCCAAATATAGTACAATTTGTTTTATCATAAATTCTTAATTCAAAAAGGAAATAGCAACATTACTTCTCTTGTGATAAGTGGGAATATAAATTTGATAAATACCAACATTCTCCACTCCTAGAATTATTCTTTGCTCCATTCATACACATACAATATTTAACTTAATTGTTGGAATGTATATCTAAAAGTTGTATACCTGCCAATGTGTTAGTGTTCCAATCTTGAACCACTCCTTCGGTTTCTTTGACTGTGATTAAAACAAAGTTGAATTTCAGTTTCAGATAATTTAGAACGAACAGGAACTACATAAAATCAGCCATTTTGTTAAATATTAGCAGCACTAACGTGAAACTAAATTGTTTACACCTACCCATTGCTCCCATCATTTGACTTCCATATGCACCACCACTTCCTCCAGCTGTAGAATTCAAAAAGAGTTCTACATATCGGTGTTCTGTAGAAATACAAAAACAACAATGCACTTAGCTCACACAAGACCATCAAATTTTCAATGAAGATCGAAGTAACTTTAGGTATTTAATTGCAAATATATTGTTCAATATTAAGAAATAATACAATTTATTCAGCTATCTAATATTGATAGAAATAGTGTAATGCTGTAGATCAGGGGTGTCAAACCCGATCGCATTGCGGGCCGTATCATGTGACATATCACGATGTATAGGGATGTTTTTTGCGTTTCTGGAGCCAGGGTGGGTGTGGCCTGTACCAGCCCAGTCATGGCCTACGCAGGCTGTATCCGGCCCGCTGGCCGCCAGTTTGACGGGCCAGTTGTAGATCAAGCATACAACTTACGCATATTTGCTTTGTCTTTTGACATTGCAGCAACAGCATCTTCATGAGTAGCAAACTCAACATCCGCCTCTCCAGTGACTCTGCCATCAGGTCCAATTTCAATGTGTACTCTTACCGGATTAAGAGGCGAAAAGAACTAAATAACGAACATCATACAGAAGCTGTCAGTCTATGAAAAATTCTTATACATTAAGAATCAGTTTATTATGATTCAATTAATGGAACAAATCAATTTTTAAAACCTACTTACATTATAAATATCGTTCTCAGTAGCTCTGTAAGGTAATCCTCTCATATGTACACAATGACCAGTTGTACTTTGGAAAGTAGAGGATCCATCACCATATCTATGATCTGACATTCCTGCAGAGAGGAGAGTCCACTCTAAATCTTTTGTATGTATACTACGTTTCTTCACTACCCGTATAAAGAATACTTACCTCTTCCAAACCTATCAGATCCAAAGCCATAGCCATCATTATATCCATTGTAGTCATCATAGCCACCATAGCCTACAAACCATAATTCAACATTTATTGAAATGAACCAAACACTGCACTCATTGTAGGCAATTTATACAGTAAAAAAAGCTGTGCTTCCTTACCTCCACCGTAAGCACCACGTCTCATCCTTTCAAAACCACTGCCTCTGCCAAGGCTGTTATAGCCTCTTCCCACACCTGGCCGGTCATAAGGACCAGGCCGCTGCATGGCCATTAATTTGCGAGGAGGGTCATAATGAGTGCGCACTTCTGCTCTGCTACTCTTGAAGATTTCAATGTACCTAGAAGGTTTAGATACATAAAAATAGTTCAGGTTTTTTTTATAAACACACACACACTAAATTACAAGAGATAACCCTGCAGCCTTGGAACTGACAATTATAGGCCAGATTTTAGTAAGAATTATCCAAGGCTAATTTTAAAAAAATAGTTTGAAGTATGTGTTAAGCTATCCCAACCTTAAGGGTTAATGACAGCTAATAGTCAAAATATGCTCTGGAGGGAAACATGTCCACTCAACAGCACCCATGTTTTGCTCATATGGCAATTGAGAGGAGGGTTAAAAAGCTAGCCTCCGCCAGAACTTTAACCCATCGATACAGTACAATAAGCTTTATGTGCTCACAAGACCTATGCGTTTGCATAGCAAATTAGCATAGGCAACAGATGCATGCTTTGATTAATTAGTCACAAAATTTAGAATAACCCTTTGTGACATTTTTGAAAGTTAATTCTTTTATGTGAAAATTACACAAGAAAATGTTACATCATTGTATAGAACAAGTTTAGTAATCACATTTTCTTATGGTAATAAAAGGCTGTGTGTATTTAGAACTAGAGGCATAATTGGTGCTATTAAAGAAATGTAAAGCCATAATCTCTCAACTTCTGTAAATAACTTTAAACTAAATCTGAATTAACAAGATAATGTGAAATAGGGAAGAGCAAAACAAGCACATCAGCCAGTCTGCACATGAATTAAAAGAAAGTAATATTTATGAAAACAAAGGAGGTGTTAGAATATGAAAGTATATATTGTAAAGTGAGCACTTAAGAAGAGAGAATATGGATTTAACAACAGTTTACCATAAGAAGAGCGACATATCCAACCAACCATCCATCCCCACCTGTGCCCTATTCTTTCCTTGTGTTTCTTTAGAGCCTTTTCAGCTATTTCCTGTGAAGCAAACTGCACGAAGGCCTCCCCCGTACTCCTCCCCTGGAAGTCCACCGGCAATGTTATCCCATTTGGCACGATTTCCAACCCTTCAACCCAAGGACAAATAACCCCAGTAGGGGGTAATATTAACATCACGAGCCCAATCAAGATTTTCTTATAGCTTTAAAAATATACCAGAAGTTATACTTTATATTTAGAATCAGTACACCGTAGTATTAACTCTATAACAGAAACATGTCAATATAAATGCAGCAAATATAACATTCTTAACTTATCCTGCTTATATAAAAGCCACATTTCTGCAGCTTTAATAATAATACTCTCTCAAATTAATGCAGGATATGCTAAGAAAAGCAATAGTCCATTTTTATATAAACAAATTAAAATTTTCAATTAAAATTAAAGCACAGCAAGAATAATTCTACAGAATACATAATTCAAAGATAGCTATGTAAAATATTTCACAGTTCTAAAATGACAATGATTTGTATCATTATTTCAAGTAACTAAAAATGTAAACATTTTTAAGGTTTGTAGCAAGACCTTTAGAATAGACATTTTTCAATAAAATCTGACGTTAATGCAAGCTGATCTCATATTTCAGAAATACATTTAAGATTCTTTGGACTACTGCGTGCATTCAGAACATTTAAATGTAAAACTAATTTTTATATTTGTTTTACTCTTAATTTTTGCTATATAAATGCATGAACTTTTAAGTCAATTTTATACAACTATAAAGACATTGCAAAACATGAAACCAGTCCTTTTTATAAACATAGAAAAATAATTTTATGTATTGATATTTAATGTCAGAAATGTTCTATTTCTTATTTTAGAGTAGATAAATGTAAACAAAGTATGTCAAAAAGAAAATATTTCAAAATATTCAGCTCTGCAAAGTAATATATCTTTAGCACATAGCAGAGATTATATCAAATCAAAAATTTAATACAAATGTTTACACTACATATTTTCTTCTCACTTCCCCACCCATCTCCCCTCCTCCCACATTGTAAACACTTCACCTGATTAAAACTTTTGATATTCCTTGATATTTTGATTGATACATTAACAATATCCAAAGTTGGGCATTACAATGTTTTCCACTCTTTCAGCCAATTTAAAATCAACCATTTAGTTTAATTAACTAGACTCAGGTCAATTTTAACAAGCATTTACAATACTTGTCTAAGTGGAGTGGAACAATTAAAATAATTTTCCCTCCAATCTATCAACATCAAACAAGAACTGAAGTTTTAGTAAATGTTTCAAATTATAGTTCAAGTTTTTGTCTTTTTGAACACATAAAAGGAAGAACCATTCAATATTAAAAGTTTAATAAGCATGGTTATTGTTTACTTTATTACTAAATTAATACTTGGCATTATTTCAGAGCCACTACATTCTATCTTTACCCATACTTACAGCTAGGACTTATACCCCACATACCTGAGAAAAACTGAACAATTTCTTCCTTGCTACAACCAAATGGAAGTCCTCTAAGACGTACAAAACCATCATTAGCAGTATCAGGGCTGTTAGGACCAGTATGCTTCAGAACCCAATCCATTTCAACGTTGTTTGACTTGAAGACTGCAAGAGGCACTTAGAATTAATGAATTCTGGAATCTGGCATAAAAAGGCTAATGCACGACAATCATTTGGAGAACAGGATCACATTTATATACACAAAAAATACTCATGCATCTAAATTCCACCCAAAATAACTGATCAGTTACTAGGTCAATTTAATCCAAACCTTCAACATATCTGTGTCCCATTGTTTCTCTGTCTTTTTTCAATGCCAATTTCACATCTTCTTCCGTTTCTAATTCAACAAATGCTTCTCCACTTGGTCTTCCTTCTCTTGTGTAGATAAAACGGACCCCTGAAGATCCATTTAATATTTTGCATTCTAAGAAAAAGTAGAGTGAGTTAAACGCACAAGGAGACTTCTAGCAAAAGTCAAATGTATACAACAGTGCTTAAGGCTATTATCCAAACCATAAAACTGGAAACAAAATTAAGCAAAAAAGAATTACTATCAAACAATTCTGAAACAGGAAGAGGAAAAGATACTATTTACAGTATATATTACAGGTTACATAAAGAACAAATTAATTAACAATTTAAGCCGGTGAGGAAATAATTCTAATTAACAAGGTAATAGGCACAACCCATTAATCACAAAGTACATTGCTATCAATAAGATTATATTCTCGAAACAGGAATTTCCTTCTCAGAAGGAAATATACTCAGGTATACTGAGAACCACAATTCTCTTACTTCCCTAAAATAATGTCTCCATCCAACATAATGAAATATTATACAACGAAAAAAGAGTATTTCACATTTTACCGGATCCGAAAAGGAAAACTCCCCACAAAACTCGCCCCCGGAAATACCAAGCTGCTCCGGGAAAAGGAAAGCTTCAGTGTACGGTTTAGCCAGAACGAGAGACGAGAAAACTTACCAGAGAAAAATCTTTGCACTTCATCTGCAGAGCAGGACCAGGGCAATCCCCGCACTTTTACGACATAACCATCACCGCCTTCCGTGTTCAACATCATGCCAGATGTGAGGGTGGTCTCAGTTTCGCCTTCTGTTGCTAGGGGCAGACAAAAACGTCGCCACACTGAGTGGGGTAGAAATTTCGCAACCCGGCCCACTTAACGCCCCCCAGACTTCGCGTTTGCCCATCTCCGCTTTTCCAATGCCTACCCCACGTACACATGGCGACCGATATCCTCGTCCAGGACACTGGAGACGGTTTGAAGAGTCACTTCACCTCTCCAAACACAGAAAGCCGGGCGGCTGTAGCGGTACGCGCTGCGTTCTTAGGAAATGGCGGCGAACGAGTAATGCGTTTCCGCTCGGCCAGGCCCTAGTGCCGCTTTCACCTCAAAAAACGCGCTTCGACTGCTGCTAGTAACCTGAAGAGAACAACCGGCTGAAGAGATGGATCCCAAATTCGGAAGTCCTTCGAACTAGTCTGCAACCAACAAATTACTAAACTAAAAGTAAGCTCACCTTCTTCTAAGTCGGCCGCGGCGTGGCTGAAAATGGAGCCCAAAACGCACGCGCGTACATTACCTCCCGTAGTGCGCATGCGTCCTTAAGATTGTTTCTTCCCTTTTTCCTCCCCCCCCCGTCTTTAAGCGCCACCCCGCCCTCTACAGCACAAATCCGAAGTCGATTTTGCTTGAGAAAGAAGGCCCTACTGAATATAATTCAAAATAAAACTTCCCCGGAATTTAAACTAGAGTCGCCTTCACCTTATTTGAAGCATAGACTCGTTCCTGCAATCATCCTCGTTCCCACCGCGAGGAGCCTGCCGGACAGGGGAAAAACTAGTCGCGCAGTTCTGAGGACAAAGCCCGCCACGTTTTTATCCCGTCTCCGAAACTCAAATTTTGTATTCTCCGCTGCTCAATTAACAAACGCATCCACAGCCTTTCATCAGAACTGCGTTTAGCCTTTTCTTTTAACCTTATCTTAAAGCAAGTTTTAACACATTTGAGCCAATCGCTAACTTCTCAGACTAGGAAAGTGTCGATCGCGAGACTTCGCAACTACGTTCACAACAAAAAAAAAAAAATCCGCACGCGCAACAAATTTTAGACTTTCAAGTACCTCTAACACTGCGCCCAAAACGTAGCTTATACGCCCATTATACGGCGTACATAGAAGACTAAGTAGATTTTTGATCCTCCAGAGAAAAATTGCGAAAGTACATAGAAACGGGGGAAAATGGCGGCTCTATAAAACGACACTTCGAGAAATGGGCGGCGACTTGAAGTTTACTCAAATCCGCATCTAAGATCCGGTGACGGGTGAGACGCTAAGGAAGCGGGAACCGAAGGCAAAAAGTTATCTGTAGCCAAAACAGATAAGGAGGGGTTGGCTGCGCCGTTAGAGATTGGCTCAGTAGAAGCGGTATTCTTGAAGGGGTGAAGAAGGCGCGAGAGAAACTCATTGCGGTTCCGCTCAGCGGACAAAGACCTTAATCATGTATCCTCCCGCCAAACAACATTGCCTGAGTCTTAACTCACTGAATTACAGCTTTCAAAAATTCTTGAAAAAAAGCCTCAATTGCATTAAATATAGGTAAGTAGCTTCGCGCCTTATAATAGATTATCTTCTAGGCCAAACAACAACATATCTATTTATTTATTTATTTATTAGCTAATCCTGCAAATGAAGTCCTGCAACATAGGTTCAAGAAATATTTCTTCTTGAGAGCCAGACTAACTGTTCTGTTAAGAACTTGAGCATCACAATTCTTCCCCACCTTACCACGACCAAAATAAAACATGCAAGCACCAAATAGCTAGTTCGCTTTGGGTGAACTTTTAAAAATTATTTCTAATTAACAAGTCACAAATTTACTTAGTTAAAAAAAATCAAGGAAAAGTTTAAATGTTTCCAAAAGCTTTTTCTACTGAAAATTGCCCATATTTTTTTAACACCAACATCACTAAGTGCAAGGATAGGGATTATTAAAATGTATTAAAATGTATTTTAATAATGAGGAAAAATCTTGTCTTCCACCCCAACTTCCACACAAGCTGCATTGCAATTACAGTATTAACCACTTGGAAATTGCCAATTCTCATTGCCAATTTTAAATTCAATCTTAGTAATTTTCAAGAGTCAGATTTTTAGAAGACAGTCATGTACCAGAAAATCCTATTACCTTGTATATTACATTTGCTGTATAGCTAAATATAAATGACAACCTTTTACACAGCTGCAGTTGTCCAGTTAAATGTCTATGGAGATTCATAGGTCATGGTTATCCCGAAGGTACTTTTTCAAAAGGCAACTGGACTTTGTTTTTCCTTGAAGACATTTTGCTTCTCATCGAAAAAGAAAAAGCACATTTGAGACTACAGTTGTCCACTTATTAAAACACTATGATGAATTGGAAATAATTCCTGAATCAATTGCTAAGTGGTGAACATTCAAACACCTGAAGTTGAGTATCAAGAAAGTTTTGACTGAAATGAGAGAATGGGACTAAAGATCAGTTCCTAAAATTCAAACCAACATGAATTTTTTCAAGATTAGGCATTGACACATATGAATTGCCCAAGTCTATAGATATAATAATTTAAATAATTTTATGTAGCACCTTGACATTGCATATGTTTTGTTTCATATAACTTAGCAGAAACAGGTTTTAATTGTGCTATATGTATGTTTGCAAGTCCCTGCAGTTTTCTTGGTAAGGTTTTTCAAAAGTGATTTTTCCATTTTTTCCTTCCAAGAGCTGAGGGGGAATGACTGCTCCAAGCTCACCCAGTTGGCTCTGTGCCCAAGGCCAAATTAGAATCATGGTCTCCCTGTTTCTAGTCTGGTGCCTTAACCACTATACCAAACTGACTCTAATTCAGAAATAGTTTTGCTAAATACCAGCATGAAGTCCAATCCATCTAGAAGGATTGGTTCAGCAAGCATCTTCAGCAGATTTATTTCTCACTTATTTCTCGGTTATTCTTTTTATAAATAACTCAAAGCAGTGAACATATCAAACACATCTTCCTCCTCCTATTTTCCCCACAATAACCATCCTGTGAGGTGGTTGGGCTGAGAAAGAGACTGACTGACCCAAAGTCACCCAGCTGGTTTTCATAGCTAAGGCTTGATTTGAGCTCATGGCTTCCTGCTTTCTAGCTTGGTGCCTTAACCACTAGACCAAACGTTGACTTGACACAGGGAGAAATCTAAAAAGTATACTTTAATACTACAATATATACTTGCATCTATTTTACTTTAGGTTATGTGTTTGCTCTCAACTCATTTTAATCAAGACATCACTGAAACAGTGGCAATTTATCAGAACTGGCTTGCCTGGCTATTGAAAGTTTTGAGTCTGACAGAACTAGAGGGAATTATCTATCTCCATATAACTCCTGAGATGTTTCTGCCAAAACTGGTTATGATTTTAAATATGTTATTGGTATCAAATTGAGATTACAGCCATATGTAGATAATATAGACTACAATCTGATGACAACTGAAAGATTTAAGCAAACTTGAAACTTTTAGACTTCCTGTTGGAAGCTCTTGAAGTTAGATCTTTCAAAAGTATATACAAACCAGGATATATACACTGGCAGAGATCCCATTGAGGCATAAAGTTAGGATCATATATTCTGTCAATCTAGATGCAGCCACTTCCCAAAATGGATTAACACAAAACAAAATCATTGAATGTACCGGTATGCATAGTACATTTTGATTTCGCCACCTACTATATCTACTGTGTTATATATAGATCATAATCATCTTTCGATTTAAAAAAGTTGTTTGGAGTGGTGGCAGGATACAAATGTAATTTAAAATATGTGCTCCCTAGTCAAGTATTTTGTTTCCCCTTTCTATCTCATTAAATTATAATTTGGTGATAACCTTTATAGATTTGAGATTGTATCTTGACCTTCATACAGAGTTCCACATCACCATCTTGCTACAGCAACACATTTTCTTAATTCAACTGATACACATTTAGAGAATATCTTAATTTTAGATATATAGGCAAAAAATTGATTATTGCTTACAGCAATTGGGAGTCCTGACAAGTCTAAACCATAGACTCAAGTCTTTTGGTGGTTCTGATGTCAAGATTCCACATACTGTACATACTCACAGTTGCCAGGAAACAACAATGGAGACTCAGTTAAGAGATTCTGATGTTGATTTAAACATTGAAGGTAAAATATTGCTATTAAAATGGAAATTTCAATACTTAGCCTAGTTTGACACTTATATTATCTGTAATGGATATGTTAAATGCTAAGGTATCTGCAATCTATTCACTGATAATTCTAATTAATTAAATATTAAGACTGCAATCCTAAATCTATACTTAAGCAAATTCATTCGCAATTCAATTAGGTCCTATTTTCAAATGTACATACTTTATCCCAAAGGTGCTTTTTCAAGAGGCAACTAGATTTTCTGGTTTTTCTTTGAAGACATTTCACTTCTCATCCAAGAAGCTTCTTCAATTCTAACTGGATGGTGGGGAATGGAAGGATTTATATTCCTTGCAGACAGCTGGACATTTGCATTCTTTTAGAGAGTTGTTGAAGCCACTTGGAGTTTTGTCCATTTCCTCAGGATCACCCGATTATTAGTGCAAATGGGTGTGAAACCTTATTGGAACTGCTGAAATGACTGTGTTCCTGTGGTCTGCAGGAATCATTTGTGTTTCAGTTTGAGATGCAGACAACACAGACTCATCCCCAACAGCCTGCGCCTGTGTTCAACAGTGAAGGGACACAGGGCAGAAAACTTCCTGCAGAAAGCACAACTCCACAATCAGTCTTTTCAACAGTTCCAAGAAGGCTCCACACCCACATCCACTTGCACTACTCAGGTAACCCTGAGGATACAGATAAACCTCCAAGTGGACTCTTGTGGTGGGTGGGAGTGTGTTTGGGGATTGTTATGTGTGTTGGACCTGGTCTTTGGGTGTTAAGTGAATTTCGTTGTATGGGTATATTGTGTATACATGTACAATGACAAAGTTATTTATTATTTATTTATATAAATCCTTCTATTCCCCAGTCAGAGCTGAAGAAGCTTCTTGGATGAGAAGTGAAACATCTTCAAAGAAAAACCAGAAAGTCCAGTTGCCTCTTGAAAAAGCACCTTTGGGACAACCATGACTGAAAATCTCAATAGACATATATGTTTTATATTAGGCTCTACGTAAGTAGAAAGATGTAAAATGTAGGGAAGAATTAGATGCACTTGAAAGCATTTGCAAAACATTTAGTATACTTTCTATTCTCTATTTTTAAAATATAGAAATGCATGAAGTCACTATAGGATAAAGGGAGAGAAGAAAAGGAATTCAACTGGAATATCTGGAAAACCTTCACATGAAAACTGGCTTTATGAGAGGACAATGAGGTTATGTATTTCTTGCTACTTAAGACACTTTTTTAATGCTAGAGAAAAAAAATTAAAAAATCCTTCAGAGAATATAATCATGTATTTGAATATTACATATTCAAGATTAGCTCTCAATGCCACTTTGTAAGGAATATAAATGATATATTACAGTGCCATAAATGCTTATATACTCATGAATCTTTAAAGATTCAGGAACAGATGCATTCGGTGGTTTATAATAGCAGATCTTAGCAATGTCTGGTTGAATTTTAAGCTTAAAAATTCAGTGTATGCAAAACTCAACACTATGACAGCTTTAAGACAAAAAGTAATATGGACACGAGAAATATTTTCTAATTCTAATGTAAGTTTCTGAAAACTATGAATTCCATGAATATTTATAAAGAATGAAATATGTAGAAATACATTTTAGTTAAAGGGTTTTGGAATAAGTTCCAATATCATGAAAATGAGGCAAGTACTACTAAGACATGAAAAATATACTAAAACACTCATCTGAGAGTGCAATCCTAGTTATTAATTGAAAACAATTAATTGAACTCCAAGTGAAATATAATCTAATTTTCTTTTGCAGAATGGATTCTGACAGTCTGAAAGACATACTCATTTTGGTCTTAGATGTGAATGAAAATTTCAGAAATGATGCAATAAAACAAGAATAGCAATTAGAATAAGTAAGCATTATTTCTCCTTAATTTATACTGTCATTTTTAAACTCATTACTAGGGGTTCAGTTCATAACTTTGTAGCGTGTACCTATTCTTGGAATAGATTTATCGTGCCATGTTAAAATACATCTCATTTTGAAGCAGAATGATACATGAATAACCATAATAAATCATTTATATTTTGTAGCCAAAGAAACTTCAAATATCTCAAGGCACTCCATCCTTTTCATTTTTATATTGGCAAATTCTTCGGTTTATAATCTGCACTTTTTATTTTATTTTAATTATATTCAAAATTTTCATATGAGTACCTTGCCTACTATCTCCATTTAAATAGAGACTTGTTTATAAATGTATCTATATGACCAACAGTAAGCAGATGCTTTAGAGGGCAGTTCTTAGGAATTTGATGCAATTTGCTACTTATAGGTCCAAAGTGGAGAAAACCATCTTATGTCTTCTATAACAGTTGTCTTTTACATAGAGATATATTAATAAACTTATTTTTTATTGCAAACACACAACACAATATTAAAGTATATTACTGAAAATGTAAGGACAATAGTTTCTACTTCTCTTGTGGGTATAGTACAAAAACAAAACAAAACAAAAGCATACTTATTAAAATATGAGACCAATTCACCAACTAATGAAGGCCCAGAACACTCTTTTGAATAGATTTCCTTATCTGACCAATCAGTCAAACCCATTTTCTACTGGCTACTGAATACAAAAACACAATTCTACCCTCAATATTCCCATTAATAGGCTGCAAATATCTTGGCTTGAGTACCTTTGTTTTCATAAGATCAAGGCTTTTTTGACTGCTTAGCAAATGAAAGTATTGTTCAGAGAACACACTAAGAAAAGTATTATTTATCTAATGAGAACAAACTACTACACTAATAATAGATTTCAACATGCACAATATTTTCAGCGAACAAATCCAATTATTACCATTTTATATGTACTTTAATTTCAATAAGGATTTGTTAAGTACAACATCTTTACCTTTTTCATTAGGGCCAATCTGACATGTGTTTTGAAACTAATGTCACAAGTATGCTATCAGCCATATTAATTCTATATTCAGTTTGTCTATTAATGGGCAAGTTGAGGAAGACAATTTCTCAGAAGGAAAATACCATTAAAGCATATTTAATCTAAATTCACAGATTTGTTTATCAGCAACAGTTTTGGTTTATTGTTGATTTACAACATATGTACTTGTCCATTAAGGCTTAATGTTATGCCCAAACCAGGCTGCTGTGGTTTATATAAAGAACCAAAGTTAAAATCCTAACTTCTCAAGAGATTTTTACAACTGATTAATGCAGCTCACTGCACTAATTAAATTGTAAGAGCACAGCTCTTCTTCAGGAAGCTGAAGGATAATACATTTAGCCTCTACTATAGCATTCTTAATCCTTAAGGCAATGGAAACTTTTGCAAGATGCATTAAGAAAACTTCTTAAATTACCCCAAAACTGCACTTCATAGTACTTTTAAAGACTTACTTTACAGACTTAAAATAGTAGACTAAAATTAGCAGTTGGAGTATTGTAATTCTCATTTGGAATTTGATAAATGTTGATTAATGTAATAGAAATAGAATCAAGCTCTATTTCAGAGGTGGGGAACCATGGCCCTTTTATGACTTGTGGACTTCAATTCCATGGCTGGCTCAGGAATTCTGGGAGTCAAAGTGCACAAGTCATAAAAGGGCCACAACAAACAATTAGCTTGAATGGCAATGTGGTTGCTCTCAAGACCATCTGCTGGGAGACTAGTGGGCTTCCTTTTACAGCTGGCTGGTCAGGTGAGAGCAGCCCACTGGGCTAGACGGCTCAAGAGTCCGGTCCAGCAGAGCACTGCTTACGAGGGAGTCCCACGATTCCGTCTTTTTACCATTCCATCATTACTACCATTACAGGGCCTAATTACGAACATGGCAGTTCGTGGGAAGAGCAAAGCTTTCGTTTCTTTGGGCGACACGATACATGAGAAGGCCGCTCAAAACAGAGCTCGACCAAAGGGCGTTATATTGCGCAGTGGGGCGAGGGTCGACCAGAACGAGATCCGTTCGCTCGGTTTTGTTATTGCCGTCGGTCACGTGTCCCGTTGCCTTCCATTTCGGGGATTTCCAACTAACAAACCATTGCAGATCTTCCCTCCGTCCAGAGATCCTTTACCTCCTCCCTCTTTTTACTACAATCCGGTAGGCAATAGAAGGCCGAATCAACCCTAGCCGCCACTTCCTCGCTGCAGCCGGTCAGTCGAGACGCGAGGGGCGCCTCGAGGAAACACCCACGACAATGGCGGAGGCAGGACGTGGTCAAAAGAAAGGGCGGGGGAAGGCGCTCAGGATAATTGGGAGGGAAGCCCCCTCCCCCCCGGTGCTTTCTTTAAAAAGCCACGCGGGACAATTCACGGACGCGAGGAGGGAATCCCTTTCGCCGGCCGCGTGTTTGGGGAAAGGAGACTTAACATCGGGCCGAAGTGTGTGAAGCGAGGCCCCTCCCCCTCCCCGATCTGCGCCAACGCACGAAAACCCGCAGCAACGGCCTCAACCGTCGCTAGGCCGCAGATTCCTCCCTCCCTCCGCTGCTCAGAGGCGCCCTCTCACCAAGGCCGGGGATTTCTGGGCCAGTCTCCTCGGTGTGACACGGATCCATCGCTTTCTCTCGTTGTTTCTCTTCTGCTTTGCGGCCGGGGACGATCAAGGAGGATGCGAAGGGCGACGAATAAATCAAAGTGGGATGCTAAAACAATACCCGGAAGGTATGAAGCGGTTAAATCAACGGCGCCGCTACCGCGGCTTTCTGGGAAAGGCTCGGTTTCGACCGCCGAAGTTACCCACCCCCCCGCAACCTCCGAAGGCCGCCCCCGAGCGCCCTTCGCCCCGCCACTCACCGAGCGTCCGCGCAGCTGCTCTCCGCCTCTATAAATAACTCGTTCCCCCACTTGTAGGCTTGTGACATCAGATTAAATAACCCCTCCCCACGCCCGTCCTCTGCAGCCAACCAATCGCCTGGTTACGAAGGCACCATTTTCACCCCCCTCTTTCTTCCCTTTAAAGTCCCAGGGTCTTTGTATTTGGGCGCTGGAAAACCACAAGGGGAGCGAATAGTTTGGTTTCACAAGGCCGCGACACACAACCACTCTAGGAAGCTCTCCGAATTCTGACTAAATTCCAGAAGGCTGCCATGCAAATAAAACCTTTGTCTCCTTTCATATTTTCCTGGAAAATCTATATTCAAAAAAATATTGTCAGTGCTGTCCTATCTTCTCTGGTGCACACCTTTAGTCTGCTTCTTCAGGTTCGCTTGTAAAGACTTTCTTCACTCAGGCTTATGGGGTCCAGAGTAGTTAACATCTGGATCCCCATTGCTATATTTTTCTTGCATTTTTCCAATATACTATTTCAAACATGCTCAAAAGCCACATAAAACACTTGCAGTTGATTTGCTATCAAAGCAATATATACAAGACTGCATTGTCCTTGTTTTGTGATGGTCTATAAAAGTAATTACCATGGCCGGATGAAGGCTGCAGTACTATTTTGCTAGAGCCTAAAGGTTTAGGTTTAGGTTTAGGTTTAGGTTTATTTGGATTTATATACCGCCCTACTCCCGAAGGACTCAGGGCGGTGAACAGCCAAAGATAAAACACATACAATATAAAATTTAAAAGCAATTTAAAACATATTAAACAAATTTGGCCCATACTAATTAAAATTTAAATTCAATTAAATTAATGATGAGCCTACCAAGGGAGACCCTGCTATAGGCCTAATCCAGCTAACCAAATAGCTCCAAGATGGAGGGCCTCCCCTTCCCACATAGCCTCTATTTTCAAATATCCATTGTTAAACCATTATAAATTAAAATTAAAATTCTTTATTGGCCAAGTGTGATTGGACACACAAAGAATTTGTCTTTGGTGCATATGCTCTCAGTGTACATAAAAATAAAAGATGAAGTATATTGTGCATGAATTGAGAGATGATGGTTCATCAGAATAGGGGGTATTAGGATAAACAGTTCATACTGTGGATATGAGGTCTACAAATTACTAGGAGAAATAGTTTGCCACCTGGGAAGTTTGCAGATGAAGCATTGCTTCTTGCTTGGAAAAATACAAGTTAGAAAACTCAAATTTTACAGGGAAAACTGCTTTCTTACCTCCAGCTCCAGTGTATGACACTACTCAACCCAAAGGCAAATGGATGGAGGCTAGAGTGAATCCAGTATTCCATACTTAGTTTTTGGCAAAATTCTAGCATGTATGCCATACAAGACTCTAATCCATTTCTTTTTAAGATGCTAAAGCCTTTGTAGTAGTTTTGTTCCAACAGAGTAATACAGCAAACCTCTGCAAATTCCTCTATTCACTAGGAATAGCTTAGTTTGTTAATATTTTGCCTTTATTTTATTCTGATTTTTTAAATTTTCATTAGGATTTAGCTTCCATAATTTAAGATAAAGGGGGGGAGAGTAAGAACTGAAAATATGGCCAAATTAGCAAAATTTAATGGATCACAAAATCAATCATAAATGGACCACCAGGCTATTTTTAAAAAATGCTCATCTAAAGTGAGGTTTACTTTGCAGGGTGATGTGTTACCTTAAATATATATGTTGACATAATATAAATCACTGTCAGGTTTTTTATTTTTTTCAATTAAAGATGTAATGATCAACAAATTTTTGGAAAATTTAAAAACTACACAAGAGGACAACACTAAGCACAGAAACCACAGAAACAAAACTAATAATGTGTAAATATAAGATAGGCTTAAGATACAGAAGGATCCTGACAGACCTGAACATTGGGCCCCATTTAACAAAATAAAATTCAATGCTGAAAAAAGGTTCTATGTTTAGACAAGAAAAAAGTACATAGGTATAGAATATGTGATACCTGGTTCAATAGTAGTAATTGCAAGAGGGATCTTGGAATCCTAATGGACAATCACTTAAATATGAGCCAGCAGTGTGCTGCAGCTGCTAAAAAAAGCCATTGCAGTTCTAGGCTGCGTTAACAGATAGAATCAAGATCACATGAAGTATTAATATCACTTTATAATGCCTTGGTAAGACCATACTTACTGCATCCAGTTTTGATTATCATGGTGTAAAAAAAATGTTGAAACACTAGGAAGAGTTCAGAGAAGAGAAGAACAACAAAGATGATTAAGAGGCTGGAGGATAAAATATATAAAGAATGGTTGCTGGAATTGGATATGTCTAGTTTAATGAAAAGGACATGAAAGCAGTGTTCCAATATCTAAGATGCTGCCACAGAGGGGGTCAACCTATTCTCCAAAGTACCTGAAAGCAGGACAAGAAGCAATGGATGGAAACTAATCAAGGAGAGAAGCAACCTATAACTAAGAAATTTCCTGACAGAACAATTAATGGAAAGATTTTCATCCAGAAGTTGTGGGCACTCCAACATTGGAGGTTTTTAAGAAGAGGTTGGACAACCATTTGTCTGAAATGATATAGGGTTTCCTGCCTGGACAGGGGGTTGGACTAGAAGACCTCCAAGGCCCTTCTAACTGTTATTGTATTGGAGAGTTTCTGATACCAGAATGTATTCATATTCAGCCTTTCACAACATATTTTTAAAAATAAAGATGATCTGTTTGAATTACTTTAATGTAACTAGAAGACAAAATATCGTTTCAATGGTTTTCCAAGATTTTTTCTTGCTACATTAATTTGAAGATAACTGTCAAGATTGGTATGTTTGTGCAATACACTAACTTCTGTTTACTTGAGCCATTAAATTAACTCAATTGCTTAACTCCTCACAATTTACTGAACCAGGAATTAACCATGTTGCACCATGAAAATGGTATTGGATTTTCTTCCATTGCTGAAGTTTCACATTATGAGTTGAAAATTCTTAGAAACACATAAGCTATTGAAAAAGGGGAATGTTGTACATTTTTCAAAAGGTTTGTTCCAGTAAGTGAGCCGTTTTCAGCATTAGCAGACTTATTAATGGACTTTTAACTTGCTTTCCTTACCAGAGGCATATCAGTTGTATGAACTGGCAAAAAAAGAGTGTTCTTTACATTAATTTACAATCTTATTTTGTTCAGCTTCTCACAGAAATATCCCTGTGCTTTTAGCATCCCTGCCTATATGATATATAGTATATTTGTAGCTTTGAAGTGTCAATACAAGTGTGTATGTTAGAAAAGTGGATTCTAGGAACATAAGTTGATGATATAGTTGATATATCCAAATATTGTGTGAGTACATGTTCAGTGCTGAGCTTCCTAAGGCAGTATCAATGACTACTCTATATAGTGTCATTTTTTTCATGTGTACAAAGGAATGAAGTAATGGCTCTATATAACATAGGGGAGGGAGCTGCCTTGCACTTTTCACAAAACAGCTTCCTGCTAATGCCTTGTCAGTGTATGTATGTACAGTATGTATATCATTTTCTCTGTCTATATTCTCCCTGTATCTGGATTTATCTCCTCCCATTTATTTCCTTCCTCTTTTTGTTCTCTTCTTCTCTTTGCGTCCTCTCTCCTTGATTTTCCTCTCTCTCTCTCTACAATATCTGTCTAGCAGTGTCTCCCAACCTTGACAATTTTAAGATATGTGGACTTCAACTCCCATTATTTTCCAGTCATTCTTAATTCAGCCAGCCAATTAAAAAACCAAAACCGTAAAGTATAAAAAGAAGGTATAAAACTATACTAGCAGAAGAGCCACATTAGACTACGTTAGCCAAAAAACAGAAGCTTTTGTGCACTGCAGCTCACTTCTACCACGTTATCCACTTAATGAAGTAAGCAGCAGCTCACAAACACTTATGCGTTTTAATAAATGTGTCAATTTGAAAAGATTCTACCAGATTGCTGATATTTCTACGATGTATGCTTCTTCAGTATTTAAATATTACAAACTTTAGCGGCAGGTTTTGCAGATCCAAAAATATCTCACAGTGTCATTATGGCACCTCTTTTCAAATTAGGTGAAACTGTAGAAGAATTCAGATGGTGCTTTTTGAGCTTTATATTCAGACTTTCCACCACTGTAATATCTCTCTTATAGTCATGGGCTAGAGAAAAGTTGGAGAAAACATGCAGATAGTTCAGTGAGCACTGCTGCTTATCTAATTGAGAAAGGAATAGAACCCATAAAATGGTCAGCAAAAGATAAGCATAGCATATGAACATACTTTTTTATCAGCAAGAACATTTTCAACAAAATATTACATAAACTCTAAGATGAAATAACCAGAGAAAAGCAGAACAATCACAAAGAAGGAAGCAAGAGGAAGCTCACTGGGTACACTGGAGTAAAGAACTAAATATATTTTACTGACTTGGACTTCAATTCACTTTATATACAGTATATTTTATTATAAAAGCTATTGCCTTATTATTTAGCACATAAACGGAAAGTTAAGATCCTCCTTTTTCTTCTCCAGAGCCAACTCATCAGTCATCTTTGTCAACTTAGCCACACTTAAATCCTAGAACGACAAAGCAGCCATGAATTTTCATGCAAATTGATTCAAGCCAAGCAACAGCCACAAAAGTGACTTAATACCTTTCCACTAAAGTCAGGAAGGTCTGGTTGGGAATTTAGTTAATTTCTGCATATTCTGTATAAACATTACTCCCCCTCCCCCCCTTGTAGGTAGTCCTCAACCTATGACAATTAAGCCCAAAATGTGTTACTAAGCGAGACATTTGTTAAGAGTTTAACCCCATTTTATGACCTTTCTTGCTGCAGTGGTTATGTGAACCACTGCAATTTTTAAATGAGTAACACAGTTGTTAAGTGCATCTGGCTTCCCCATTGACTTTGCTTGTCAGAATGTCACAAGAGTTGACCCCATGAGCCTATGACAATGCAACCATCATAAATATAAACTAGTTGCCAAGCATTCAAATTTTGATAACGTGACCATGGGGATGTTGCAACAGTCAAAAGTCACTTTTTTCAGTGCCATTGTAAATTCAGTCACTAAGCAAGTGGTTGTAAGTCAAGGATTAATTGCAGAAGCTTCCTTTGAATCTTCCTGTGCAGATAAAACCACATAACTGCTAGAATCAGGTTTATGCAAACTGGCTATAGTAATAAATGCTTGCATAAGTTACAGCTAGCTTATCAAGGCAGAAAAGAAAACAAGATATACAGTATATTGTGTGTGTACACACACACACACACACACACTGGGAATTCAGCTGAAGAAACATCTTCATTTGTATACATATCAGTATGCTTGATTACAGTACACTATCAGGACATGATATTGATGTTGAGCCTCATGTTTAATCTCCAGCACCCTGAATTAAAAGAAATCAGGTCACAGTTAATAAACAAGATTGTCTTTGTGCCAAAGAACCTGGGAAGCCACTGGCAGTAAGGGTGGACAATGCCAGTTTCCATGGACAAATGGAGACTTTAATTTGGTCTGGTCAAGTTATCTATGTACAAGCAGGTAACTAGCAAGCCGCAGTGCAGAGGGGAATAAGCAGGACATTGTTGCATTTTCTTAAAGTCTGCTGCTTTAATTGCATTGCTGTCTGATAGCAGATACTGGATTCTTAGGAAGAGAAAGGTGACAGTCATACAACGGAACAGCTGACTTCTAGAAGTGGCCCATGAAGCAGTTTGCTAGGTGGCACTGCCAGCCTCTGCTGTTAGCCTATTGTAGACCATGGAAAATTCCCATTTATGTATATCTGCTAGGAAATAAGAGAAGAAATAGTGGAATCAGTATCCTGAAAGCCATGCTGGAGAGTTGCTTCTGGGACAGGTGGTCACATCAGAAGCAAAGACTATCCAAGAAGCAATTGCTGCTGATTGTGAGTCCAGCCATCATCAGAACTGAATATATAAAGACAGGTTTTCCTCTCTCCCCAAAACCTCAATGAGTCAAAACACAGTAAACATAATCAAAGCCATTGCAAAATTATTTTTTGCAAGATTGTATTAAGTCTCTAGACATCAGTACTTCAGAAACACAATTGGGTCTTATATCTAAGCTGTTCATCAAAGCATCAGCACCTTATTATTTGACTCTTTCACATTTGAATGCAAAGCAGCCATGTCCAGTTTTTTTTCTACTGAGTGTAGTTGTGCTCTGGTCTCTATCAGCATGTCCATAAGCAGCTCAAGCTGCAGCTTCAAGTAATTGTTCTCTTCCAGTAAGGCTTTGTTTGCTTTCTTCAGGGCCTTGTTGCGGGATTGCTTCTCTGGAGGGGAATAAATGTAATAAAGGCATCTGTTGGGGGATACTCTCATTTTGCCACTCACCATTATGGGAGACAAATTTTGTTTTCTTCAGCCTAGCACATTGATGACCATAGTGACAGTTGAGCCATTTATGTGAAAAATTACAGAAGAATTTTGTATAGAACAAGTTTAATAATCACACTTTCTTATGGTAATAAAAGGCTATGTGCATTTAGAATCAGATGCATAATTGGTGCTATTAAAGAAATGTAAAACCATGATCTCTCAACTTCTGTAAATAACTTTACACTAAATCTGAATTAACAAGGTAATGTGAAATAGGGAAGAGCAAAACAAGCACATCAGCCAGTCTGCACATGAATTAAAAGAAAGTAATATTTATGAAAACAAAGGAGGTGTTAGAATATGAAAGTATATATTGTAAAGTGAGCACTTAAGAAGAGAGAATAAGGATTTAACAACAGTTTACCACAAGAAGAGGGACATATCCAACCAACCATCCATCCCCATCTCTGCCCTATTCTTTCCTTGTGTTTCTTTAGAGCCTTTTTAGCTATTTCCTGTGAAGCAAACTGCACGGAGGCCTCCCTGTACTCCTCCCCTGGAAGTCCACCGGCAATGTTATCCCATTTGGCACGATTTCCAACCCTTCAACCCAAGGACAAATAACCCCAGTAGGGGGTAATATTAACATCACAAGCCCAATCAAGATTTTCTAATAGCTTTAAAAATATACCAGAAGTTATACTTTATATTTAGAATCAGTACACCGTAGTATTAACTCTATAACAGAAACATGTCAATATAAATGCAGCAAATATGGTATTCTTAAATTACCCTGCTTGCAAGTAGCCACATTTCTGCAGCTTTAATAACAATACTGTCTCAAATTAACACAGGATTTTTATATAAACAAATGCAATTTTTCAATTAAAATTAAAACGCAGCAAGAATAATCTTACAAATCAGAATACATATTTCAAAGATATCTATGTGAAATATTTCATATTTCTAAAATGACAATGATTTGTATCATTATTTCAAGTAACTAAAAATGTAAACATTTTTTAAGGTTTGTAGCAAGACCTTTGGGATAGACATTTTTCAATAAAATCTGAAGTTAATGCAAATTTATCTATATTTCAGAAATACATTTAAGATTCTTTGGACTGCTGCATGCACTCAAAATTGTAAAGCTCAATTTTATATTTATTTTATTCTGATTTTTGCAAGATACTAAATCTATGAACTACATTCTATTTTAAATATATTTTATAGAACAATTATATGGACATTTCAAAACACGAAACCAGTCCTAGTACAAGATTTGTCTTTTTGGAATATTTAATAGGAGAAACAGTTCAATATTACAATTTTAAGAATGGCTTTGGCTGATTTTATTAGTAAATATTTCTTAGCATTATTTCAGAGCCAGTAGAATTCTAATCTTTACCCATACTAGAATTTATACCCCACACACCTGAGAAAAACTGAACAATTTCTTCCTTGCTACAACCAAATGGAAGTCCTCTACAATGATCAAACTCATCATTGGCAGTATCAGGGCTGTTAGGACCAGTTTGCTTCAGATTCCAATCCATCTCAAACTTGTTTGACGTGTAGACTGCAAGAGACACTTCAAATTAATGAATTCTGTAATCTGACACAAAAAGGTTAATGCACGACAATCATATGGACAATAGGAATATTTATATACACATAAAAATACTCATGCATCTAAAATCCACCCAAAATAACTGATCAGTTATGTGAATTTAAGGAGCCCTGGTGGCGCAGCAGACTAAAGCACTGTTATTAACATCAAGCTGCCTACAATTACTGCAAGTTCAAATCTCACCAGGCTCAAGATTGACTCAGCCTTCCATCCTTTCTAAGGTAGGTAAAATGAGGACCCAGATTGTGGGGTCAGTAAGCTGACTTGGTATAAATATACAAAAGTATGAAGGCTATTGCTTAACGCATTGTAAGCTGCCCTGAGTCCCCAGACAAGGGCAGCATATAAATCAAATTTTTTAAAAAATCCAAACCTTCAACATATCTGTGTCCCATTGTTTTTCTGTCTTTTTTCAATGCAAATTTCAGATCATCTTCTGTTTCCAATTCAACAAATGCTTCTCCACGTGGTCTTCCTCGTCTTGTGTAGATAAAATGGATCCCTGAATGTCCATTTAATATTTTGCATTCTAAGAAAAAGTGAGATGATGAACACCCAACAAGACTTCTAGCAAAAGTCAAATGTATATAACAGTGCTTAAGGCATAAAGTTAGAGAAACAAGCAAAAAAATAATAATTTCAAGCAATTCTGGAATAGGAAGAAGAAAAGATACCACTTACAGTATATATTACACACCAGATACCAGAAATTAACTAACAATCTAAGCCAGGGGAAAAGAGGAGATTCTAACTAACAAGGTATTAGGCACAACCCATTAATTACGAAGTACATTGCTATCAATAAGACTATATCCTCAAAACAGGAATTCCCTTCTCAACACAAGAGGTATACTCAGAACCACCACACTTTATTACTTCCCTAAAATAATGTCACAAATCCCAAAGTGCTTTTTCAGGAGGCAACTGAACTTTCTTGTTTTTTCTTTTGACGACACTTCACTTCTCATCCAAGAAACTTCAGCTCTGACAGGGTAGTGGGGAATAAAATGATTTATATTCCTTGCAGACAGCTGGTCATTTGCATCCTTTTAGAGGGGTGTTGAAGCACTTGGAGGTTTATCTGTATCCTCAGGGTCACCTTAGTAGTGCTCAAGTGACCCTTTCAGTAGTGCCTGAAAAAGCACCTTTGGGACAACCATGACCTAGATGACTAAGAATCTCTACAGATTGTCACCCAACATAATGCAATTTAAAAAGGGGAAAGGGAATACTTCACACTTTTACAGCATCTGAAACGGAAAACTCCACACAAAAGGAAAGATTTATTGTACGGTTTAGCCAGAAAGAGAAGACAGAAAACTTACCACAGAAAAATCTTTGCACTTCATCTGCAGAGCAGGACCAAGGCAATCCTTGCACTTTTATGACATAATTCTCAACATAATCCTCAACGCCTTCAGTATTTGACATCTTTCTAGAAATGAGTGTGGCTTCAGTTTCGCTTTCTGTTGCTAGGGGTAACAGAAACATGGCCATGTTGAATGGAGCAGAAATTTCAGAACTCCCCCCTCCTTCTGTCTTCCTATTTGCCCTTGCTTTTCCAACGTCTATCCCAAATACATATGGCGACCCAAATCTTGGTCCAGAACACCGGAGATGGTTTGAAGTGTCACTTCACCTCTCCAAACACAAAAAGCCAGGCAGCTGTAGAAGTACGTGCTGTGTTCTTAGGAAATGGCAGCGAACTCAACCGGACCTTATTTCTGCTTTCACCTCACATATACAATTGAGGTGAAAAACAGATTTAAACTATTGGATACTGCTGAGAGGACACCTGATGAACTGTGGCAGGAAATTCAATCGACCATTATTGGAATTGCAGGAGAAAACGTACCATACAAGAAGCCAGAGAAAAAGTGCAAGTGGCTCCCAGTTGAGACCAGCAAAATTATCTGAGCAAAGAAAAACAGCCAAGGCAACTTGGCAAATGGGAAGAAGCTAGACTGAATGCAGCTTTCCAGAGGGCAGCAAGGAAGGACAATGAAGTTTATTGGGACAAGCAATTTAAACAGCTTGAAGTGGACTATAGACAACAGTTCATTTAGCGATCATTCAAAGTTACAACGGTACTGAAAAAAGTGACTCTTGAGCATTTTTCACACTTATGACCACTCATTGTAGCATCCCCATGGTCACATGATTTACATTTTTTTAAAAAAAATTGATTTATATGCCGCCCTTCTCCGGAGACTCAGGGCAGCTTACAATGCGTTAAGCAATAGCCTTCATACTTTTGTATATTTATACAAAGTCAGCTTATTGCCCCCACAATCTGGGTCCTCATTTCACCTACCTTAGAAAGGATGGAAGGCTGAGTCAACCTTGAGCCTGGTGAGATTAGAAATTGCAGTAATTGCAGGCAGCTGAATGTTAATCAGTGCCTTAGTCTACTGAGCCACTCATTTGGATGCTTGACAACTGACTCACATCTATGACGGTTTTGCAGTGTTCCAGAATTATGTGATCCCCTTTTGTGACCTTATGACAAACAAAATCAATGGGAAAACCAGATTCACTTAACAACTGTGACTAATTTAAGAACTGCAGTAATTCACTTAAAAATGTGGTGAGAAAAGTTGTAATATGGGGGAAAATTCACTTAACAAATTTCTTACTACACAACACAAATTGTGGGCTCAATTGTGATCATACGTTGAGGACTACCTGTAGATGAAGGATCAATCTCAGGAATGCATTTTTGCAAATGAAAAAGATCGAAACACCATTTATTGCTTTTATAGGCATCATTAAAAACAAGCAAGGGAACTGTTCGACCAACAAGGCATCAAGAGCAAATGGCAAGAATATACAAAAGAGCTGTACACAGGTAGCAAAGGGGCCCAGCCTCAAGATGATGAGGAAATAGAAGTAGAAATAGAAACAGCTTGTAAATATCACAGGATCATTTACATGTGCTTCATCGACCAAACAAAAACCTTCAATTGTGTTGATCATGAGAGGCCATGGATAGTCCTACAAATCAGGAAAACACTGTGCGAACATCATATGGAGACACCAATTGGTTTAAGGTAGAGAAAAGGGTGTGACAAGGTTTCATTCTCTCCCCTTTCTTGTTTAACCTTTATGCCAAAATGATCATGAGAAAATTAGATCTTGAAGAATCAAACGTTGGGGTTAAGATTGGAGGAAGAAATAGCAACAATAAAAGAAGGCCTAGAACATCTGATCAAGAAAATCAAAGAAGAAACTGAGAATTTTGGTCTTTTTCTGAACATCAAAAAGACCAAGCTCATCACCACTACAACCAATAGAAACACAAAAATAGAAATTGATGGTGAAGTGACAGAATGTGTGGGCATATTCACTTTCTTCCTAGCATTGCAGATCGCTCAAGGTAGTGAATGCAGCAGAAATAAAGCATTAGATTGCACTGGGTCACACAGCAATGATGAACATGAGTCAAATATTGAAAAGCAAGGACATCAGCCTTGGAACAAAACATAGGTTAATCCGCTGTATTATATTCCCCGTAGTTACCTATGGTTGTGAAAGTTCGACCTTAAAAAAACTGTGGTGCTGCAAAAGGCTCCTATGTTTTTCTCGGAAAGCAAAGGTGACTAACAAGCAAGTACTGGAGTGCATAACATCACTCCAGTATAACTAGAAGGCAAAAACCACAAAACTGCATCTCACCTATTTTGTCCATGTCATGGAGGAATTCTCTGGAGAAATCAGTTATGTTTGGAAAAGTTAGCAGTAAAAGGAAACCAGACCACCAAAGAACACAGTGGCTGGACACTATCAAAGCTGACATCGACCACAACAACTCACAGAAGTACTTGCAACCCTGAAAGATGTAGGGAGATCTAGCTCATAGAAGCACATACTTTGAATGGATAATCAATCAGACAGAATAGATCTGGAAGGAACTGTAGGAAGTTAGCACTCACCCCTTTCCTAGAAGAATGAAATATTTTAGGAAATATTAAAAAGGCAAAATATATTTCCCTGGATGAGAAATGGAGAAACATGTTTTAAAGACAAAGCAGCTCCCACCTTCTTGCCTCCCCTCCCTTTTGTCAATGGGCCAGAGGCAGAAACCCAATCCTTGGTCAAAGGAACATCATCTGCAACATAATAGGACCCATCTAGCAACAGAAACTCACCAAATGGCACCTGGAAAGATTACATCAGCCAGCAAGGCTAGCTAAGACCCCCACCCCCTGGGAGTCTGATAACCAATCGGGATATTCTTTCTGGGCCCCAGGAAGTTCAAAGCCAGAGAGGGCATAAAACTCTCGTTGCATCTCGGCTCCTTTTTTCTGTTCAGGAAGTCAAACTATGTGATCCTGTCCACCATTAAACCATCTTTCCAAGCAGTCTCCATGTTTCCAGTGTCTTTTTTCCCCACTTGGAACTGAACCCAGAAGGATAATTCTTCTAACAGAACCTTGGAGGTCTTCTAGTAGTCCACTCCCCTACTCAAGCAGGAGACTATCATTTCAGACAAGTGACTGACCAGTCTCTTAATTATGTGATTATGAAAAATGTGATTATGATATCATAATCATCTCAAAAAACATGTTTCTACTGTTCCTAGTAACTTGAAGTGATGGACCCCAAATTCAGAAGTCCTTCCTAAGACCAACAAATACTAAACTGCATGGTGGCTGAAAATGGAACAGAAAACAGACACAGGTAAACTCCCATAGTGCACCTGCGTTCTGAAGATTGTTTCTTCTCTTCCCCATCCCTCCCCCCATCTTTAAGTGCCACCCCACCTTACAGTATAAATCTTAAGTGGATTTTACTTCTGAAAGAAGGCCCTACTGAATGTAATTTGAAATAAAGCTTCCTGGAATTAAACTAGAGTCGCCTCCACCTTATTGTAGCATATACCCATTCCTGCAATCATCATCTTTCCCACTGTCTGTAACCTCCCAGACCGGAAAAACCATTCCCACAGCTCTTGAGGACAAAGCCCGCCAAGTTTTTATCCTGCTCCCGAAACTCAGATTTTGTCCTCTCCGCTGCTCAATCAAAAAAGACACACATACATGATGATCTTTCATCAAAGCTGCATTTAGGCTTTTTTTTTTCTTTTTAGCCCATTTAGGCCAACTACAATCGTAAAAATAAGCAACTAGGTTCACATACAACTGAAGACACGAACGGATCCACGAAATCATACACAAACGTTTTAGGCTTTCAGGGACCGTCCACACTGCGCTCAAAAGACAGAAGAGCACTTTTATCCGGTAGGTAGAAAACTAATTTAAGTAGACCTTTTATCCTCCGGATAAAATGTACTCAGAAATTACACAGGACAAGGAAAAAATAGCGGCTCTACAAAGCTACACTTCGAGAAATGGGCAGCGACTTGAAGCTTACTCAAATCTGAACCCAATATCCGATTACCGGTAGACGTCATAAAGCGGGAACAGAAAGCAAAATGTGATCAGTAGCCAAAACAAAAGAGGAGAGTTTGGCTGTGCTGTCTTGGATTGGCCGAGTAGAAGCGGGGTTTTTGAACGGAGAATCATTGCGGTTCCGCTGAGTCAAGTGGGATGCTAAAACAATACCCGGAAGCTATGAAGCTGTTAAATCAAGGGGCCGCTACCGGAAAAGGCTCGGTTTTGACTGCCGGAGTTACCCACTCCAAGCTCCGAAACCTGCCCCCGCGCTCACTGAGCGTCCACGCAGCTGCTTTCCGCCTCTATAAGTAACTCGTTCCCCCTTGTAGGCTTGTGACATCAGATTAAATAACCCCACCCCACGCCCGGCCTCTGCAGCTAACCAATCGCCTGGTTACAAAGGCACCATCCCCCCCCCCCTCCACCCACTTTCCTTTTAAATCCCAGAGTCTTTGCATTTAGGCGCTGGAATACAAGAGGAGGAGGATGATTAGTTATGTGGTTACCATTTTCAAAATGGTAAAAAAAAAGGTCAAAAAAAAAAAGGAAATGAATCAGATCTAGGAAACTGCAGACCAATCAGCTTGATATCAATACTTGGGAAGATCCTGGGAAAGATGATCAACAGATCTGTGAACACCTAAAAGTAAGCAAAGTTATAACCAGCTTGCCACCTGGGAAATTTGCAGATGAAACATTGTTGTCTGTTTCTTGCTTAGAAAAGTAGAAGTTAGGAAACCCAAGTTTTTCAGAGAAAGCTGCTCTCTTACAGTCAATCCAAAGGCGGATGGAGGCCAGAGTGAATTTGCTTTTTTATTTTATTCTGAATTTTTTAATTTTCATTAGGATTTAGCTTCTATAATTTAAGATAAGGGGGGAAAGGAAGAACTGAAAATATGATCACCTTATTCCTTAACTGCAGCTAAATGGAGATTGGCCAAATTGATGGGTTAAGCTATTAATGACAACTTTGGATGTGTTTGTTGTTTGAAATCACAGGCAGCAGAGAGCTGTTATCCTCTTGTTCATATTTGCAAACCTTTCTAAATGTGCCTTACTTTGCCTTTGTATAAACAAAATGCTGAACTGAATAAATTGTTCACTTGATCTAGCAGGTTTCTTGAAGTGTGTGTTTCTCATCCACTCCAATCCCCATTACCTATGCTAATGATACTTGGGTATTTCTAGCCTTGGATCCGAAGCACAGTATCATGCTCTAGACTAGAGCCAAACTTGAGATTAGTTCAGGTATCTACATTTTCAGGATACAAATGTAATCAAGAGTGTCAGGTTTTTCCATTTTGCCAATCATTCATCTACAACCCCAAAAAAGAAGAGTTCAAAAGAAGTATCTGGAGTTAGGTGCGTGTGATTTAATTATCCAAAAATAATTTAAATATGGTGTACTCAATTAGCCAAATTTAATGGTTCACAAAATCAGCAGAATCATAAACAGGCTGAATATTTACAAAATGCTCATCTTAAATGCATTTGTTGACATAACAATATAAATCACTCTGTCAGAGACAGCTTTTTTCAATTAAACATGTAATGATCAACAAATTTTGAGAAATTTTAAAAACTGCACATTGAAAACACAAATATTACAGAACAGAAAACAGGAGGCACACACATATACATACAGTACATATACACAATGGGAGTCCAGCTGAAGAGACATCTGCATTTGCATATAGTATGTTACTATACTTGATTACAGTACACTAAAGTACATCTCTACAGTACATGATGTTGATGATGAACCTCAGGTTTAATCTCCAGCACCTTGACTTAAAGGAATCAGGCCACAGGTAATAAGATTGCCTTTTCTGCCAAAGAACCTGGGAAGCCACTGGCCATAAGGGTGGACAATGCCAGTTTCCATGGACAAATGGAGACTCTAATTTGGTCAAGTTATCTATGCACAAGCAGGTAACTAGCAAGCCGCAGTGCAGAGGGGAATAAGCAGGACATTGTTGCATTTTCTTAAAGTCTGCTGCTCTAATTGCATTGCTGTCTGATAGCAGATACTGGATTCTTAGGAAGAGAAAGGTGACAGTCACACAACGGAACAGCTGACTTCTAGAAGTGGCCCATGAAGCAGTTTTCTAGCAGTGACACTGCCAGCCTCTGCTGTTAGCCTATTGTAGACCCTGGAAAATTCCCATTTATATATATCTGCTAGGAAATAAGAGCAGAAACAGTGGAATCAGTATTCTGAAAGTCATGCTGGAGAGTTGCTTCTGGGACAGGTGGTCACATCAGAAGCAAAGACTATCCAAGAAGCAATTGCTGCTGATTTTGAGTCCAGCCATCATCAGAACTGAATATATAAAGGCAGGATTTCCTTGCTCCCCAACACCTCAATGAGTCAAAACAAAAACACATTAAACACAATCAAAGCCATTAGGAAATTATTTTTTGCAAGATTGTATTAAGGGTTTGGACCCCAGTACTTCAGAAATACAATTGTTTTAGGTCTTATATCTAAGCTGTTTATTAAGCTCGAAGCATAAGCACCTTGTTATTTGACTTTTTCGTATTTGAGTGCCAAGTAGTAGTGTCCAGCTTTTTTTCTACTAAATGTAGTCGTGCTGTGGTCTCCGTCAGCATGTCCATAAGCAGCTCAAGCTGCAGCTTCAAGTAATTGTTCTCTTCCAGTAAGGATTTGTTTGCTTTCTTCAGGGCCTTGTTGGGCGATTCCTTATCTGGAGAGGGGAGTAACTGTAATAAGGGCATCTGTTGGGGGATATTCTCATTTTTCCACTCACCATTGTGGAAGACAAATTTTGCTTTATTCAGCTGAGCACATGGATAGTCATAGTCCATTCCAAGTTCAGCTTGTCGAGTTTTGTAGTCCAATAAATAAAAGGTGGATAATGAAGTTGCTTGGCGAAGTGTTGGCCTTCTTGGATAGAATCTACGAGAAAAATGATCAGCCCAGTAATCACGCACATCCTGTAGAATGTTAGAAATGGTTTCCATGACAAGGAGAATTAGAGATGGAGGATACCAGTAAGAAACCTAGAGAAGAAAGTTCTGGAAGAGAAAACCAACATGCCCAATGTTAAAGAGAAGACTGGGATATTATATAGGTTTATTAGATCAGAAATGAAGTTGGCTAGATGTATAATTTCATAATTTCTTTATTTAAAATGCTGTTTTCCTTTTCCCATAGTGGTTTATAAATTTGGAAGCATACAATATATAACACGGTATTATATTTTTAAAAGTCAGTCAGATTCATCAATCAAGCCACCTATCTTTAAAAGCCCAGGTAAAAAGAAAAAATGCATGCTGAAACCAGGGTATAAAAAGGAAATATATCATCTAAAAAGAAGTCAAGAAGGAATATATATCTTTTTAAAGCTATACTGTAGATGCTAAGCAAGAATTCCTAAATCTGACCTTCCCAATGATATTAAATTGCATCTCCCAACACTCCTCAATATTGGCCAAATCTGATAGATGTGGTTTAACCATGCATTCATTTGCTATTGGTGGAGAAGATTCTGATTAGATAACCAGTTATGTATTTTCAGTTTGCTGCCAGATGATATGAACAGCCAATTTCAAAGCCTTCTTGTTGCTGTCCTTGTTGGGTTGGAAAGCCCTCTAAATAATCAATAAAATGAAAGCTGTCTTCTGACAGCCTTTCAATCACAGCACTAGTTTCTGTTCTTAGTAAACATTCTGTTTAAAAGAATGGTGGAAATAATTTCTGCAAGCTTCTCTGGGAACAGTTTCATAGTGGGGATGCCAAACCAAGGAGAACTGTACCCTAGGTAAAATGTCACCTTGTCTCACACTGTACAGAAACCGTCAAAAAGGCCACTCATGATCTGACAGGATTGTGTAGAAAAAATAGTCTTCAGATTACTGAAATAATAAAAAGATCCCTTATAGTAATATACATAGGGTAATGTTTTCATTGTGATCATCCTCATTTAGTTTTGGATGAAGTGACAACATGATGGGATTTGAGGCAAGAGCCTTTTCTATCATCATACTCACCCTTTAGAACATCATTCCCCCAATTTAATACCATTTGCTTAACTTATATTCTCCCAGAAGTACTCTATTAAAAATAAGAATTTTCTATATTTGTTTGTTTGTTTGTTTGTTTATGAAGTTTATTGGCCCTGCCTATCTCAATCTGGTTTTTTTTTTAAATTAAAAGCATAAACAACTATCTAAAGACTCTAAGTGGAATACAAAACTTAGTCTCAGGTCAATGGTTCCCAGAACAAGAATGACTATTAAAACCTTATTGGCCATACGTTCTCCTGTATCTGTTATTTCTTCTATCAGTGTTATTGTGATTGCTCATACTAAAAACTGTTTTTCTGTTTTCAGTAACTGAAAACTGTTTCAGTAACTGAAAATTTCCTTGTCTTTTCCTTGTCCCAAGCTCCTATTCTTTTCCTTGTCCCAAGCTCTATTTGAGTATAATAGCAGCATGACAATAATCTAATTATACCATAATTGTTTCAGCAAATCATAGGATATTGAAACATGAATAAGAGGTGTACCTTTGGTGTCCTTCAGATCTGTTGAACTATAGCTTAAGAAGGGTCATGATGATGGAAATTCTAGGAGTTATAGTCACATCTGCATCAGGGTAGAGAAAATTGTGCTGGTCAATAGCTTCTAAATGAGAGAAAGAAAAATGAGTTTGACCTGGATGTGTAGCCATTAGTCTCAATAGTCCAGAAACCTGATTGTTTGCTTGACTCTTCTCTTTCTCCAGTATTTTAAGGTTTAAATCATAATATTAACTCTTGGTCTTGGTGATCCTTGGCACAAGTAGAAGAATAGATCATCTTTCTCAAAGAGTTGCCTCACAAGGACCTTTGATATGATCTATCACAATGCTATCACAATGAATGGTAATATGGGCCCTCCCTTCCACCTGTATGGTCTTCTGGAAAGAAGAGGACTGCACCTTTCTGGATATAATCAGTTACACTGGTTATTAATACTGTAGTATTAATAACTGTAGTAGTCTAATATGTAGTCCCAGGCTGTTGTTGAGGGCTTTGGAAGAAAGCATATGGAGACAGATTGTAGACAGTACTAGCCATTAAAATAGGCAAAATGTTCTTCCTGTTCTCAGAAAGCTATGCTCACCAGATAGTATTTTGTTGTAGCTATTCAAGTTCTTGTTTCAGCTAAAACCTCAGACATAAACAGGTTTGGCAATAGAGATAAACTATTCCTTTTGAGTGTATTCACATACGTATATACACTCTCACTGAAATTATGCCTCACATCATATTGTTAACTTACCTAATGTCACTATGTGACTTGCAATGTCTCACAATTGCTGTTCCTGTTTTATCCAATCATGTTTTTGCATGCAATAAATACTTAAATGAAGGTGGTTTTGTTTTATGACTGTCAAATGACACATCAGTGTTTAACTGGTTACATTAATTGGTACTAATTAACCCACTACATACAATTAGTATTGTGCAAGTTGATACAAGTTTCATGTATCAAGTGCACATACCAAATGGCCTATTAACAAATAACATGTTTATAAGTTAAACAATTTTACCTCCTATTTCAGCTTCTGCCCAAAAAAACCTACTTTTATTGAGACTTTTGAAGTCATTAATATAAACTGTACTCATGTATGCTTTACTGAACTTCAGTGTACTACATTAACACAATTTCCTGGTTTCACACAGCACACTGTGCAAAATTAAACAATACATTTTAGCCAAGTATATTCGATGAACCAAGTCTTACAGTACAGTAGTAACTTTTATAGAGGAACCACTGTTCAAAATATATTGAGAATTCATTGTTCAGAACTGCAGTGCAGGAATGACAATTATATTGAAACTTAAATATGTATAAAAAAAGCACAGTGACTATTTACAAATTCTGCTGATGATTGCACAATCTGGAGTAATTTATCTAGGGTTTCAAATAGAGAAGGGACTTAATTCAATTGCCATTTGTAAACTGCTAATTCTGAAATATGTAATTAGAATTGTATTTGTGAAATACACATTTTGCCTGTTAATGCTATTAAAATTGTTTTTGGCAGTAAGACAAGTCTAGCAAGTTGAAAAATAATCAAATATCACTTTGTAGTACATAATAAGAGATAAATTTGTTTTGAAGTCCGGTGACATATCCAGACTTATCTACGGTATGTAGCAGATCCACTGCTAGACTCCTTGAAATTTGCCTACTGTGCAAATAGATCAGCAGCTGATGCTGTTAACATGGCACTGTACTACATCTTACAATATTTTGAATCCCAAAGGACCTATGCAAAGGTTCTTTTTGTAGATTTCAACTTGGCATTTATTATCATCATTCCAGAAATTCTTCTCTCCAAACTGACTCACCTACCTGTGCCTGAACACACTAGTAGGTGGGTTATAAGCTTTCTATCTATTAGAAACTTGAGCCTGACTAAGTAAGACACATACAGGATCTATAAAATTATGAAAATTTAGAAAATATTAAAACAGGAAGTATATATAAAAGTCTAAGAATCTAAAAGAAGAGTAGGAGCATTAGTTAGGTAGGCATAAAGGTAAAGGTAAAGGTTCTCCTCGCACATATGTGCTAGTCATTCCCAACTCTAGGGGGCGGTGCTCATCTCTGTTAGAAAGCTGAAGAGCCAGCGCTGTCCAAAGACTTCTCCGTGGCCATGTGGCCGGCATGATTAAATGCCAAAGGCGCATGGAACGCTGTTACTTTCCCACCAAAGGTGGTCCCTATTTTTCTACTTGCATTTTTTATGTGCTTTCGAACTACTAGGTTGGCAGAAGCTGGGACAAGTAATGGGAGCTCACCCTGTTATGCAGCACTAGGGATTCGAACTGCTGAACTGCCAACCTTTCAATCAACAAGCTCAGCGTCTTAGCCACTGAGCCACTGTGTCCCATTAGGTTGGCATAGGGGAGCATAAAGGGAAAGTCTATATATAATTAAATACAGTTTAATAATATATGAACTAGGTGCTTAAGTCTTGTTTGTGTACAGGTCATCATTCAATAAATTTTGAATACTGCAGCATAGAATCTGACATTACATGTTATAGCAGTGTTGGTATCTGAAACGAGTAGGGAGATGTAGGATTATCCTATATGCCATGACTATATATGAAGTAATTATACTGCAAAACCATTTCTGGAGGGTTGAGAAATATCTTTAAAGATATAGGCAGCTTTTTCAGACTATAATCAAAAAGCAACTTTCCTCATAAGGAATTGCAACATACTGCATTAGATTGAAATAATTGGAAAACACCATCAGTCTAGAGATATAAATCAAATTATTTCAGGAAAGCCTCTAAGGAGCTCACAGTTGTGGACTGTGCTATAATTTATGAGTCTGCTAATTCCTTATTACCAATGAGAATTGGAACACCTCTCATATAGCTATGTCATACTGAAAGAGCATGACTAAAACCAAATTCATCTAAGACACTATTTGTATTCATATCTAGACCAGGAGGCCCTTAATAAATTCACCTACGCTTTGGTCACCTTCTAATTGAACAATTGCAATACATTCTACATGGACTGCCTTTGAAAACCACTCAAAAGCTGCACCAGGACCAATTATGTCCCAGCCACAGCATGTCCTTGTTGGACTTCTGCTCTGTGAGATGTGCAGGTTTCCAGATGCAATTGAAACTGCTGATTATTACATATGAAGTTCTTTGTGGCATAAATCCTGATTATCTAAGGGACTACCTATCACCCATTGTTTCTACTCAACCAACATGAATTGAGACAGTTGGGCATACTCCAGGTCTCCTTATCCCCAGACCCTGGGTTAGAGTGGGAGAAGGGTTCCTTGCCAATTTTCTTTTTTTTTTAAAAAAGTGATTATTATTTTTTCCAGACTTCTTGATAATATAGCAATATTTTTGTTTTTTCTGTATTTTTATTTTTGTTGCATGTAAGCATCCAGTCACAGGCTCTGGGCTTACATCTAATAAATAAAATGCAAAACTACATAACAAGACTATTCTGCCCTCTTCTGTGAAGAATTCCATGTTTTCTAAAAGAACATTGAAAGCTGTTCATTTTAAAATCGTTTTCTAAGTATATGTCTAACTGCGATGGTGATGATTTTGGTACTCTTGTTGAAGTGACCACATATTTTCTCCAGGATGTTCTCAATCTATTCCTTCAGATTTTCATCAATTTCATTGCTGTAACTGAGTCCATCCATTTGGCTGCTAATCATCCTGCTTTTCCTTCTTTTTTTTCCTCGTCATACTGTGTCAAAGATATTTAATGCGAGCCTATCTAAGTAATGTCTAACTGCAGGGGGTAAAGTTATATAGTAGATGAAATAATAAAGAAGGACTCCGCTTGCGGGTTGAAACTAAAAGTAACCGTCTAAGGAGTTTCATGTCACTTTAATAATGAATCGGAACTCTTCATTCAAACATCCCCTTATCTAACCGACTGCCAATCCGAGGCCACTTCCTCTCTCATAACCCTCCAATGGAAGCACTCCACGAAGGTAGCGTCGTGGGGACGTCGCTTCAGGATAGACCAAAGTTGAGTGACAGCGCGGGCTGACCAATGGAGTCCAAGAGCGGTCCTATGGGCGGAGCTTCCGTGCCCCTCTGAATCAATGGGGTAAGGAGTCTCTCAGCGTTAGAGGCGGGGTTTGTGTTAGGGAGAGAAGAGGCGAGTGGGTAGCGGCGGCAGCGCTCTGGAAGCGACCACGTGATAAAAGGCACTCGGGCCGCCTGGAGTTCTTTGCCCGGTGGGAGCGTGAGTAAGGTGAGTTGGGGCTCGCCCGTCTCTGTCAGGACCCGGAGGGGATTCCTCCCCACAGAGCCTTGGGCTCCTGCTGCTTCTCTGTCGTGTGCGGGGGAATGGGGGGATATGGGGGGGGGGGAGTTGCAGCGGCCAAGGCGGGCGTCTTGGCTGAGGGAGGGCGACGGGTGGAAAAAGAGCCCGAAGGCGGCGAGTCAAGAACTCCTGGAGGGATTCCGAGCCTTAAGAGTGTCTGAGAACGGTGGCGAGGGCCTAAAAGGCGGCAGACAATTGCCGCCTTTGCCCCCGTGAGGCCTAAGCGGAGGAATTGAATGAGGAGAGTCATCCCCGTCGCTTCTCTTTTTTCTTTTTTTTTTCTTCCTTTTTTTTCGCTCGACCCCAGAAGGAACTGCAGGATTGTGGGTGCGGCGCTCAGGCCCTCGTGGAGGAGTTGGGTGGAAGGTGCCCGAGGTTGGCCCTTTAGCCCTCGGGCCTGTGGGGCCGGTGTGACTGCTGGTGAGAGGACCACATGCGTGTAAATGACTTAGCATTTGCAGTCGTGGGTGTGTTACGAATAGCCGCCGTTAAGGGCGAGGAGGTGTCGCTGCGGGCGAAGGACCCCGTAAAGCGGTTTGGGCAGAGAGGGAACCCCCCTCCTAAAGAGTAGGGAGAAGATCCGGACACGCATAGCCGTAAAGTGTAGGTAACATTCCCTCGTGTGAATTTTTTTTTTAAAAAAAAAGCCCTCCAGAGCCGTTGGGAGTCTGAAAATACCCGTGACTTTATACGGAAGAAGTTTGCTCTGTCATGAGGTGAAAAGGAGGATGAGTGAATTTGGCCCAGGGCCCCTTCAGTAAGGGGTGCGCAGTGGACGGGAGCATTTGAGTGAACGAAGCGGAAAACGGATGTTGTATTTTCGTGAGATCTTTTATTGTGGGTATTGTGAAAATCGTATAATGTGGCATTAGTACTGATATCCCTAGCTGCATCAAAAGTGGGTTCTCTTGCCTGTGTAGCCCTGAGAAAAGTGGAAAGAAATACGTATTTTATTCCTATTTGAGATGAATTGGCCTTTTGCCAGTTAGGACTTAATACACAAATACATAATTTTCAGACAATATGGGTAAATTAAATTTTGGATCCGTGTTCCAGAGAATCTAGAGGGCACCAGGGAGAGAAAAACTGATCTAGATCAAGTCCATCCTACTGTGAACTGAAAAACCAATATGATAAGATAGAAGGATAAGGGCATCTGCTCAATTTGAATTGATTTTACAATTTTGAAAAGCTAAACGGAGTTGGATGTGGAGCTGTTGTCTAATTAAGAAATGAGCTAATGTAATCACAGTTTGAGCATGAAGAAATCTAATTTTTGTGTGAGAGTAGAATGATTCTGCAGGTCGAAGGTTAACTTGTGAGTGCAGGATATAGGTGGTGTAATGAGCTAACAAACCTTGAACTTCAAAAGGATAATGGTCACAAGAATGAGGAAATACCTCTTTGTATTTGAAAGTAGCAGTTTATTTAAAATCTGCAAGTCAGGCATATAGCCTTCCATAATTAAATTTGTCATTTTCCTTGTGTTTGTCTAAGTTATAAACACCTGTTTACATCAAAAGTGATGTTTGAGTGCTGTAAAAACTCCTACAGAAATAAAAATACAAGTGTATTAAGTGGCGCAATATTAAGGAATAATTCCCAAATGACCATAAAACAGACTGCAGAAGAAGTCTATTGTTCATAGTGGACTAAGCAATTCTATACCATTCTCAACAAAAGCAATAATTTAATGTTTTCAAAACAGTATTCTAGTTCTTAATGGAATGACACTGAATTGGAAATGACAGTTCAATATATATGAAATATCTATGTGTTGTTTTAAATGTGATTGACAGTTTTTTAATTTGGCAAAAGATTTTGTAACTACTGTACTGGGTATTGTGTTCCAAAATTACAGAATAGCATACAGGCGCTCCTGTTCATGTTGAAATTTTTTTTGTTCATATTTCATTGTGATTTAATGTAATTTTTAATTCTATTACATGAATAAATGATTTTCACAAAACAGGCTATTGTGATGTATACATATGTCAGTCAAATATTTGAAACACATAAGTATTTGCCTTGTTTGACAAGTATTTTGAATATAGGCAAATGTGTGTTCTAGCAGGTGTTTGGCCCTTAGACTAGGTAAAAATGCCATACTTATATACCATATTTTTCAGACTAAGATGCACTCTTCCCCTCCCCCCCCCCAAAAGTGGGCAAAAATGTCTATGCAACTTATAGAGCGAATATTGCCGGGGGGGGGGAGGATTTGGTGTGGCGCTGATCAGCTGTTCTAGGCGGCGGGGTCTGACGCTGCCCGTTCGCAGCAGTCAGCGGCAAATGGGCCATGGAGGCAGAAGCAGATTTTTTTTTTCTTGTTTTCTTCCTCTAAAGCTAATGTGTGTCTTATAGTCCAAAAAATACAGGTATATATTTTAATAGGTGGAGTTTGTACTTCGTTGTATCCTGTTCAGAGTCCATGACATATAAATATTTTTTAAAAATATGTAGCAAAATGAACATTTTGCTTATTGGTTAAAGGCACAACTTGTGGGGGGAAAACATTTCAGTCTTTGAACAGCTACATTTTTCAAAATATGATTTTCAGGTACTGGTACTTAGTAAACATTTAACCACTAAATACAAAGGAAGGGTTAATAGAAAGGGTTAAAAAGTAACAAAATACAGTAAATGAAGGGACTTTTACATTCCCTCAATCTGTTATTTAGAACAACAGCTCTTCATCCAGTGGTGGGTTGCTACCGGTTCGCCCTAGTTCGGATGAACCAGTAGCGGCGGCGGGAGGCTCCGCCCACCCCCCTGGATGTCATCAAATACGGTCTGTGCATGTGCAGAACCTTCTGCACATGTGCAGACTTGGTGCGCATGTGAGCGAACCAGTAGCAAAGGTAAGTGAAACCCACCCCATCTTGATCATATCAAAGGTTCTTATGCTTAAGCTACTGCTTGCTTCCTTGGCAGCCCCAGGAAAGTGCTGTCAGTCTGCACAAAGGCAGTCTTCAGAGGAGTTGCATGAGTTTGCCAAAGTATTTAGATACCATACTTTAATGCTTTAAGAAGAAATACTTTTTAAGCTAAAAGGGTCTACAAAGCATTTTTTTAAATGATTTCCATGGGTCCTATTAGGTGATATTTGGTAACTTGCTCACTTGTTTGAGTAGTAGTTTGAATGTACTGGTAGCTAAATAACAGGACTGTGCAACACTTCAAGTTGAAAGGCACAAAACTGCTTCTGAAGATATGGTGTACATGAATGTATTTCTTTTCAGCTGCTTAAATTAAGACTTGGAGTAACAGGACAAAGATGGACTGTTATTAAGGAGTTTCACATAGGCATTATGTTCAAACCTCTGCACAAATTAAGGCATCATTTAGTTTTCTAGTCCAAAGTGCAGCATAGCTCTGCTAAATATAAATGCCAAGGGACCCTCATCAAATCTCATTTCACTTTAATTGTTTATCTACTGGATTTCAATAACAAATGTGATCTTAAAAGTGGGAAATGTTTAATTATTTAAATATGCTGATACAACAATATAATCCTTTATTTTTTTTAAAAAATTCCTCATTTTTACCCCTTAGTGTAAATTTCTAGTATTGCAATTTACAGTTAGTTCTCGGGTTACAAGAACAGTTGGAACAGCAATGTGTCGCTAAGTGATGCAGTTGTAAAACATAACATCACATGATTGCATTGTTTAGCGATAGCAGTCCCAGTTACCATTGTAACCATTGGACTGCATGGATCATTAAGCTGAAAGAGGCTGGAGTCCCAGGCAAGGAGTACAGGGTGCATGTGGATGCTGCAGTCTTTTACCATGAGTGAGTGCTGTAGAGTGCTAGTGGGTGCTATGGAATGCAGGAGAGCCATAGCAGAGCCCTCCTCAGGGCAGAGGTTGCTACAAGTGGGGGCATGCTACAGACTGCGGGCAGTGTTTGCTATGGAATACAAGGTCCCTGGGATGTCTTACGTGGCTATTTCAGGAGTGATTTGTAACCTTCCCGTCTGATGTCTCCATTGAATTAGTTTGTGGTAAGTCAGGAGGGAAGGTCTCAAATGGCGATCATGTGACTAGGGTATGCTGCTACTGTTGTGTGATTTATTTGCCAAGTACCCCAGTCACATGACCACAGGGATCTGCGATGGCTGGAACTTTGAGGAGCGGTCATAAGCTATACTCATTCAGTACCATCATCACTTGAACACTCATTGAACAAATGTTCGTAACCTAAGGGACTACCTGTATGTAAAAGATAGTCATGAACTCAATTTCAACAAGAGTTCTTACTGTTCTTCAGTCATGCCAAAGTAGTTTCTACTCTCCTGTTTATTGACACTATCCATAACACAACATTACTCCAAACATTAAAAATGTGCATAATATTTCTGTAAGTATTCTCAAAATAGGCAGTCTTTGTGATCTTTTCAGTAGCTTTGATCTTTTAACATTTAACATGGATAATTAGGTGATAATTTGAAAAAAAATACTTAGCTGCTTGGTAAAATTCTATTTACAAGTTGCTAAAAGGAGCATTTATTACGTATTTTTTTAAAAATGGTTTGTATAATTGGATCTCTAAAGGAAGAAGATAAATAGTTTAGAAGACAAAAACGGCAATAACAATGTAAAACTAAGCACCTTTAAAAATTTTACTCATTTAAAAAAATTAGAATAAAAATGGCAGATAAAAAAAAGTGAGAAAAGGCAGTATATGGAAAAAATGAGTAAATCATCAAAGTTTACAGTTACCATAAAATTTAAAATTTTGACAGAAAAGATGACATTGTTGGACATATTGCAGGAACTTCTCTTAGTATGATATAATTGGTAACTTTCCTGAACCCAGTAATGTTTGTACATAAATTATATTATGATTTAAAGTATAGTAGGCAATTGAGTAATGTATAACATCTGTGGCTGTATATTTTCAATCATTCATATTTAGTTGTTCCCCTAAATTATGTTACTTTCCTTAAACAAATTTAAGATAAGGTAGAATTTTCTGAAAAGATTGAATGCTGTAAATATCTCTTTCCAATAATTGTTAACCTAGTGTCTTAGGTAAACCTCCATGGAAGTATGAAAGCTATGTCCTCTCATATATGTTCCCCAGCATTTGATATGTTTTATAAAACTGTAACTCATGTAAAAATCAGATTTCATTTACTCAATGTCCAAAATTAAATATTAGAGTAATGTAGCCTCTTTTTAATAAATGTATTAACATTTATTTTAAAGTTTCCTATTTTTCTTATATTCAAATGTTATTATCAATCCTTGTCTAGAAAGAATGGATACCATGGACAATACAAGATGAAATATCTGCATCACACCTAATTTGGTGTGTAAATTTTTTGTTATAATAATCAACATTAAAGCAATTTATTGTATCCAGCCATGGTGCATGCCTTGTATTTGTAAAGGTTGGGTTTAGAATAGAATAGAATTCTTTATTGGCCAAGTGCATTTAGACACACAAGGAAATTGTCTTTGGTGCATATGCTCTCAGTGTACATAAAAAGACAAGATACACTCGTCAAGAATCACAAGGGACAACACCTAGTGACAGTCTTACGGTACAATAAGCAATCAAATCATACTAGGAAACGATATCAATATAAATCGCAAGGATACAAGCAACAAAGTTACAGTCATGCGGTCACAAGTGGGAGGAGAAGGGCGACAGGAACGATGATAAGACCAATAGCAATAGTAATGCAGCCTAATGTGAATAGTTTGACAGTTCTGAGGGAATTATTTATTTAGCAGAGTGATGGCATTCAGGAAAAAACTGTTCTTATGTCTAGTTGTTCTGGTATGCAGTGCTTTATAGCATTGTTTTGAAGGTAGGAGTTGAAACAGTTTATGTCCAGGATGTGAGGGGTCTGTAAATATTTTCACAGCCCTCTTTTTGACTCGTGCAGTATATACAGGTCCTCAATGGAAGGCAGGTTGGTAGTAATTGTTTTTTCTGCAGTTCAAATTATCCTCTGAAGTCTGTGTCTGTCTTGTTGGGTTGCAGAACCAAACCAGACAGCTATAGAGGTGCAGGATTAAATAAAACAAGCAAAAGGTCATAGTCTTGGCAGTTAAACTGCATTTTATTGATAAATTTAACACTCTCTTCTCTCTTTGTCATAGACCATGAAGCAAAAGTGCTTGCTATTTGCTTTATTGCTAATAGCTGGAACATCCAGTCTCCTGGCACATGACGATGATGATCACGATCATGATCATGATCACGATCATGATGATGAAGATGTAATAGATATAGAAGATGACTTGGATAATGATGCTGAAGAAGTAGAAGAATTAAAGCATGAAACCAGTGCTCCTCCATTACCTAAGGTTTGATTAAATATTTTTCCAGTTAAAAAAATCAGCAAAAGCTACAAAAAGAAAACCCAGCTTTGTCTTGTAAAATTAGAATTAAGCTTGCATTTTTTAGTATTTTATATAAGATTTCATGAAGGATTAGGAAACAGCATGCATAATTTGAGGATTTCCCTTGCAATCAAATCACACAACATTGGGTGCTCTCACTGAATGTTGTACAAATTCTTATGTGAGTTGCATTATAGCATCTATTCTTAAAAAGATCTCTAATGCCTATTTTCAAACCAAAGGAACATCAGTGTTCCATTATCATTCAAAATTTAGGAGAAATCTCCTTCTGAATCATACATTTAAAGACTGAGATATGGTGTGTGTGTGTGTGTGTGTGTGTGTGTGTGTGTGTGTGTAATCCATACTGTAGCTTGGTTTTTGCTTTTAATGTTTTAGAAAACCTCTCATCAAACATAACTTTACCTGATGTGTAAATCCCAAGACTATATTTTATTACACAGGTATTCTTAACTTGGAAGTTGAATGATTAGGAGTTTTAACATATAACTATAACTTTTTATATTGCACTTGATTATAAACATACAGTAGTAAAAAATTATTCAGAATATTTAATATTGAACTTCTGCCTTCAGGTTACTTATACAGCTCCAGTACCAACAGGAGAAGTTTATTTTGCCGAAAACTTTGATAAAGGAACTTTAGAAGGGTAAGCATTCATCTAAAAAAGTACTAGTAGATATACATGAGGAAAGCTTGAATTAAAATGTTTTTAAACATTTTTTATGAATAAATTCATAAATCAAGCAAATGAAATCAGTGCAACTAAAATACCTAATATAGAGTATATCTGATAACAGTTGAAAAAAATGGATCATATAGAACAGGGGTGACAAACACAAGGCTTGTGGGATCCGGCCCACAATGTGGTTGGATCCAGTCTGCAGGGCCGTCCTGGAAAATGTAAGGAGCCGGCCCGCGTTGCTTCGGCCCAGTTTACCCAATGCAAAGAGGAAACATTGGACCAGTGTGGCTTCGGCCAGTCTACCCAGTGCAAAGAGAAAACATGCCAGCAGTTTGGGGAGTGGCGTCAAGCTGGCCATGCCCACCCAGTAAGCCACAGCCTCCCGAGATCAACCACAGCCCTGATGCGACCCTCAGTGAAATTGAGTTTGACATCCCTGATATAGAAAGAAGAAAAGCACATTTAAACATTTATGAAGAAATGACTTGTTCACTAATGTCTTAGTTAAGAGTGACTTTCCAGAGAAAACATTCCAGTCCAGATACTAAAATGAAAATGGCTGTTATGCATGCCTATCAAACTTTGTCATGTTATGTGCATAAATAATCTAGTAAATTTTTTTTAATTATAGGAGATTATAGTCTCTTTTAAGTAACTTGAGTTGGTAGTACACATTTACTATGTTTTGAAATGTATCAATTACAACGGTATGGGATCAGAGTGTAGCCGTTTCTGCCATAACATCTGCCTTCTGGAACATCATTCCTC
>WNWU01000012.1:25625114-25947694 GCA_012654045.1 Ptyas mucosa
CCCCCCCCCCCCCCCCCCCGAGAGCAAGATTAACCCAGTCTTATTGGCCTTAATTGTTTTATTGTTTACCATCCAAAATCAAAGTTGTGCGATGGGTAGCTATATAAAATTGAAAAATAAATTCTCCTTGCTATACAATGCCTTCATGTAAACTTTTAAAAAACATTTCAGGTGGTTTCTGTCTAAAGCCAAGAAGGATGATACGGATGATGAGATTGCCAAATATGATGGTTTGTATGACATCTTATTCTTTATATAGGAAGTTTTATTGCAATATGTTACAATACAGATGCAATACAGAATGAGTATTAGAGAGGATTATTCAGTTATATAAGACTCAATTGCAATCTGTGCAGTCCAGATACAAATTTATTTCCTTAATGTAAGCTAAATCAGAGTTCCGTTAGAGCATTTAAACTTAGTCTAGATGTTTATTAGAAAATCTGTTTGGTCAATTCCCAAAGTATTTGTTTATGTACTTTTTTTTGAGGTAGGTTTTTTCCCCTAGTAAGGGGAAAAATTCTTGCCCTACACTTTATATAAAATTATATTAAAAATGATGGTTATTGCAATCTTAGAAAAAATGATTCCATGAAAGTAGAATACAAGCATAATTTTTCACAAGTATCCAGATTAATAATTTCAACAAAATCATAATGTGACTTTGCAAAAAGCAGTTATGAACAGATAATTATGCCTAGTTTACACATAAATATTGTTACTCAGTAGCTTCTAACAATATAAAAACCATAATTTTATCAAAGAAAAAACTACTGTCTGCAAAAGGTATTGCTGATAAGTCTTCTGGAGGAAAAAAGAGGGAGGAGCATTTAGTGCAAGCACATGATAACTGTGAAGAGTTTGAAAAATGTTGTGTTTGACATATCTCCATCATATTTGTTACGGAAACAAAAGAGCAAAGTTGTGTTATTTCTGTCTTGTTTCTGTAGGCAAATGGGAAGTACAAGAAATGAAGGATACTAAACTTCCTGGGGATAAAGGACTTGTGTTGATTTCACGGGCCAAACATCATGCAATTTCTGCCAAACTTAATAAGCCTTTTATCTTTGACACCAAGCCTCTCATTATACAGTAAGTATGTTTTGCTGTCTTTTTCACTGAACCAGCAATACTGTACCAATGCTTAAACAATAGATAAAGGCTAACAATGTAATTTAGAGCCACTTTGGTCTAGTGCAGGAGTCTGCAACCGTAAACACTCAAAGGGCCATTTGGACCCTTTCCCACAGAAAAGAAAACACCGGGAGCCAATAATTTAAGAACCAGTATGACTGGGGAGGCATGGCCAACTCAACATCACTCCCACCCAGTCACATGACTACCACCACCACCACCACCCCTGCCATGCCTACTCAGCTGGTGATTAGGCAGAGAACAGTTGTTAAATTATTTGCCATGCCCGACCCTGCCTCACCCCTCCCCAGCCATTTCTTGCCACACCTGGTCTTCGGTGTGCATGAGACACTGGCCTGACCACTGCCAAACCCTGCATGGCTTTGCCATACCTGGGGGGGGAGGGGAGGAACCCCTGAACTGGTGCTGAGTGGTGGGAATTTGACATCTGCAGGCTGACCAGCCTATGAGCAGCACACCGACGGATCACCTGGTCGGCAGAGAGGCGGGGCATCACAACCCCGGCGGCCTGCCAGCCCTGCAGGAAAAGCAACTGACATCCTGAAGGCAAGAACAAGCCGTCGTCACTGGTGTTGCCAGGGACGAGCGGGGCAGGGTCGCATTGTGGCTTCACGTAATGTGCTCCAGGAGGAGTGGACCCTGTCTCCCCCATTGTGAAGCACACTAAATTTCAGTGTGCTACGCAAGGCGTTGCAAGAGCAGCAGGCAGGCCATGGAGGTGGCAACAGCAATGGTGTCAGGAGCTGCAGCAGTGGGCTGAAAGAGCCACATACTGCTCTGGAGCCACAGGTTGCCGACACCCGGTCTAGTGGTTAAGGCACCAGGCTAGAAACCGGGAGACTTTGAGTTCCAGTCCCACCTTAGCATGAAAACCAAGAGGGTGACTTTGGACCAGTCATTCTCAACCCAACTCGCCTCACAGAGCTATTGTGGGGAAAATAGGAGGAGGAATAGTGTTAGGTTTGTTCACCTCCTTGAGTTATTTATAAAAATAATAAAGGGAGGATTTAAAAAATCTTAAAAAATAAATAAGAAATAAATTTAGCATCTCATTGTTTGTATGTGCATATTATACCATTATTTTATATTATTGAATTGGAAATTGGAGGGGGGTATGTGTGTGTGTAAGGAAGTAAGTAAATGTAATTCCCTAGAAAGGAATTGAGAAGAGGGAAGAACGTAAACGAAAATGTAAGCTTTGATAGTCAAGTAGTGGCATGTGAAATCATTTCCAATAGGATTTTTTAAAAAATGACTGTAACCTCTTATATTGCAAACTTAGGTATGAAGTCAACTTCCAAAATGGAATTGAATGTGGTGGTGCATATGTGAAACTGCTTACCAAATCTAATGATTTAAACTTGGTGAGTATTGTTAATTTTCTAATTTTGAGATCTTAATGTTTATTTTTTTGGATTACACTCTTGCAAATCATCTTATTACTTTAAGATGATTGCATGTCAGTTTACTGAACATTAAGTACTGTTTATCATAAATCCTATTATTTCAATGACATTCAGATTACATATGCAATTTTTATGAAAACTGCTAAGAAATGAAAACTATTGCTCATTAGTTGGAATAGCATTCTTTTTTGATTTGGGCACTTGTGGCTTATTTTGCACTAAAAAAGGGATCCTAACAAAGGGTTCTGTGTCGCCCCCCCCCCCATTGATTTAAAACTGTTAGCTTAGAGGTGGTTGGTAGGCTCAATTAAATATAATCTAGGTGTGCAGTAAAATGAAAGCTTCGTTAAAAGTTAATTTATATTTTGAAGGTTTTCCTATCTATATCTTTCATAGGACCATTTCCATGATAAGACTCCATACACAATCATGTTTGGTCCAGACAAGTGTGGTGAAGATTACAAGTTACACTTCATTTTCCGCCACAAGAATCCAAAGACTGGCCAATATGAGGAAAAACATGCCAAACGTCCTGAAGCAGATTTAAAGAATTTTTTTACTGATAAGAAGACACATCTTTATACACTGGGTAAAGCAGACACATATTTAGATACTTTTGTGGGTGAAATTGTAACATACTAATTATTGAAGGCAAGAGAGAAGGAGCATTTTCAACTATGGTATAGTGAGTGAATAAGGAAGGTGACCTTAATGAAAATATGCAAAAATGTTACCTATGAAAAAAGGAATGAAACCATTTTAATGACTGAGAAACTCAGGCAGAGACCTCTCCGATTCATGGGCGTATAAGAAGTATAGCACAGTCAGACTTAAACAATTCTGTTACGGTTTATCTCGATAAATCTAGTTTTTGCCTTCATGGAGAGTTGATTTCCTGCTCTGGTTTATCAGTGGGCCTAACATATGGACTATATTGTAGAGAATAACTTCTTTACATTCTCATGATTCTTACAATGCACTCTATTTGGCAGAACTGGTTTTTGATAAGGAGAACTGGGGATTCTAATAGATTACAGGTGGTTCTCGATTTACAATCACAGTTAAGCCCAATATTTCCATTGCTAAGCAAGGCAGTTAAGTGAGTTTTGCCAGAGTTGTTAAGAAACCATTTTATGACCTTTTTGCCAGTTGTTAAGCAAACCACTGCAATTATTAAGTGAATCATGTGATCATTAAGCAAATCTGGCTTCCCACATTGACTTTGCTTGTCGGAAACTGGCTGGGAAAGTTAAAATGGTGATTGCATGATCCGGGGACAGTGCATCTATCATAAATACATTCCAAGTGCCCAAACTTTGATCATGCCACCATGGGGATGTTGCAATCGTCATAAATGTGAAAACTGGTCATAACTCAATTTTAACTTCTAACAGTCACTGAACAAATGGTTGTAAGTCAAGGACTGATTATATATGATTTCCATGAAATTTTTGATTAGTCTGGGACACCAAAATATTACTTCTTGCTTGAATTTGGGTGAAGTATTTTTTAATGCTGCATTCCATTCACAAGATCCCTTCACAATGCTGTATAAATAGGAAGACAGTAGACCAAAAGATAATGGCAGGTTTTTTGAACTCATTTTAATATCTTTATATTTCTGGATTTTTATCATAGTCTTGAATCCAGACAACAGCTTTGAAGTTTTGATTGATCAAACTGTTGTAAACACTGGAAATCTACTATCTGATATGACCCCTCCTGTGAATCCTCCACGTGAGATAGAAGACCCAAATGATCAGAAGCCAGAAGATTGGGATGAGAGAGCTAAGATTCCAGATCCAGATGCTGTTAAACCAGATGATTGGTAAGTTGTTGAAAACCCTTTGATTTTGATTATAAAAGGATGAAAGAAGGTGAATCTGGAGTTCATTTTTTTGTAGCATAATCCCATCTCTTCTATAATAGCTTTCTTTGGTATAAATTATATTATGGAATAGGAGGCAATTCCGCTGTGTACTAATTGATAGACCTGCTTAATAGCTTCATTAGTGAGATGCACTGAGCCCAGCTTTATCCTGCAATCTGGGAAAGGCTTTTGTAGGATGAGAATATTACGGTTGTGATTTTACATTTTTTCATGAATTTTGTCATCAGCACCGTTGTGTTTCCCTTTGTTAAAGGGTATTAGCAAACAAGCAAGCTGAGAATTTTTCAGAAATGTTCTTATATATATTGCCTTGCAGTTCTTGCTGTAGTGAAGGTAAAGGGAGTACAAATACTGAGTGTTAAAGCTAAGGAGTCTCATCTATCAATTAAGTAACACTTTGCATTTTTTAAATTTAACTTTATATGGCTACTAATTGGAAGCAACTGTGGACAGGTCATAAGACAGTGATAAAAACAAATACAAATTTAAACAAACATTGTACATATGGAATACAAAAACCAAGGTACCTGATACGTAGTTATTTTCAGTCATAGACTTATATGAGGCTCTAGGCTTTTACAGCTTTCAAGAAGGTCAACAATGTCAGGGCCATCCAATCTCTAGGAAGAGCCTGTTCCACAGAGGAGCTGCAACAAAGAAGGCATGTTGTCGTCTTGTTGCTGCAAGATGACACTGTTTCACTGAGGGAATCTGGAACATAACCACTCTTCCTAGTATGGTGGGATCACAGAAATAATTGGAAATAAAGTCTCATGTCATGTAGGGACTTAAAAGTGATAATCAGCCTTTTGAAGTTCACCTGGAAATCTATTGGAAGCTAGTGCAGCTTGCACGGTAGAGATGCTACTTTGATTTTGATTTGATTTGATTTGATTTTTTGATTTATATGCCGCCCTTCTCCGGAGACTCAGGGCGGCTTACAATGCGCTAAGCAATAGCCTTCATACTTTTGTATATTTATACAAAGTCAGCTTATTGCCCCCACAAACTGGGTCCTCAGTTTACCTACCTTAGAAAGGATGGAAGGCTGAGTCAACCTTGAGCCTTGGTGAGATTCGAACCTGCAATAATTGCAGGCAGCTGATGTTAATAACAGGGCTTTAGACCACTGTACTAATCCACTGTACTTTGCCAAACCTTAGTGTATCCTGAACTGTCTGTGCTGCTGCATTTTGAACCAGTTGAAGCTTCTGAGTCTTCTAAAGGACAGTCCTATATAAATATTGCAATAATCCAGACAGAAAGTGTCTAAGGCATGAATGACTAAGCAGAGCCTGCTGATCCTGAGCACAAGTTGCATGTGAGATGGATCACAGTGCAAAAGCTGTCCTAGCCATTGCTTTAATCTACTTGAACAGTAGTTATGGGTTCAGGAACACCCCCAGATTGCACACCAGCTCTATTTTGAGGGAGTGCTATCACTGAAATGGCTCCAGAAACAGCCCCAAAACACAGTGACATTGAGTCTTGCTAGAGTTGAGATGCATCTATTCACATACATCCAGTCCGCAAGCATCTTTAAGTCCTTGTACATCATCACTTGTACAGGTACCCATTGAAACCACAAATAGAACTAGCAATTCAGTAAATAAAGTAGTTGCTAGGTGAAACTGCAACTGTTCTTATGATCATACTTCAGCTTTCCTTTGCTTTACAGTCCTGTGAAGGTTTGTAGATGTGAGGATTGATTGCAGTTATTTTTTATCATTGTTGAATTGCAAACAGTCGCTAAAGTAACTGTACAGCTCTTGGCAGAGTTAGAGTGTACAACTGGGATATCGTCAGCACACTATTTTGGTTTTTTTCTGTAGCAAACATGGTTGACATTTGAAAGGCACACTAAGGACATGCACATAGAATTCTAGCTGCTCCTCAGTTAACCATTCAAAATTATGATACTTAACATCAGTTCTCAAACTTCTGGTTGTCCCAGCAGCCTGCAGTTGTATGATCATGATTCAGGCGTCTGGCAACCAGCTTGCACTTAATAACAATTGCAACATCCTACATCATGCAACCTTCCCTACTGGCTTGCCAGAAGCAAACTCAATAGGAAGCTGGCAAGTCATTCCTGTAAGTTGCTTGTATTCTGATAGCTTTTTCCCTCCAAGGAGCTATGGCATCCACAATACCCATTAATTTGAGGTGGTCACTTGCACACACACTCCATGGACATGCTCCATCCATGTCTCAGCAGCCACTTGCACACGTTCCCACACCATGCAGCAGCCACCTCCAACCTTTTCGCATAACTCACTTGCACACTCTTCCCCATCTGGTAACAGTCAATCCCACTACACTCTTCTGTTCCTCAACAGCCAGTCCTACCTGGAAACACCCACTCCAGTTCTTGTGCAAGGGGGTGTATCAGTCACTTACACACCCTTTCCCACCTAACAACATCCACCCCTGCTGTGCTCTCATTGGACCTTGAGAATCATCTTCGCGTTTGGCAGCAGCCATTCCACTTTACCACACCTTCATAATCACATGTTCATACACCCCCGGCTAGCTGTGCCATGTCATGTCATACTTTGACATCCACCTGCACATTCTCATGCATACTCCCCCACCTAACAGCAGTCACTTACTGTCTGTTTTGTAAGCAATTTGCAAGCCACCTGGGACTTGCAAGTTCCTGCTGGCCTTCCCCTTGGCTTGGCCTGTTGGAACCCGACTTGCTGGAAATTAGAAGGTCCTTGCTTAACAGTGGCAACAGGGAGTGCCAGGATTGCTGTCATTAAATAATGTAGTCATAATATGACATTGTGGTTTATGACTACATCATTTAGCCACAGAGGTTAAAGTTAACAATTCCAATTGCTATTGCTAAGTGAGGACTACGTTATGTTAATCGATGAGAAAAAGATTGCAAGTGAGTAAAGAAGCATACAATGGGGAATACCCTAAGAGGAAGATGTTAGCACTGGCTGTTTGCCTAGTGTGTTCTCTGCTGCCTCTTATGTGCCTCCTAATCATTTTTCCACTCTTTGGAATGCAGGAGTGCTTACTTACCAACATCGAAAGCAATGCCGCAAGCATGCTATGCAAACAGCTTAAAAATACATTCGTGATCCCTCTCCAATCATTGCTCTGTAAGGTGCATGGTAGAAGCAAGTGATTTCTCTAATCGGTCTTTTCATGCTGGTGGGGCATTTGCATTGCTTTCAGTGTGTAGAAAAGCAAATAGCTTACTCTTCCAATTCGTTTCTCTCCAATCTCTCCTCTGCAAGGGCTAAAAAAAACCCAGGCAGGTATAGGACAGCATGTACTGACTAATAATCACATGACTAAGGGACACTTGGAAGATTGTACATGATTGTAAATAGCCGTCAGATTAATTTTCAGCATATTATAACTTCAAACTGTTACTGAACAAATGGTCAGTAAATGAGAACTAATTTAGTTAGGACAACTAATATTTGAAAAAGCTAGCATTTTGGTTTTAAACCATGTTGTATTGTAAATAAAATAATATAATTTTGATTGTTATTTAATTTTTTATAGGGATGAGGATGCTCCTGCTAAAATTCCAGATGAAGATGCTGTGAAGCCAGAAGGTTGGTTGGATGATGAGCCAGAATATGTAGCTGATCCTGATGCAGAAAAACCAGAGGATTGGTAAGTTAATACTGGTCTCACAATATATTTAGCTTTAGACCATGGTCCTAACTATACATGTGCAGTGATTATAATTGTGAGGACCAGTCATAAGTCACTTTTTTTAGTGCTGTTGTAACTTTGAACAATTACTAAACAAATGGCGACTACATGTCCACACAAGTTTATAAGAAAATTGAAGAGTAACAGATGAACCTGTTTTGAAATGGCCAAATCAGAGTCCACAAATGCCAGAAATTTTGTAGCATAACTTGAGATGAATAATTTGTGCTCTCAAATGCTTCCATGTTGGAGCAATTTACCAGGACAAATGATCAAAACTAGTACATAGCAAAGTTGAGTGACTGATCACCAATTACTGGAAGAGTTCTGTTGCAGTTAAAGCTGATTGCAAACAGTTACTAGATACAGAGTAACAGAGTTGGAAGGGACCTTGGAGGCTTTTTAGTCCAACCCCCTGCTCAAGCAGGAGACAACTATTTTTTCATACTCAAAGATCATATGATGGATGATTTAATTTGTGAAATAAATCAAGCAAACACCTAAGTTTAGTGTTACTTGTTAACACAGATTTTCTCTATTTCAATAGGATCCATGAGGTTCTGGTAATAATAGCAAAGATACAGAAGACTGAAAAGGGCAAATACTTTCCCATAGCATATGCAAATATGAATTGAATTTCAACTGTATATTGTAGCACAAAGTTTCTCTCTGATCATGTGTCAATTAAATGGAAGCAATCCGTATAGTACTAGTAAATTATTTTACATGATAATTTTTCAGTGATGATGTATATTATGCTAACCTAAATAAAATTCTAACATTTCAACACAGTAATTTATACTGTATTTTTATGTTGGATTAATCAGTATAACTTTAATTGCTATTGATAGTGTCTCTCCCATGCACATACTCTGTATTTATAAGAAAGAGAAAGTCCTAAAGCAGAGATTCATGTTTCAGGGATGAAGATATGGATGGAGAGTGGGAGGCACCCCAGATTGCAAATCCCAAATGTGAATCTGCTCCTGGCTGTGGTACCTGGCAACGACCCACAATTGACAATCCAAACTATAAAGGCAAATGGAAGCCTACTATGATTGACAACCCCAACTATCAGGTATATTATTTTAAAAATCTCTGTCAAGGAATGTTTCTTTAGGTATTATTTCAATGTTAAACTAGGCATATTGTCAGGTTATTATGCAGAACTAAATTATAACACTTTTTGAAATACAGGTGGATGATTATTTATAGAGAGTAAGCTTGTGAATTTACCTCTACATCAGCCCTAAGCATTGTATGGTCCACAGGCCACATCAGCCCTTTGGCTATCCGTATCAGGCCTGCAGTGATGCCACGGGCCGCAATAGCAGCCCTCTTGATTCAGCCTTCCATAACAGTCCCAGTTTGTCCCTTCAGAAAATTGTACATGAAAAAGCAGAAATAGTCTTGTGGCACCTTAAAAGTTGCTACAGCATAAATTTACAAGATTACTTCATCCAGTGTGTGAAATTCTGCTCTCAGATGTTAGTATGTTTATTCACGTGCAAAAGTGCGAGGCCATAGGGAAGTGAATGGAAGAAATATAATCAGGGACCATTCTGTTGTTGAATGTACGCATAAAAAGTAACGTTTGTTTACAAGCAACTAGGTGACAACACAATCAGTGTACCAATGGTGAGATTATTCACTAGTCAAGAAACCAGGAGACTGAGTTCTAGTCCACCCTTAGGCATGAAAGCTGGCTGGGTGACTTAGGGCCACAGTTCCTCTCAGCCCAACTAACTTCACAAGTTTGTTGTGAAGAAAGTAGCGGAAAAGTGTATTAGGTATATTCATTGCATTGACTTAAAAAAATAATAAAGGTGGAATAAAACAAAAATATAATCTAAAATGAAGCCATTGTCTCCTAAGGGAAGAATGGGTAGAAAAACCTATGAGAGTTGGCAGAGATGGCAAAACAAACTACCTAAATAATTAAAGAAAGGAATCTATCCAGTTTTCTTTCTACTTGAAAACTGCTTCTGGACCTTATGTCCAAAACAGAAAAAAAATAAAACTTTGTTTCTGAGTTTTGTTGATTAGATTAATTTGTTGTTGTAGAAATTCCTAGTACTTACTAAATATGTAAGGCAAAATTTTCAGACTATTTTAAATTTTACTGCATTGAAAAAAGTTAGAAGTCACTGCTTCCCCTCCCCTTTTACCTTGCATTCTTTTCCCTTTCTTTTCCTTCCCCTGTTCTCTTACTATCTTAGTTTCTATTTGTGTTTGTATAATACATTCCCATACAAAAAATAAAATAAAGCTGTTGTCTGCATTAAAATCCAGGTAACTTCTCAATGAATTGTAATTAATAGTCTATAAAGTGCCACAAGATTGTGATGCTACAGAGAATAATTTAAGTACCTCTATAGAAGCTGCCTTATATGGCAGTAGACTATGATTTATATTTTGTCAATGTCTGCTCAGGCAATGTCTCCCTGAATATAACCACAGTGTTTTTACAGCCTTCTTCATAATATTTTAATTGGATATTAAGATTTCTATTAATCTATTCAATTTAGGAATTTTTGAAGTATTAATTAAAATGTCTGAGTAATTAAAACTTACAGAATTGATTCAGTGATGTCTGTGCATTATTTAGGGCATCTGGAAGCCAAGGAAGATTCCAAACCCCGACTTCTTTGAAGACTTACAGCCATTCAAAATGACCCCCTTTAATGCTGTGGGACTTGAATTGTGGTCTATGACTTCAGATATATTCTTTGATAATTTCATCATCTGTACTGAGCGAGCAGTAGCAGATGATTGGGGTAATGATGGATGGGGCCTGAAGAAGGCAGCTGATGGTGCTGCTGAGGTGAGAAAGAAAAATTTATTTTTTTTCTAATAGTGCAGCATGAAACAGAATTCAGAAATTCGTATTTTTTCTTTTCTATTAAATAGGTTGATTTGTATTTTTCTCTTTGAGAAAAGAAAAACAAAACTTCTCTTTGTGGCCAATAGAAGCACAGCTTTATTCAGTTTATTCATGATGTTCGAGTGTTGTTAGTTGGAGTGTGCTAACTCATTTTCATTTTTCATTATTTTTTAATGGCTAGGTTAAGTAACTTCGGCATTTTTTAAAGATTTGCAGCCTTAGATAAAGTACTAGTTTAATACCAGATATTAGGATCAAAAGTATTTTCTCCAAACTTAAGGCAGAAGAATGCTGAATCCTATCAGGTGAAAGCTGCTGGTCTATTGGCCAATTGATTCAACTGGCTGTGAAAAACCATTGCTAGCGATAGCTTTACAGATCTTCAGACCTGAGTTTTTCAGTCAGGATGCTCTTATCATTCTTTCCATTAGGTATTTTCAAGAAACTCTAAATGGTGAGATAACTCTCAAATATGCATGCTTAATCTTCTTGAAAAACCCTTAGATTGTTTCTCATAGAATATATTAGTTACAATAGTGCGGAAACTGTTGCAGTAATTAATATTTGGAAATGTTAGTGGTTAGATTTAGAAATTACCTTAATCATCTTAAATATTTAATACACTTTAAAGCTGCATAAATAGGGTGAGGGTTCTATAAATATATTAATTTATATGTGTTAAGGATATTGATGTTGTTTTACCAACCAGCAGAGTAACTGCACAAGGAAACGTTGAGAGCAATGAATAAGAAAACTGGTTTAGCAAAAGTGTACTTTATCATAGGAAAAAGCAGTAGCGTAGTCATAAACAAATCCCAAGTCTTCTCCAATAAATCAGTCCAGTAAATCAGTCCAAACAACTCACTCTGGTTAGCAAACCACGATGGTAGCAGATCCATCAACAGATAGCAACTCCTTCATAATAGCAGCTCATAGCAGTTCATAGTAATTCAGTCACAATAGCAGTAGCAGTTCATAGCAGCAGCAGCAGCTGACCAGGTTACAATACTTTGTTTAAATATATTTCCAACTGGTCATTATCCCACTACAGCATGACTCAGCAAGAACGTAACATTTACAGCTTAAAGCTACAGTATATATATATTGCCTGGACAACTGGTTTACCATTATATACCATATAGAATCCTAACAATATGACTTAAAGTAACTATGTAACTTAAAGATTTGTGTACCATGCTATAAAAGTTGTAGTAGGTATGTGTTAATAATTCAATGGACTTACATCTCTCTGGCAACTATATTGTTTACTATACCATATATTTAGATTTAAATTTATCTTCTAGCCTGGTGTTGTGACCCAAATGATGGCTGCTGCTGAAGAACGTCCCTGGCTTTGGATAGTATATATCTTGACAGTGGCTCTGCCTGTTTTTCTCGTTGTTCTTTTCTGTTGTTCTGGAAAGGTGTGTATGGATGTAGTTGATTTTAAACATTTTCTTTGATAAACTGAGAAAGAAAACAGACCATTTTAGAAGAACTGAACTTGAAAACCCTTTCAACATCTTATTTCAGTCAAAACAATCAAGTGCTGCAGAGTACAAAAAGACAGATGCTCCTCAACCAGATGTAAATGAAGAAGAGAAGGTGGAGGAGAAAGAAAAAGAAGAAGAGGAGGAGGAGGAGGAAGAGGAAGAATCAAATGAAAAAAAGCCTGGTAAATAAAAGTGTCCCAAGCTTGGGAATGACTAAAAGCGTTCTGGAAAATTGCCCATCTTCAAAAATCCTCTTGATTTCTGAGAAAGGGAAGATGAATATTGCAGTACAGCGAAAGCTCAATTTTAATATATCAGTTGGGGGAGAAGGTGTTGATTATTCCCAGTTATCTGTTATATCATCCATGGTATTGTTACTACCCAAATTCACATAAATGACATAAAATTATATTAACACATCAGGAATTTTGTCTGTTGTATTGAGGTCTGCAAAACTGACACTTTCGATGTAAAACATATTAATACCCTTGTGATACTTTCTTTAGACGAGAAGGACAGGAATGATGGAAATACAGAAAATGTGAGCCAAGAGGAGGAAGCAGAAGAGGAGGAAGAAGAAGAGGTAGAGATGGAAGAGGAAGAAGAAAGCAGAGACATTACAGAGGCAAGTATTTAATTACATAAACTTTGTATGAGACAAATATTAATACAAGATATTAGGGCATTAGTATATTTAATAAGCCTAGTTTACAACACATTGCCTCCTAAATCTGTAACCACAACTTTTCCATGGGAATCAAGAGAGACAACAAAAAGTATGCTATAATGAAACAGTAAATATTTATGTACTAACATCACATGTTGGGATAAAAATTTGTTAAGGCAGATTAGCATTATTTATTTTTTTTCCAACACTCTGTGCAGCTGTAGGGTTTGAGTCCATATATGCATTATCCATATACTCAACTGACGGGTATCCAATTCTACAAAATTCTGAAAGCCAATGAAGCCATTATTTTTTAAAAAAATATTTGAGTTTAGTTGAGTTTGCTTGTTTGTCAAATGATTCTGAGTGGCTTACAAAGAATTAAAAACAAACCATTGCAAAAAGAAAAATATGAAAGAATGCAGCACATACACCAACCTTCCCCCCATGCCCCCCCCCCCCCCCGGGGTTGGGTGTAAAATGCAAATTCATATTATTAGAAGGTTTTATCCAATAAAACCTTTGCCAATGCCTGCAGGGAGACCCAAATTGAGAACTCAGGTGGTGGGAGGATATTCTTCAAAGAGCAACTGCAGCAGAGAAGGCAGGTCTCCTCGGGTCTTATAAGATGACATTGACCGGCTGGCTGGCTGGCTTGCTTACTTACTTATTTACTTACTTTACTAGTTTCTGTAATTTGCAGACAATCAAGGATTGAATGTTTTCTCTGTTCTAAAGTTGATAATTCTAAAAGAAAATATAGAAACACAGAAAACAGACAGCAGAAAAAGACCCAGTGGTGCATCGAGTCTGCCCTTTGATTTTTGGGTTGTTTTGTTTGTTTTTCTTTTTAATTTATTATTTATTGTTTTTTATTATTTTTATTTTTGTTGAATGGTAGACATGTTTATCTCAGACATGTTTAAAATCAGTTATTAAAGATTGACCCACTACCTCCTCTGGAAGTTAGTTACAAGTTTCCACTACACTTTGTGTAGTAATATTTTCTAACATTTTTGAACTTCCTTCCTGTTAGTTTGAGAATATACCTCCATGTTCTTGATTTTTGCTTAATATTAAAAATATGTCATCTAGAACCTTATTCATTCCCTTAATATATTTAAATGTTTCAATCATCTCCCCTTTCCTTTCTATCCTTCAGGCTGTACATATTAAGTTCCTGCAATCTGTCTTGATAATGTTTTGTCCCTCAGACTTTGCACCATTTTTGTTGTCCATCTCTGGACTTCTTCAATCTTTTACCTTTTTGTAAATTAAGTCTCCAGAACTGGACACAATATTCCAAATGGGGACTGACAAAAGCCTTATATAGTGGGATTAGGGCCTCCTTCTCCATGCTGGTGATCCTCTAACAATACATCCAAGAATTTTGTTTGCCTTCACAGTTATCAGGCCACATTGTTTACTCATTTTGCAGACATCTGCTATGAGTAAATCTAAATGCTTTTCTTCTGTTGTTCTAACACTGTACCCCAATACTATACTCTGCCAGAGGATTCTTTTTTCTCCAAGTTCATGATTTTATATTTAGAAACATTGAACTAGAGTTTCCACATATTTGACCAATTTTCCAGCAATGCCAAATCATTTTCCATGTTACGAATACCTCCAAGAACATCAACTCTATTATACAACTTCGTGTCATCAGCAAAAAAACAAATTTGCCAAGCAATCCTTCAGTTATATATCTTACAAACATGTTGAACAGAATAGAACCTAGGACTAAACCTTGTGGCAAGCTATGTGTGATTGGTTTCTGTTCAGACAGTACCCCATTAATAATCACACACCGGGATCTATCCTGAGTGAACTTCCTATCCACTGAATCACCCAGTGGTTAAACTCTAGCCTGTACAACTTTTTATGAGCTCATTACATGAAGTTGTAGCAAATCAAGATAGTAATTCAACTTTGTTACCTTTCCTACACTTTTAACTTCCTACTAATCATCACAAAATTTTATTTATAGCAAACTTTTTCCAGTTAGTAATATTTCTAAATGAAGTTACATATAACTCTACAAATTAATAGAAGATTATTCTAACATTGAATGCTATCAAGTGCAATCTGACATATTCAGAGTTCATTTGCATATGAGCGTATTTGCTGTTTTTTGAAGTATACATTGTTGATGCTAATGTCAAATGTTAAAAATATTAAATCTTAAGGTTTTGTAATGCCATTTACAAAAATAACCCTGAACTTGATTTTTCTGTTACCCTTATATGTATGTTAGAGTTGAAACATTTTTATTGTTTTAATATTGAAAGAAATAAGCATGTAGGATAATAGTTCAATTTGATTGACAGCTTAAAAGTCAGGCTTAGGGTTTTAAGAAGTAACTTGTCTCTGTTCAGCAGTGCTAACAATTGTTAAAAGAAACAACATCTACTGATGTATATTATATTATTTTATTTTTATTTTTAATTTGATTTATATGCCGCCCTTCTCCGGAGACTCAGGGCGGCTTACAATGCTCTAAGCAATAGCCTTCATACTTTTGTATATTTATACAAAGTCAGCTTATTGCCCCCACAAACTGGGTCCTCAATTTACCTACCTTAGAAAGGATGGAAGGCTGAGTCAACCTTGAGCCTTGGTGAGATTCAAACCTGCAATAATTGCAGGCAGCTGATGTTAATAACAGGGCTTTAGACCACTGTACTATCCAAGGCTCTATTACTCTTGAGATCTCAATAAATTACCTTTGAAAATACCTACTTTTAAAGCTAAATATCTGAATGTAGCTGGATTATTTATATGTTGTTTTACATTTGCAGGAGGAAGAAACTGTGAATAGGTCTCCCAGAAATAGAAAACCAAGAAGAGAATGAAATATCCTAAAAACTTAATCTGATGAATTTTTCTGATATGGTTTTGGGAGAGGACCATGGATACCTTTTGCTGAAAATCAAAAATCTTCAAAATTCACCATCCATAGGTTCCTGTCAAATACTCTGCAGTGAAAAGTGTTTAGCAGTCAAATATTTGCAATTGTGTTTCTAAATAATATTCCTGTAGAAAAAGAATGCGTTTAACACAACCCGGCTATGAATTTCTGGAATGTTACAAAAACTAACATTTTTATTTTATTTTTAAATAGATGATAGAATTACCAGTCTCAAAACTTTTGGCTTAAATTAATGTATTAATCTATCAATGGAAGTGAAGAGCAAACCTTAAGACAAATGCCAGATGTAAAGTTTTTATAAGTCTTTTCTTTCTTACAAAGATGGAAATTCTTATACAACTCTTAGTTCTCATAGTATGATCATGTTAAATGTAGGATAAAGTTAAAATCCATTTGAAGCAATCTTCAAGTGCTCAAACTTTCTTATTGATGAAAAGCCTGTGGCCATGAAATACTCAGATTGGTCATAGATACAGCTCAGTTAAAACAGTGTTTGCACTAGTCTGAATTTAGGAGCAGATTTTAGTGAGACTGGATTGTCTTGTTCGTTTAGATTTTGAACTTTTTCTCAATTTGGAATTTGCTTTCAGTTTTTGTGTCCTCCCCCCCAGTTTTTTTTAAACATTTCCTTCTGTTCCAGCTGTTGCTTCTCCTGTACAGTTTTTTCAGACGCAGCTTTGCTGCTAGAGAATACACTTGTTTAGCTCACTGTTAAAATTGCGTTTCTTATTCTCAGAAGGTAACACTACTTATTTCTGGGTCCAAACATTGAAACAGGACAGTGTGCTAACCTTCCTATTGTTGCCATCTTATGTACATTTATGCACAGGATAAAAGGCACAGGCAAGCTGATCTTTCAAGTTTTATTTGTGCTGAAAGCAAATGTCAGTATTTGTGGCTGAGGAATAAGCATGTGAAAACTTGGCATATGTAACATTTTGAATCTCAGTGCTCTTCATGTATCAAAATGTTGTGAATCTAGGGGGTTCCAGATGAATAAATTTTTTAAAAATATGTTGCATTGAGTATCTAGCTATTCAGAAATCTTATGTAGAATACAGAGTGTTTACTTAAGAAAAGCATAATCCTCTATATTATATTGAAGTGCATGATGGAGGAAAGCGAAAAAGAAATATTTTGCCACCTGTTGTTCTTTATTTAAATATATGGCACTGAATTAAAACACTCCCAGTTTCTACTTGGTCGGTAAGAATTTTTCAGAGTAACTAAGATTTTATACTTTTGTTCAGATATAATTATATACATAGCTTTTTCAAAACAAGACTAACAGTTGTCTTACAGATTATTTTGCAGAACCCTCAGTTCTGTTATCTTTCCAAACAGCAGAATTATCCTCATTTGAAGCTACAGTGCTTGCAGCCTTTGGCTTGCATTCCAGCATCATTCCTTGCACATCTATAGTAGTTGTGCGAGAGTTTTTATTTTTCTCCTTGTGTCCTCCAGAGAGCTTTATAAACTCTGCATCCATTCCACTGGTAGATTCAATTTAATACAGTCAGTGGCTTGCTTCCATAGTTTCTGTTGTCTAGTCAGGATGTTTAAATGAAATTATTCCCCCTAGTTTCTTCTATTTTTTTCTACATCATTGACTTGCAGTGGCTATTTAATACTAGTACTAATTTTAATGTGCTTGGGTTAATGTTTTTTGATCATCGTCTTCACTTTTTGTGAAACATATATTCCTTTCTCCAGGATATTGGGAAGAATGAATCTGAACTCATAAGACCTCTTCAGAATATTCCTCTGTTTGCATGTTTTAGCCTTTTTTCATGTTAGTGAAAATGTACTTTTTTAAATGCCCAGTGTAACCTGTGAAGCCTTATTAAGACTACTTAGTACTGGAAGAAGATTGTCATCTGCTATTTAAGAATAATAAAGCAAAAAATTAATATAAAAAGTCATTTGTAATTTCCAAGTAATTTGGGGTGCTGAATTGGTAACTTAATGGATGATTTTAAAAAGACTGAAAAACCATTTCGATGCAGGAAATATTTTTACACTGACATAATTGAACTCTTGGTTGGAAAGAAATAGACTTATAACAGACTTTTAGGAAATGTTCTAAAGAATTTTAGAATGAATAAGATATTTGACTACTTCTGTTTGAAAAAGAAAGTGCATTGTAGCCATTTCAAATCAGTCACAGTTCATATGCAACATATGAAGATATAGATGCTTTTAAAAAGTTAAAGATCTTAACTAAATGTGTGTTCTGTCTTAGGATACTTACCCCATTTCATATGGGGATGTTATGGTTGACAGGAGAGCTGAACATGATTAACCATAAATGACAAAGGTTATCCTAGATCTCCATAATGTGGCCCCAGCTCTCCTGTGACACTAAATATGGTGCTAAGAATACATTTCTTCGCACCTCTTTGCCTTCTCTATTATAATTTTCTAAATGCCAGTATTGTTTGACGCAGGGTTCAAGTGTTGGTAAACAAGATTGTGACTTAAGTCCTGACTGTTGTAAAAATCTGAAGATGCAGTATGCATATAAATATATTGGTTAAGTTATAAACAAATGTAAGCTTACTTGATCAATAAAGAAACATAGATCACTATTTTTCTACTGTCTAGTCTGCAATATTTTGGGGGATTGGCTTTCATAATCTAAAGACAGAAGAGTTGATAGATCTTCCTTCAGAACTATTACTATGTTGTAAAAAAACTGAATATCCAAAATGAAAAGTGATTAAATTGTCTGCATTATGTTTTAAATATCCTACTGAGAATATTTTGAGTCAGGATTGTTAAAAGAGTGGAAATTTAAAAGGTATGAATAATACCATATTGAGGTAGTGGTTCCAAATAGGTTTCATAGTGAGCATCTTGCTTTTAGAAACCTGAGCCTTCATGAAATATGTTAATCTTTGTGAAGTGTTCAAAGTACATGTTCATATCACTGTTTTATAACCTTGTTCTAGTATAACATGCACAATTTCAATATGAAAATTGACTACCATAGAAAATATTTTAATTATTGATACATAGTTAATACAAATTTGATTTACATAGCACATATTTCTAAGATATGAACCATTAATTAGAGAAGAAATGGAATGATTATCAATGAATAGCCTTTCTTACGTTTCAAACTTTCTGTTACTGGTAATTATAAATTTGCTTTCTAGAGTAATTGTGACTAAAATTATGCTATGATAGCTTGGCGCAAGTTTGTATGCCAAAATAATTCTATTTATTTGGAATATTTTTATGAAATAAAATAGTCTTCATTTCAGAAATGTTATGAAATGCCCCAAGAATATGGCCTTAAAACTTTCAAAAGTTGTTTATGTGTTAAAGGTATAAGATACTTTTCCTTAAGGAAAAGCAATAAATTGCTTCATTTAATCCAATAAATTGTTGGATTCATTCTTTTTCCAGAGTGAAGTTTAAACACACAAATGTTCACCAAATACATTGTAACCTAAATCACAAGTAATATGCTTAAATTATAAATAACACTAAAACTTACCAGCAATTTAAGAAGCCTAAATTATAGATACACTGGAAGTTACATAAATGTATGTATGCCTATCTACCTGTTCAAGAGTTGACACTCTCACTAGTATTTTAGAATCCGGTCAAAATCTGCAGATGCTTACGCATCTCCAAATACACTGGGGCTTTTTTTCCCAAACATACAAGAGCCTGCATTCTGACCTGATCAAATTTCTTACTGGTAGCTGGTTTTTAAGGTTGTTGGATGATCTTTTGACATAGCCTCCATTGGTGTACTTAAGTCCTCTGAGCGGAACTGCACCATCAAGCAAGAGAAAAAGAGAGTTTTTAATATTTTCGGGCTTTCCAGTGAGAGGTGAAAACTTCTCCTTTTCTCCAGTTAGCATTTATTTATGTTATCCCGTGGGTTAATCTAAGACTATTCTCAACGCCCAGGATTGTTGAGAGTTGGGCGGCACTTAATTTATTATTGTCGGGGAAAAGCGTTACTATATTACATAATCAGGAGATTAGTACCCGTAAACATTTCTGGGTTTTAAGAGGACCCAGACTTAGGTTATTTTTTTATACCACGTTAATCGTTAGTCCGGCAAAGAAAACTTTTAAATCAGGGCATACTGAATACATGGAAGAAGCCACTTAAAATGGCAGTTGTCCTTAATTTAAAGGAAAGGCTGGTGAGAATTCAAACGCTTGGTTCGGCCTTTATTGCTCATTTGCATATTTTCAGTGTAAAACCCAACTACCGTTCAGTATTTACTTTTACGTATTGCTACACTTATTGCCCAATACGTATGCGAGGGGCAGGCCTATAAATTTCAGCCATCCCAGCACAAGCTGCATACGGGGACATTTCCTGTCAATCATAAAGTTCCGCCCCTTCTACTTTTCCGGAAAGGTCGTAGAGAAGTGGGGGGAGGAGAGAAACGGAAAGGGAAATCCCCTCCCCCAGCTTTTCCCCCGCCCTTTTGTTTTCCATTCCTATCTCCGATTGGCTCTTTGAGCAGTCTATTAACGCCTACTGCCAGTGAGTGCGTGCGCCGTGACGTCTGCCACTACCTAGGAAAGGCCACCCGCTCCGGACTGGGCAGGCTTCCCAAGTGGGGGAGAAAAGGGGTAAAACAATTTCAAGATGGCGGCGGCTGAGGCGCGGATAACAATGGGAAACGGGAGGTTTGGGTGGCTCTGGGCCTGAGCTAGATTGGGGCAGGGGATTGAAATCACCGGGCCTGCATCGGGAAGGCGGGCTCGGTCGGGTCGGGCGGCATTGGGGCGCCCCCGCCTGAGAAAGATAGTGGTGACGGCAGAAGAAGAGGGAGAATTGGGCTCCGAAGTGCCCGGTGTCCCTCGCCGCCAGCTATGGCGGAGTGAAGAGCCGGCTGCTCCCGGTGCTCCCTTTTTTCCGCTCGCGGCTCATGGTTCTGCCCCCTTGCCCCATGGCGGAGTTCGTGGTGTCGCAGCATAGCGCGGTGATGGAGCGGCTCCGCCGGCGCATCGAGCTTTGCCGGCGACATCACAGTGCTTGTGAGTCCCGCTACCAGGCCGTGTCCCCGGAGCGCCTGGAGCTGGAGCGCCAGCAGACCTTCGCCCTTCACCAGCGCTGCTTGCAGGCGAAGGCCAAGCGAGCGGGGAAGCACCGCCAGCCGCCCCTTCCTCCCCCCACTGCGCCACCTCCGACGGCTCCTTCGCATCCGCCTTCCTCTGCTCCGGCCCCTGGGGCCGGGGGCTCTGCGTCTACCTCCACTTCTTCCGACCGGCCTGGAGTCAATGGTCTGGACGGTGACACCGCGGGCGGTGAACAGCAACAGCACGGCCGTAGCAGCGCCCTCATCGCGGTAAGCTCCAGATGTCGGGGCTAGGGGTTTGTTTTCAGCTCGCAGACAGCCCTCCCTTAAAATAAATTCTGTATTTGTAGTTTGGACTTAGGCGGGCTCTTGTTTGTCAAAATATTAGCATACTTTAGGAAAGTTGCGAAACTTTTAAAATGGAAAAGATTTACACTCCCGGGTGTATGGGTTTTTTTCCTTCAAATTAAAATTTCAGAATTGTAGCAGTTACATTTTTTCCCGTCTTCCACTGTCTTACCTCTTTGTAGCAAAAGATACTTTAATCACTGTTTGTGCTTGTTTTACCTATGCATATTATCTCTTCACTTTGCTACTTCAAGCAGTTTTAAATGGCCCTTGAGATTTTTTTAAGAAAAATCAATAGAGTAGACATCTGCATTATTGAATATAAAATTAAAAGTAAACTGAAGCAGATTTATTTTATCTAAAACTGCAAATGGATGTATTTGCTTTATACATGAATGCAACTTAAGTATATGACCTCTCTAAGAAGGCAGAAATAATACATAATGGCTTTATTTCCTTCACTTAAATACAAATCTTTCCCCAAGGATCAAAAAGTGATTCACCTGGGAGTTATTTTGGTTTATTTTTACGACAATATGAGCAATAGGTTTGCCTGAAAGTGTATCTGTTCTACTTACAAGAACCTCCAATAGTTGCTCAATGACAAATAATTTGAACCTCTTCTGCTTTTTTGCACTAGATAGGCTATAAAGTAGGATATATATTACTAGCATCTTGAAAAAATAAATGGAAAACAGAAACGTAATGTCTATGTGGGATTTTCAAGAAAATCTAGGTTCCTTCTTATAGTGTTCTAAACAAATATTTCTATAATATTTTGTAAGAGTAATTGATAAGGCTGTTTATGCCTATTTCTCTCCTAAATTAGGAATTAAAGATGTGTTTGAATGTGTCTGCATCAGCATATATTTATTAACTTTTTCTGGGTTGCTAGAAGAGCAGCACCATATAATCCAGAACAATTAGGGAGGATTAGTTATCTACAGCAACTTTATTGTAGTTTGTTATCTCAGACAATATATATTCCATTTTCATTTTGAACTGTTTACCTTTGAGTTAGGTATACTAGAAATAGAGCAAATTCTTGGGCTTTTTAAAAATTGTACAAGAACAAATTAAAAGATAATTGTCTTTTAGATACTTAGGTGTTCTAGCTAAAATTGTTAATTCATGTGGCAGTGCTTCAGGATCCAAGCCTTCAACATGTTTTTTAGATGAACATTTAAAGTTTAATATCTACAAATACTGGCGAGAGAATATAGGCATTTTATTGATCAATGTTTTCTCTAAATTTAATCAAATTTATTTTGGAATTGGAGGACTCACGTAATGTCTGTATTGTATTAATAGCACAACTCAGTATAATTCAGAATACACTGGAAAAGTGGAATGCTGTTAATTTGTTAAAAATTGATTACAAGTAAAATCCTATATATTCTTCCTGTCAGTAGTGAAGGAAATATGTAGGTAAAGTGGAAATGAGTTGGAATAGCTGCCTGTGCTTTTAAAGCATGTAAAATTATCTTTATGTTCCTAATAAATTAGGATACAAGAAGGGGAAAAAGTTTCCTCTGTCATTTTAAATTGTGATATTTTCACATGGTAGAATCGGAAGTTGTCTGATCTATTAGTCATTTCTTTGTTTAAAAGGTAGCTGGACAGAGATAGGTCACAGTCCAAATGATTGGTCACATTAATTTTTATTTGACAGTAAAAGTTATATGGAACTTCTATGCTTAAATGAGGAAAACAAAACAAAATGTAGCAATACATTGTATAAATTAATGTAAGCTAATCATTGTTAAATAATGTCATATCTTCAGAGGAAAACAACTCTCTCTCTCTCTCTCTCTCTCTGGGTTCCTTTAGCTGAGATACATGCATTGTTACATTCAGTGGCTTAATGGCCTCTTCCAACCCTATAATTCTATAATCCACACTGGAAAAAGCAGGCCTATCTAGTTCAGCTATTCTGTATCACATAATGACCTATCAAATCTATTCAGGAAAGTTTTTTTCTATATTTTTATATCTATCTATCTATCTATCTATCTATCTAATATTCCTGTCGTTGGTCAGGATTTCCAAGCTTTTCTGATAACTTACTTGAGATGTTGAATTTTTCAATTAGTTATATATTCAGAAAATTGAATAAAACCTGACTAGATAATATATTCTCTGTACATGATACTTTATAGATTACTTGTTTTTAATGTAGCATTGAACAGTTTGAGAGTGCTATATCCTTTAATAGTAAAGTTTAGGCTATGAGTAATATATGTCAGTGTTATTTCATTCATTTGCTATTATGGTTAAGGTGCTGGCCTAGAAACCAGGAGGCTGAACTTTAAGCCTTTCTAACATGAAAGCCAGTTGGGTAACTTTAGGCCAGTCATTCTCTCTCAGCTCCATCTACCTCACAAGATTGTTGTGGAGAAAATAAGGGCAGGAGTATTAAATATATTTGCTGCCTTGAGTTGACCAAGATATATCTATATTAAAAATGGGATAAAGTGTGTTTATTATTAACGTATTAGTGAAAAATGATATCTATAATTGGTAAATCTTACTTAAATTTAAAAGAAATTGGCATCAAATAATAATATAAAGAAAATATCAGAATTCTCTTTCTGTTAACTGTCAATAACTTTTCAGAATGTTTAATACAGAAGATAAATTCAATATTTTATTATGTACAGTATATACAGTCCCTTACATATGAATGGGTAATATTCTGAGAGGCTGTTCATAAGTCCATTTTGTTCTCAAGTCAATAAGCATAAAAAATTGTGTACTTCAGTTCAGTATTGGGTGGTGGTCCAGTAGATTTAGGAGGCAGGTTGTGGGAGGGCAGAGGAGGTAGGTTTCTCGTACACAGCATACATATGCAATGTACCAGAAGTTGGCCTTCTCTCAACTTCTTTTCCCACCTTCTCCCACTTCCACCCAGGGTTTACTGGACCCATCAGGTTTGGCTTCAGTGCTGCCATGCGTGGAACTCCCAACCTAGAGCGTCCTGGGAATCAGGAGAGGACAGGAAGGGATTGGTTTCTTGCACGTTGCATATATATGCTGCGTGAAGGAAGCTGGCCCTTTTTTGCCTTCTCCAACCTCCAAATGTGGACAGGCTAGTTTGAATTGGCAAATATGTACAATTAAAAAATTCATTACTAACATCTGTAACGTTTCTGATAATTTTATATTGAAAGAACAAAGCAAACTATGCTGATGTCTAATGACAAAATGCCAGCCCAATTGAAAATGTCAAACTCAAACTTGCCTTGAATCCAGAGTTGTCTTTTTACTGTCTAGAGCAGGGGTCTCAAACCTTGGCAACTTTAAGCCTGGCGGACTTCAACTCCCAGAATTCCCCAGCCAGCAAAAGCAAGTACCAAGTACCTTTTCCCCACAATAAGTGGATTCTGTTTGTGGGAATTTAAAATCCAAAGAGTTCACATTTTTTTAGAAAAGCTAGTACATTTTTGGCATACTAACAATTATTGAAAATTTTGCATAAAGAACAATTAAAATGTTACTTTGTATTTAGCATTTCAAAAATGAACTCCGGATATCCAGTTTTTAATAGGAACCATTGTATGATTACATTGTTAGGAAGAAAAATCTATTCTTAACTTGCTTCATATATATATATATATATATATATATATGGATATGGGTCTTTGGTTATTCAGGTTTTCTCCCGCGTAAAATTTTACGCGGAAGAAAACCCGAATAACCAAAGACCTACATACAAACACCCGCGAAAACCTCAGAAAACATATATGTATATGTATATGTGTGTGTGTGTGTGTGTGTGTATTAGGTCTTTGGTTATTCAGGTTTTCTCCCGCGTAAGATTGGAAGTGTCGTAAGATATATATATATATCTTAGAAATATCAGGAAAAGAGCACTGAGGCACTATGTGACTAATTTAAAATAAAACCTTTTTACTTCTCTCTTCCCATAGTGTAGGCAGTTGTGTTCAGATGGCATCAAGCATACCTGGGGGCCAGGTACAGGTAGTCCTCAATTTACAACTGTAATTGAGCTCAGAGTTATGGTTGTAAGTCGTGCCATTCAATAAGTCACCCTGTGACTGCACGCAATTTTATGAGATTTTTTGCAGCAATCATTAAGGAAACACTGCAGTTGCTAAGTGAACATGATGGTCATTAAGCAAAACTTTGCCAGTAGACATTTTTTTCTGGAAACTAGAAGTAAACACGGGTTTCTATGGATCGACTATATTCAAAATAGATACCAAACTAAAAAGCTTCAAATAGCCTTTGAATGAAATATTATTAACCTTTATTTAGCTTATTATAGTTGTTTGAATATATGGAGTTAAAGATCTAGTGAGAATTTGGAACTTATAAAGTGTTAGTTTATTTTAGCTTATGATTGTTAATTGCTTTACCCTGTATTTGATCTGGGAAGTCCAGGGAGGGGGGATGGGAGAAGGGGGGGAGGGATGGGGGAGAGGGAAGGGGGATGGGAAGGAGAAAATGTTTGTATTTTGGAAAACGTTTTAAATAAAAAAAAAGAAGTAAACATGGGTTTCTGACAAAAAACATAAATTGCGGTCAGGTGACCCTGCAACACTGCAATCAGCTGTAAATGCAAATCAGTTGCCAAGCATCCAAATTCAGGCATGTGACAGCAGAGGGGAGGATCACCAACGGAACTTCAAAACCGGGTCATTAGCTCTGGGGAGCCCTGTCTTAACTTTGATTGGTTGCTAAGCCACCAGTTGTAAGTCAAGGACTATCTATATTGCAAAAATAATGGTAACATCCCAGCAGCCAGATGTCTTTATTGGAGGCTATTGTAATTAATTAGATCTTGAAACATGGCTATATTAATAACAATTGTATCACTTATAAGTCATGTGATATCTGGGGCTTCCAAGTCCATGTACTATGCCTAGGATGTGTGCACATTATGGATATAAAATGATTTTTTTTCTTTTTTTGACTGCCTGAAGTATAGTATTCTTAATACAGCATATCTATCTGTGTGTGTATATGTATGTGTGTGAGAGGTTATTCTCCAGCAGCGCGCCGAGAAGGGACGTTCAGGTAAGCAACGTCCGTTTTTATTGATTTATTTATATCCTATCCTATTTTTATAAATAACTCAAGGTGGTAAACATAACTAATACCACTTTCTCCTGCTGTTTTCTCCACAACAACCCCATGAGCTGCACTGAAAATGACTGGCCCAAACTGGCTTTCATGTCTTAAGCAAGACTAGGACTTATGGTCTTCTACTGTGTTTCCCCCAAAATAAGACATCCCCTGATAATAAGCACAATCGGGCTTTTGAGCGCATGGCAATAAGGCCAAGCACTTATTTCAGGGTTCAAAAAAATATAAGACAGGGTCTTATTTTCAGGGAAACTTGGTAGCTGGTACCTTAACCTAGACCAAACGTTCTCCTGGCAATAATGAAAATGTATGGAAGTCATAACTTTTTTTCATTTCATTATGACTGAGTATTTTTAGTCTTCTAATATTAATGCTTGAATCTGTCATGTAATTCATGTACTATATTTACAGAATACATAATACATTATAATACTATATTTACAGATACATAATTCTTTCATGTTGAATGCTGGTGGGAACTAAGATAATTTTATATGAATGATGGAAATATAACAAGTGATACAATTTGATTGCTTTTCTAAATATGTTCTATATTTCTCTTATTCTATTCAGTGTCCTTGAGAGAAGGTTTTCCAATTTGTATATATATATGCCCACTATGTAATTTCACTACTTTTTCATTCAATTTGTAGTTATTTATGAGCTAAGCCTAAAATAGAATAAAGGTTTTTTTATAGGTTGACAAATAGTATTGATTTCTTTTTGAGAGTTCTCTTTCCTTTGAGATTTTGTTCTACAACAGGTTTTTCTTGTCTTGACGCTACTTTGGTGGGGCGGTAACTGACTCATTTACAAAGCTTTTGTAAACTCTTGTTTCAAGAGAGGCTTCTTATAACTAGGTTGTGTCAAGTTGTGTAGTTTACCAATTATGAATCTAATGTAAGCACAAAAATTAAAAATTGTAATACATACCCAAATAGATAATCAAAGTTCACAGTATTCTTGTTAGGGTGAAAAAATAGGATTAAAATCCTGCTTCATTTCTTTTTAAATTTGTAGTATAGTTGTTTTGCAATGCTGAACATAGAATTTGCAACAAAATGTTTCATTATATAATCTTTTTATTGAAGGAGCTGGCTTGCAGTACCCTCATTCAGTCCCCCTTAGTTTATCCCTTTCTCTGGATTTCTCTGCGTTCTGTGGCTACTGTTTTTTGTTGTTGTGTTCCTTTCTTTTCCCCTTTCTTTTTGTGCGTGTATGCTTTTGAAACATTTTATTTCTTCCCTACCAGCTGTTAGCTTCCTCTTTTCGTAGATTGTGCTGTTTGCTAATAGTATATATTCTTGTGCTGTTGTTATTCAGTAATGAGCTTTTATTTGATTGTGAAATTATTGCATGTGAGTTTCTAAATCCAGCTTGAACATCTGCATTTCCCCCCCTCATAGAGAATACAGTAGTTTGCACACACAGTTAAATCTCTTAGATATCAGTATGTAAATTGACCTCTTCCACAATTTGCTACTGTGTAATTTTGCAGCTTTCTTGGCATAGTCTTGAGTAGAGTCTTTACTGATTTTTCTTCTGTTGCTTGTTAGAGTTCTGAAGGTATTCCAATAATTCCTGTAATCTTCCAATTAGTAATGATCAGAGCACTGATCTAACTTCATCTTCTAGTATTGGAGGTAAATAGAAAATACCTAAAGTATCTTAGATGTTGATATATTTCTTATACAGAACTTCACTATACTCTTACCCATTTTTGTTTGATCTTGTTTGAATTGGTTCACTGGATCACACATTTTTTCAAAAGTTTTGCTTCTTGAAAAACTTTTGGTGATCGTGATAGATCCCTTCAAATTGAATACAAATATAATTTCAGAATGACTATATCACTAGGAATCTTCAGAAATATGAAATTAACTTTCAATTATTATAATGTACTTAATCACATGCTTCTAATACACTGCATAATAGGGATAAAACTGTTCTGCTGATTTTCAATTGTATTCAGTGTATCTTGTTGCAGTGTCCAACAATAGTCAGCCAACACTGATGGATTTCAGTTGCCTTGATACATTTCCTTTGGGCAATGTCCTGGTGAAACCTTTCACCGTATTCATTACTGACTCTGTCGAAATTTTTAGGAAAGAAGTCCAAGTGTGAATACAGAAATTGAATCTTCAATGACATGTTGCACTTCATGGTCTTGAATGCTATAAGAAGTTTGTCAACTATCAGAATTTAGTTTGGTGCTGTGTAGTTGCCAAGAAAATTCTCAACAATATTCTTGAATGCTTTCCAGGCAATTTTTCTGTGGCCCCAATAACAGATCTTTGAACTGCTTATCATTGACAATGTATCTGATCTGTGGACTAACTAAAATGCCTTCTTTAGCCTTGGCAACATCTGTCTCAAATAACAAAAACCCTTACCTTCCTTGTTCATCGCTTTCCCAAAATTTTCCATCAGTCCAAATTTTATGTGAAGTAGAGACAAAAATATCTTAGTTGGGTCGACAAGTGGTTCATGTGCCACATTTTTCTGTCCTGGAACCAATTTTTTTTGGATTGGGCATTTCTTTTTAATGTTATGTGACTCTCTTGCCCGGTTGTTCTGTTTGCATATGTAACAACAATACTTGGTATATCCAAGCTGCATTCCAGGCAAAGAAGCCACTGCTTTTAAATCTCTACAGATATTCCAGTTGTTCTTGGTATACTGGATTTGCTTCCAGTATTATTGCATGTGAGTTTCTAAATCCAGCTTGAACATCTGCATTTCCCCTCCTCATAGAGAATAGTTCATGTTTCGTATGTTTCAGGTGTGCAGCATAGCCAACAAATGCTGAAGAGTGTGTACATTGTCATTGTGTAAAAACAGAAGGTTGCTATAAAACAGTATGTGATAGGTTAAATTATGGGTTATTTTTGTGATTAGCAGCCAAAATCTAAATTAATTAATGTGATCTTCCTCATTTAAAAAAATGGGTTAGGCAAGAAATAAATATACCATATTTTAGTAATTACAGTGTGTGTGTGTGTGTGTGTGTGTGAATAATAGGATCTTATACTCATTTTAAAAATCTCATTGCAAATAAACAAAAACTCCTAAATTCAAAAAAATCTTTTAATGAATAAGAGGAGCTTACATGTGTTTTAGAATAGGAATTGGCAAATGCTGTTATTTTTAGTAAAAGCTTTTACAGAGAAGACAAATCTGTCAGTCAAATGCTGTCAGCCTTCAAAGTAGGCCAGGTCAGAAATCAGAATTTGGGACAACCACAGGAATACTATTTTATAGAGTATAACAGAATCTTGAAAAATGGTCAAGGTTTCTTCTGCCTTCTTTTAAGCTTGGGTTTCTTTTTCATCCCCTCTTCCTTCCTAGGACTAAGTTGACATTTACTTCTTGTATTTTTCTTCAAGATTATCTTCATACTCTTTTACACCAATTAGCCCATCAGAATCTGTCTCATCTCCCATACATGAAGAAGATACCTACAAGTTACTATGTAAACCAACCATTGACTCACTCCCCAGGCTCTTACTTGGCAACTCCTCAAGGTCATCAGACAAGTCTTGCCAGCACACAGTCAAATGAATCTGGAAAGTCCTCCCTTCTCTTCCTATTGCACAGTAACCAGTACCAGACAGTCTATTATATTGGAGAGCACAGAGTTTTCTTCATCCTGGGATTCACTGTCTATTGATAGTGGGGATAGATCACAGGAACAAAGTTTGTGCAGGAATTTCATATAGAACTAATGTGTCGGTATGAAGCATGAACATCTGTTGTGTACTGTCACAACCTCTCAGATTCAGGTAGCCTTGAATTAGATATTCTAAATGACTCCTCTTAAATGTGGAATCCAAAATACATTCTGCATCATGGTCTTCTCCCCCACTTATCAGTATAGGATGGGAAAGGAACAGTTTCATAAGTCAAGTATCAGGGGAGTTCAAATTCAGTTTTTTAGACAAGCAGGCATAAGGTACAAATTTAGTGGAAAGCAACACCAAATTCTGAACCACTATCTCGGCACTTTTGCGAGACCCACACCTGACCCCGTCACAAGACCCAGCATAAGACCTTCACCTGTCGTGACCCACACCTGACTCCTTAAAAGACCCATTACTATAGCCACACCTAACATGACCCTCCCATCATAAGATGTATTGACCACATGAAGCCCTTAAAAGCAGAAGAACATCAACACTGGCATTCACTAAATTCTGCTGAAGATGTAATCTAGCCTGGTAATGAAACATTTGTAAACCAATCCACAAGGTCAGAGATCGAACTGCCACTCTCATTATTTCACATTCTCTGGCATACAGTTGAAACGGGAGTTTATATTCTGCTTGTTTCAGCTTGCAAATTATTAATTTGTTGTCTGATTGTCAAATGCAATTCAACATTTGCAAGACATTTTGGTAATTATCATTAATGGATCATTATCCTTGATACAGGGCATAGCCCACTTGACTACTACTCCTTTCAGTGACCTTGAAAGTTACCTGGAATGATTTGTAGGAAATCTTGCTGGCTGACTCACCATAAATAATTCACATGGAGGAGAGAAGCTTAGAAATTGATCCTGGGCTCCCTCAAACTTCTCTGGTAAACTTCCACTAAATTGAAGGGGTATTGGTTGACCTGCAGTCTGTTAAAATGCTCTTGAATGAGACAAACCTTATAGTCTTATAGTCTTGTATAGCATTGTGTAGATTTGCCATTTGTATATCTATTTACAGTGGGCTTACCCAAGTATCTGCTATTGTCTGCACGATCACAGTTCAGTGCCTCTCTGATTAGAGAACAGTGAGCCTTTCAAGGCTTGCCATGTTAAAAATCAAGCCCTCTTGCTTCACCTCAGTTGTAATTCACTTTGCAGAGTGGTTAGGACAGATGGTCAGGAGCTTTCATAAGAATTTTATTCCCTCCAGGCATGATACCACAGGTGAAAGAAAAGAGTTTTGTTTTACAGAATCTTGTGACTAATTATTCAGTACCAATAGAAGCAAGCCCCACTCCCTACTAGCTGTGATGATATCACTAGTTAGGTAATGACATGTCTGCAAGAAAACAACCAAACATAGAGAAAACCAAAGATCCCACAATTCAACCTTGAGCCAAAAATATTCTCTTTCATTTTACTGTATATATTAGTGGCTTACTAGTGTTGGTGGGAGTGATCTTGGTGGTTCCTTGATTGGGCTATTGTTTACTGTTAGCTTGTTTGGTAGTTCCTTGTTTGGGATATTGCTTGCTTTTTGATTGTTGGTCTAATGTTAATCTTAGTATTAATCTTTGTTCATCTGGATGTTGATCGCTGGTTGAGGAGGTATTTTGGTCTTTGTTTCCCTTTTGGCTTTTTTATTGTTTCTTTTCAGTGGTGTGTAGATGTTACATACCTCTATGTGCTTGTTGATGGCCAATTTGTCTGAGTGCCAGGTTTCCAATAATTCTTTAGCATTTTTGGAGTTTGGACTTTAGAGGATTACGGCATGAGGGGAGAGCAAAAACAACACAGATACTGTTCTGTCTTCATTACACAAAAGAAAATGCCTCCTATGATCACTGGGGACAAAATAGTTGGAATGAATCGCAGAAGTGATATGCTCCATGCTTTTCCTTAGTCAGTAGCTTCTTTTGCTGAAGAATCCTCCTTATCACCATTCTATTTAAATCCAATTCTTGAAGTTCAGGAAATACATTCAGTGACATATAATGTTAGCTGTCTTGAAAATCTTGACATTTAACATTGCACAATTATTTCTCTTAATTTTTGTCCCTGTGCTTTATTTTCTCAACTATATCCTCCATATTGGTTAATTAAAAAAAAGCAGCTGATTTGTGTTTGTGTACACATGTGTGGTTCATTCTCTGAAGGAAAAAGTTGTCAAAAAGACAAGTTAGGAATTTCCTAGAAACTCTGTGCTTGGCAAGGTTTGTTTCTCAACAGATGTCGGAATAAAGTTTGGCTTTTATCACTTCCTGAAGAACTGCATTTTCATACTGGAAATATCCTATTATTTTTTTCTTTGGCTGGGCAAATAATAGTACAGGTTATTTATTTATTTATTTATTTATTTTATTTATTAAATTTATATACCGCCCTATTCCCGAAGGACTCAGGGCGGTGAACATATACATGTAATACAAATATTTAAAAGCTGTTAAAATACAATTAAATAATATGGCCCAGAAAATAAAATTAAAGCACCTCAAATTTATAGGACAGATTTTAAATTTAAAATTTAGAAGCAGTTTTAAAAGGTTAGGCCAGGCCGGACTGCTGGAATAGAAATGTTTTGAGGACACGGCAGAAAGCACGAAGATCCGGGATTGTTCGTATCTCCGGGGGGAGCTCGTTCCAGATGGAGGGTGCTCCCACAGAGAAGGCTCTCCCCCTGGGGACTGCCAGTCAACATTGTTTGACCGACGGCACCCTAAGAAGTCCCTCTCTATGGGAGCGTACTGGTTGGTGAGAGGCTACTGGTGGCAGAAGGCGGTCTCATAAATCCCCCAGTCCTAAGCCATGGAGCGCTAGGCTGTGCAGTGTGACCGAAACAGACACCCTTTTCTGGGCACAAAAAAGTGGCCGCACAAAGAATAAATCATTCTAGCACTCCAGAAAGGCTTAGAGCTCTTCAAAAGGTAACTTGTGAGGAGGGTATTCTGCCTTATGGGCTGAGAATCAAGCCTAAGCCCTGAAAGGACCCAATGGGAGTGGGAAAAAGCCTTTTGGGACTCAAAGCACAGGAAGTGGAACACAGGGCATCTCAAGAATGGGGGAGACCTTGGGGGAGCCAGTGCAGGTGGGCCTGGGTCTGTACTAGGCCTTCAATAGCCTCCCCCATGCAGGAGGCACCCCACACTCTCCTTAAGGATCCATAAATTCATTTTACATTTCACTGGGGAGAGCAGGAATGGAGTGTTGTTAGGCAATACATTTTACCTAACGACTGCTGTGACATGCGACTGTAATGGGCAGGCTCCATTACAATTGGATCTCAAAGACTACCTGTATAGTAACTAAAACAGTTTTGGCTTTACTTTTTTCCCCACTTATTTTACTTCAAATATATAGTCTACAACAGTGGCCCCCAACCTTTTGGCACCAAGGACTGGTTCTATGGAGAAAGGTTTTTCCCAGATTGGAGGGTGCGTGATTTTATGTGCTGCTTGCATCATGGGGTTGAGGCTTTGCTAGTTTGTGCAGCCAAAGTGCTGGCATGTCGCGGATCTATGCCAGTCCATGGACTGGGGGTTGGGGACTCCTGTTCTATAATATTATTGATTCCATTCATTTGAATTTATTACTATGCAGATATGCTTTTGTTTAACATACATTACAAATTCTGCCTTTAAACTTTCCCTTTGAGCAAATCATATCCTTGAATTGCAGTATTCCAGGCATGGAAATTACCTTAGCTATAACCAGGCCACTGTTATATTTTTAAAATTATATTTCTATAAATATAATTTTATAATAAACTTAATAAATGTATAATAAACTTAATATTTATTTATTAAGAGTTCAGACTCATCCTGTTTATTTCCTATGCTCAGTATAAACAATAGGTGTCATAAACCTTGTCCAGTAATGCTCTTCCTGATCTTTTATTGAATAATTTAATAGGCCTGTTACAGCAGCTCTTTCACTTCCTGAAATAGTGTACAAGTATTTACTTGAGGTTATTATTTCATGGTTTTATCTTCAGTGAGGCTCAAGATCTAGCTTCCCATTCTGATTGAGGCTCAGATTATTACCAGTTATTACCAGTTCTTTTAAAGTACAACCCATTTTGTAACAACACCAGTCATGCAGATAACTTGGAAATGGTCCCAGAAACTTGAGAAGAATGTTTGGTGAAAGAAGTGTATATTTCTGCCCACTTTAGTATGTGGAAGCGAGAGTTGGGTACATCGAGTAAAACATAAAAGTGAATTGAATCTATGGGGGTAGATTATCCTAGAAGTATGATGAAACAGATAAGATTAAGAATGAAGGGGTGATGAAGAAATGTGGATTGAATGCAAAAATGTGTGACTGGTATATAAAAACATAATAGGTCTTCTAGTCCAATCCCCCGCTTAGGCAGGAGACCCTATACCAGTGATGACGAACCTTTTTGGCACCGAGTGCCCAATCCAGAGGGTGCGAATGCACTGCGGAGCACCGGAAACCAGAAGAGCAGCTGGCGACAGCACGCATGCCCACAGAAAGGGTTCTGCGTGTCACCTCTGGCATGTGTGCCATAGGTGCGTCGTCATGGCCCTATACCATTCTGAACAAATGGCTGTCCAATCTTTTCTTGAAAACCTCCAGTGATGTAGCACAAAAATGTACATTCAGTTGGATTAATCATATACAAATAATGAGTCTGAAAAACCTCCATCCTGTTTGGAGTCAATGAGCTCTCCAAAAAAAGAAATGAGAATTTTGGACTTTGGAAAGAAATGTCAGGAGAAGAATGCTCTTCTAAAAGTGGAGCCAATGATCACAGAGGAATGAAGAGCTGGCAAGTAGACTGGCTCTTCATAATTCTCCCTGGATAAGGAGAGGACTTGAGATTGCCCAGAAGTGCTCCAGACAATTGTTCCTCATGAGGAGACTGGAGGACAATAATCTACAATAGGTTTAATATTCTGGGTGATGAGGGAGCAATCATCTTTCTCAAATGGGCAAGCACCTTCAGAGTACCTTCAAAAAGACAATAGGTTCACATACCTCTGTTCTAATCAATTTTGGAAGTTGCTTTGAATCAATGTTTTATAGCACTAGATGAGTTTTATGAGTTTTATAGCATAGCTTGAGTTTCCTTCAGTCGTTAGGAAAAATGTTTTAAATGCAAGTTTAAAGACAATCATAAATTTGGAATAAACAGCAAAAGAGTTGGGCCCACATAAATGTGAAATAAGATTTTGGAAATAATTATCCTGTAGGAAAATGCTTTTCTTTTGAATTCTTAAAAAATGGTGTATAGTTTTAAAAACTAGACACTAGGGGGAACTAAAGATTACAATTAAAAAAAACACTTAAATTCAATTTATAAATACAGAATGAATCAATATATTTTAACATTTGACATATATTTGAATAATGAACCTAGAAGTGTCTTTTAAAGAGTGTCTGCCTCTATAGATAAGACTGTTTAAAAGACATCATGGAAGAAGAACAAGTTTTAACTAACAAGATTGAGAGCTACTTGAAAGTGGTTTTAAAAATGACAGGCCGTAACAATGTTATGAAAAATATGATACATACAGGACATTCAAAAGAAACTAGCTGATATCTTAATAATTAAAAGCGGTATATAAATAAACTAAGAGAATGGCTTGGATAATTTTCCTATATTGGATTTACAAAAGAGGCTTGTTTAAGGCTTTGAAAAAAATTATGATAAGGGACAAAAAAAAGGAAATCAAATTGTAGAATGTTATTTGAAGGGACTAAAGATCAAGACTGTTAAATGTAATAGGAAGGAATATAAAGATGGCTTCTTTGATTAAAAAATATATGATGTTATCTCTGGTAACTTTAATGGACTTTTGCTGACATCAGGACCAAAATGACTTTCACTTACAGTAGTTTCATGTTTTATTTCCAGTAAAATTATCTATTTAATTACCCATGCCAGATTTAGGAACATCTCAAATGAACAACTATAAAATTTATATCTGGTGTCAAAGGAGAGGGTAGAATTTTTCTAAAAAGTAGAGGTTTTGAAGCATCAGATACATTAAGGCTTGATTTATGAGAGAGATGCTGTTTGTTATTTCTTGAAAAGCAACTCCACTGCTAACTCTAAAATAAAAAATAAAAATGTTTTTAAAGAATTCTGAAGAGAAAGTTTGCTGGTTTTTTTATTTTTTTATTATTTTTAAAAAAATTATTGTTTTGGTTTTCTTTTAGAAGCTGGGGTTTTTCTTTATTTTTTAATTATGAAAGCATAATCTTTATATATCAATTTGATTGAAGTTTGCCTCTTAGTTTGGATTATCCCCAGAAAGTAGATGGTTTACAGCTGAATTTGTATTGCATGCAGTTTGCTTTCTCTATAGAGAACTCCATGTTAGCTCTGTTATATGTGAACTATTATAGTACATTCTCTTCTGTCCTTAAAGCCTGAGTAAGAATCTTAGAGTAATTGAATCTTAAGAGCATATTGTGAATGCAATTGTTTAATTGTTTATCACAAAAATGTTTTGTGGAAGAATCATATGCAATCATGTTACCACACTTAGCATAAAGTCTTTAAGAGTACAAAAATTTGCTTATATGTTTTTAAACTATTTATCAATATAATATTTATCACTTTTATATGATGTTTTCAGTCATCTCCCATTCCACATCTGATCAGTTCAAAGCCATTTCAGCATTACTATAATTTAGATGACCTCAGATTTTTCCTTGAGTACCTAGGCTACAAGGAAATTTAGAAATAGCCCTGGAAGTGAAGTCTAGTAAAAGAGTTAGTTAATATTGCCAAAATAATATTTTATTTTTAAAAAAATATTTTTACATGTGCAAACATCCTTCATTTCTCTTACTGCAGAATGTATATAATTTTTTAATCATCTAAGTTAAAAAATAGTTGCTTGAAAGAAGTGTTAATCCATTGTATTTCTGTGAAGATTGCTAGCCTAAAAAACTAGGTTATTTAGACTGCTAAAGCAATAAACTAATTTAACTTTATTTTTCTTTCAGCAGCTTCATGAAACTGTAAAAAGGAAACTTGATAATTCTGTTTCACCTCAAAATGGCGACCAGCCAAATGGCTTTGGGGACATATTTCCCGTGCCCAAGAAACTCTGTCATGATGATGGTCTTGGTGGGTTGAACGGCTCCTCCAATGGAATACCTCCTGTATCCCCTCTACATCAGCCTGACAGCAAACCTTCCAGTGGAGAAAATTTACAGCTTAATGGAAAACATTCCATAAGCCTAGATGGAATGAGCAAAAAGGATCTGCCAGATTCTACCCTTCAGTTGAATGGAAGCAGTGATGCTGATGACTCATTTGCTATGGTTATTAACAAAGAACTCAAACAAGAACCAGATGATCTTCCTTGTATGATTACGGGACCAGGAAGTTCGATATCACAAAACAATTTGATGTCTGATCTTAACCTTAATGACCAAGAGTGGGAGGAGCTAATGAATGAATTAAACAGGTCAATGCCTGATGAGGATATGAAAGACCTATTTACTGAAGACTTTGAGGAAAAGAAAGATGCTGATCCTTCAAATTCAACTGCACAAACTCCTTTACCACAAGATATCATTATAAAGACTGAATTTTCCCCAGCAGACTTTGAACAGGAACAGATAGGGTCTCCACAAGTCAGAACTACCTCTACTGGCACAACATTTATTGGTACATCTTCTATCCCTGTTACTGCTGCTTCTCCAGCAATTAATAATTCTCAAACAATGTTTCAGCCTTCAAATCAGTCCATGCCTGAAAATCCCAACCAGTCAATAATGCAACCAGCAAGCCAGGCCCAAAATGTTCAGAGGCCTCTATCTAATTCATTGTTATCTGGACAAACTACAGGGAGTGCCAAAGAGATGTCATCTGCTAAACAGCTACAGCAAATAGCTGCTAAGCAAAAGAGAGATCAATTGTTGCAGAACCAACAGCAAGTCCACCCATCCAATCAGATTTCTAGCTGGCAACAATCTGGACCTTCTCACAGTCCACTGGCTGTCTCATACACTATGGAAAATCCAACTAGCCCTTCTGTTTACCAGCAAGACTTCAGTAACCAAAAACTCCTGATACCCAATATGCCAAACAAGAGTTCTCCTAGAATAGGAGGTAATTATCATGGTGGAAATATGCTAAGCCATCAGCCAAGCAACATAAATCAGAATTCTGCATCAAATCAAAACTCTGTGCTAGATTATGGGAATACAAAACCTCTTTCACATTACAAAGAATGTGGGCAAGGAATCACAGTACCCGGACAAAACAAATCTTCTATGTTAGCATATCTTCAGCAACATCAGCAGCCCACATTGCCTCATATGAGCGATGAGCAGAGTGGGATATTTGTAATGAAGAAGTCTGGAAATATTGCTTATAGGCCTTTAGTACCACACAATCAGGTAAGTGTTTCTAGCAGCTGGTTGGGTGTAGTAAATGAGATAGGCCAAATAAGCTGAATAAACATACTAATTAATTTCATAGTATATGCTGTAAATAGCCTTATAAGTTTCATTGTAAGAGGATAATGGAATTACTAAAATCAACCTTTCACTTCAAAAACAGCATGTTATACCTTGTCCTTTAAAAAAGTTTAATCTTTTAATGGGAAAAGTTACTTAAAATGCTTTCTTAGTATATAGTTTTTCGCTCTTCTTTCTGAATTGTTCTTTCAGGATTAATATACAGTTCAAAATCTGTTAACCAGGATGCAATGTATATTAAGGAAATTTCTTTTTTCTTTTTTTCTGATAGCTTTTTTTTTAATGAAGATTATTACTCTTGTAGAAAACAAACTGAATTTTGGCAGTTGATTATAGTTTTTATTAATTGGAAAACTCAATATATATGCTTTTTATTAATTGTGAAAAAACTCCATGGATATTACCATAATCCTACACAGGTCATTAAATGTTATTGATGAAGCAAATGTTCAAGACCAAATGAAATTTAGGGCAGGGAAACTATTTGTTTCAATTGCTGTAAAATTTCATTAGATATATACCTCTTGTTTACCTCGAAGAATGAAGTGCTTGTGGTAATCAAGGAAATGTTGAAACATCATACCGTATATACTCGAGTATAAGCCAAGTTTTTCAGCACATTTTTATGCTAAAAAAGTCCCCCCCCCCGGCTTATACTTGAGTGAGGGGGGAAATGCCTTTTTTCCTGCAACCATTTTGGCTCCCAGGGGCTGCAGGGAGGCTTGCTAAGGGCAAAATGGGGCGGGGGGATGCGGCGCCCCTACCCACACCCTGTTTTAGCTCCCAGGGGCTGCAGGGAGGCTTGCTAGGGGCATGAGGGGGGTGCCTAGCAAGACTCCCTGCAGCCCCCTGGAAGCAAAAATGGGCTGCGGGTGGGGGACTTCAAGGGAGAAAGAAACAAAGAAATCCTCACTGTTTAGGGAGATCCCTATGTGCACTGAGCTTGAGTTGAGAGCATATTGTAATTGAGAGCTTATTGTAATTGTAATTGAGATCTTATTGTAATTGGCTGCTAGCTATCCTTGCTCAAGCTAAGCTGGGGTGGGCAAATGTGGTCCTTTTACAACCTGTGGACTTCAACTCCCAGAATTCTCCCAGCTTGGCTGTCACAGGAATTCTGGGAGTTGAAGTCCACAGGTTGTAAAAGGGCCACATTTGCCCACCCCTGGGCTAAACTAATCAACAGTGGAGCTCTAAGAATGCCAGATGAGAAGGAGAAAGGGAGGGAGAAAGAAAGAGAGAGAGAGAGAGAAGAAAGAAAGAAAAAGGAAGGGAGAGGGAGAGAGAGAGAGAGAGAGAATGCAGGTATCTCTTAACAGAGGCTTGAACTTGCCTGAAATTAGATCAAGCCCAACATCACTTAACCCAATGTATCAGATTAAATTGTTATTGAATTATTTTTGGTATATATACTACATTCTCTTGTGTAATTTAGTTATAGTGTAAAACTAGTCTATTATGTCTCAAAATAAAAGGGAGATCAAAAATCCAATTAGAGCCATGTAAATTCTGGAATCCCCAAAGATCTTTCCCATTGTATTTATTAAACAAATTTATATAGCTACCCAACTCATATACAGTACTTTTAAAGTTATTGTTGATACCATATTGTTTTTGTTGATCCTGTTTTCCACTTACAGAGCTAGTTTACTGTTTTTCTTTGAAATCAATATTCAAAAACATTTAACCTACTGCTGCCTCAATTAATGTAATTTTTTTGGTATCTATTTTTATTTTGAAATTTACCAGAAGCTGCTGCATTTCCCACCCTAGGCTTATAGTCGAGTCAATAAGTTTTCCCAGGTTTTTGTGGTAAAATTGGGTGCCTCGGCTTATATTCGGGTCGGCTTGTACTCGAGTATATACGGTATCCATGTTTACATCTATTGAATGACACACTAACATACATATTATTGTTATTATACATTCATTGTATGTATACTTCTCACATAGGTCACTTTCCTGTTCTTCTATTACCCCTATGATAAGATAACAGAATAGGGAATATATAATATTTGTTTCATAACATTTTACTAAATCTGATTAACAAAAGAAGAAATACACAAACACAGAGACATCCTTCATTGCCTCTTGCAATGAAATCTCTTTAGATTGCCTCTAGGTGGCAGCTCTTCTGTATAAGCCATTTCATACACCTTGGCTCATTTCATTTAGAAACAAAGTTATGCTAGATTATACTTTTTCATGAATTGCTGTGTAGTAGTAAACACCGAAGAAGTTTTCCATTATTGTGGTCATTAAAAATGTGGAATTACTGCTTTTCTCAAGTGATGTCTTTGTTGCATAGCCAATATCTGTCTCTGCTTTTATAGGATCAAAATCATTCTGCTGGTGTTCCTCGCATTCCTGTTTCTGTTCCTGGCACTGGTGTAAATGTACAGCCTCCCAATGTTTCCATGGCAGGTAACCATGGAAATGCAGCTTATCTCAACAGTCAGCAGCAAGCAGCTGTAATGAAGCAGCACCAGATGCTACTAGATCATAAGCAGCAACAAAAGCAGTTGTTAATAGAACAACAGAAACAGTTTCTAATGGGACAGAGGCAACTTCTTGCTGAACAGGTAAAACATATTGCTGTCACAAAGATTGTGCCAATGTAGTGGAATATTCAGTACTTGATTATGTTAATCAGGTTGCATATTATGTTTACCACATGAGAGTAGCCTAGTACTGCTTATTGCAAATTTTGTAGGATTCCCACCCACCCCTTCAACACATGCCCTTAATTCAGAAAGGATTAGGAAAACTTGCGCTCAGACATCCTTGGGGATAGTTGCTCATTATTGTGAGCTGCCTTGAAAATTGGTCTAAGCAGAAGGCTAGGGTAATGGCTACACAATCCTCTTTCCATAATTTAGGGATGAGTGTGGATTTTAATCTGGCCACAATTGCACATATCTGCTGATAAAGGAGGTGTTAAGAAACCAAAGAAGGAATTTTAGGAGTGAACAGTTCAAAAACAGGTTAGGGGGTTCAAAAACACATGTGCCGGAAGTGGCATGCAGAGCCATCTCTCTGGGCAGGCGAGCCATTGCCCGTTGCTCTTTGAGGTTCTGGCACGCTGGCCAGATGGTCTTCACACGCGTGGGAGAGCCAGAAACCGGAAGAGCAGCTGCCTGGTGCACATGCGCACGCCAGGAAGATCTTCTGGTTTCCAGCGCGCCCATGTGCACTGGCCACCTGGTCTTACGGTTTCTGGCGAGCATGTGTGTGAAGACCAGATCATCTTCCCAGCACGGGCATGCACACCGGGTGGCTGCTCTTCTGGTTTCTAGCATGTGCATGCTCCCGTTTTGGCACTCGGTGCCAAAAAGGTTCGCCAACACTGGGTTAGAACAACCCTAACAAGGGGCAGGAAGGGAAATGATGGAGAAGGGAACGGAATGGGACAATTCGCTGGCTGCTGACAATTCACTTTTGCCAATTCACTGGTGCCAAGTCGTCACAGGACAAATCAACACAGCCAATTTGCCATGGGGACTACTTGCCGTGGGTAGCTGGAGGAAGAGCCAGTTGGGTAAGTGAGCAAGTAGGCAGAACGCAGAGCGATGGACAGGGACTTCTGGCCCGAGGGAAAGTTGGCAGGCGGGTGAGAACAAAGTGGCAGCCAGGGGCTTCCCCATTTTCACACACATATACCCTGCTACCGCTGCACCAAGCTCCTGGCCATTCAGAGTTTGGAACATTTGGCGGCAGCATTTGGGCCATTTGGTGACTGTAGAGGCCAGGTGTGTCCCATTTTCATATATCCCGCTGCTGCTCCAAATGGCCCAAATAGTGCTGCCACCAAACTCCAAGCAGTTCAGGGCAGCGGCAGTGTGGGTATATGTGAAAATAGGAAGCCCCCAGTCACCACTGCTCTGCCCATCCACTCATCCACCTGGCCAGCTCTCCCTCTAGTGGGAAGCCTCTACCACCCTGCACTTTGCCAACCTGATCGCTCGCCCACCTGTCCAGCTCCTTCCAGGGAGAAGCCCACAGCTGCCAGTCTGCTCTGTCCACCTGCTTTCTTGCCTGCCCACCCAGTTGTTCTTCTGGCTGCCCACAGCGAGTTGTTCCTGTGGCAAATTGGCTGTATTGATTGTCCTGAGACAACTTGGTGGCTGGCTGCACTGAGTTGTCCTAGACCCAAAGTGAAGAGTTCACTGGCTAGAATGCTGAATAAAATTATTGCAGATTATTGCTTTTATTGCAAAATCTGCTTGCTCTACCTGATTTTTTAGATAGACAAGGAGAAACATAATCAAAAAAGCAGATTGATTAAAGTAAGACTGATCGTTATTGAGAAAGATAGCCAGTACCTAATTGTAATCCCCATCATCTATCATTGCATTCAGAAAGAGCAAATACAAAGTAATAGACTATGTAGACAATTCACAGTACCAAATGTAGTCAACTACAGTATTAATCCTTCTGTTAAGCAGTTCTGTGCTTCTAGTATAAAACTAGAGACTAATAAGTCTCATTTGAACATTGAGTTGAAAAAGAATGCTGGAGGAAGGCAGTGACAAACTACTAAGAGAACTGCATGGAGGAAGTTATTCCAAATGAAGCTTGACCCAAGGAATGTTTACATTAATTTCTTCACATTAAATATAATGTCACATAACGTTTTCTTTTTCTCAGAACATTTTCTAATCCCTTTTGTTTTGCATGTTTTAAAGAGCACACATTACCTTTTACATATAAAGTATATTTTATTTTCTAAAATTGGTGTTATATTACAATCAAAGCAGTGGTTGGTTGGTTGGTTGGTTGGTTGGTTCAACAGTAAAACTTTATATCTGATGCTTTGTGTGGAGAAACATTCTTCTGATAACCTGGATTTCCATTTTAGGAGAAACAAAGGCATCATCAGGAGCAACAACTCCAGAGGCATTTGACACGACCACCTCCTCAGTACCAAGATCAGACACAAAACACATATCAACAACAAGTTGGCCAGTTCCCAGGTAAAGGGGATGTGGGGTTGAAATATGAAGGACTAGGATGGACATGAATTATATTTAAAATGCTCTTTTGTTGTCAAAATATAGTCTGATACTATTATTTTATTTATTAAATACATGTGCTATTACAGTGTGTGATTTCTAATGATTGACAACAGCTACAAAATAGACGGTTAAAATATCCACAATAAAATGCAGATTAATTGTTCAAGTTAATAAAATCATATAACAGCTTTGACAACATGACATTCACTCCAATGCCCTCCAAGATAATTAGATTTTAATTAGCTTCCAAAAAGCTGTTCCCAAATGAGTCAATCTTTTATCAAAGGGCACAAGATAGCTCTATTGTTCCCCCCCCCCCCCCCCACTCTTCCTGCACAATATCAACATGTTCTCCTGAGAAAGATGTCTTGGATGAATCAAGGAGCTACATTTTCTGGTTGGAAGAGATGATCCTGAAGGTACCTAGATGTCAAATCATAAAGGACAGAACTTCATAGCTTAAAAGTATGGCTTAGTATTGTTCTTGGAAATCTGGCAACCAGTGTAGTTTTTGCAAACTTGGTTTAATATATTTATTGTGCTAAATGCTTGCCAGTATGCAAGCCATTAAAGATGGGTCAGTTGGAGTTTCAAAGTGTTGTTTGAAGGCAGCCCCATGTAATGTACATTGTCCTCTTATAAGTAAGCAGTGTTGAGGACAGCCGCTGTAAGAAAGTTTTGTGTTCCAGTTCAGTCTATAATGGGAACACTAATGGAGCTTGAAGAAAAGAACTTCTGATCATGACTTTTTCAATAGGTGCTACCCACCCAAAAAGATCCAAAATGATCATCCAAACATGGGCTTGCTCTGCCAGGGGCAGCTCTACGTTAGAGGTGGCAGAGAGCCGTGGTGAACAAAAAGCAATTTCGCCTTCTTTGGGTTTAATTTAAGCTTATTTTCTTTTATCCAGGGTCTTAACAGCCTCATTGGCAGGCCCCCAGTGGCAGTAAATAATGACAATATTGCTGGTACCTTACACCAAGTGACCAGACGACCTGTCTTAACATTACATAGATTTTAAATAGCGAAGTAGAAAGAATCAAACTCTACATCATCCCACACAGGAGTAGCCACTGGATAAATTACTCTTCTCCCTCAATCACCAACTAGAAATGGAAGTTCTTACTTAGGAAGATTTAGAACCCCTCCAAAACAGAACCTCCCGTTTTTGCATGTAATCCAAAAGGATCCCCTGGCCCTAAAGGTTATCTATCACAGTGCCAAAGGCCATTCAGTAATTAGTCCAGATCTGAACCCTGACTTAAGAGGGTTCAAACAATTTGCATCCCCAGGCCATTTTCCTGTTCGGTGCCTCCAAACTCCAGGCATGGGTATCACTCTTGTCCTATAGCTCTATAGCCATGATGGCGAACCTATGGCACGCGTGCCACAGGTGGCACGCGGAGCCATATTAGTGGGCACGCCAGCTCAGCTCTGGGGCGCATGCACCCACCGGCCAGCTGATTTTCGGGCCTTCTGGGCCCATCAGAAGTAGGGAAACAGGCTGTTTCCTGCCTCTGGAGGGAGTGGGGGGGGGGGGAGGCCCGTTTTTCTTTCATACCTGGCTCCAGATCCTGTCTATTTATCTTGGAAGGGCGAAAACAGCCTTTTCTACTCCTTTGGAGGCCCTAGGGAGGCTGAAAGGGCCCATTTTCTGACTCCCGGTGGGACAGGAAGTGACATTTTTTGTTGTCCCTGGCCTCCAAAGACTCCTAGAGAGGCTCCTAGACATTCCTAGAGAGGCTCCTAGAGACTCCTAGAGTGGTTCTGGAGGCTGGGGACAGGAAAAAATGTCACTTCCTGTCCCACCTGGAGTCAGGAAATGGGCCCTTTCAGCCTCCGTAGGGCCTCCAAGGGAGTGGAAAAGGCTTTTTTCGCTCTTCCCAGATAAATAGGCAGGATCTGGAGCCAGGTAAGAAAGAAAAACGGGCCTACCAGGCCATCATGTGCCAGGAGCGCGGGGGGGTTGCGCGTGCATGCGTGTGGGCACGTGCGCGCACGACCTTCCCCCGCCCCCCCCCTTCCTGGCACACGATGGCAAAAAGGTTAGCCATCACTGCTCTATAGACTGGGTCTAAACTGAAGGCACGTCCTCTGCTGACGCTCCCCAGTTTCAACTCAGTCTGTAGCTTTGGATAGATGTGGCAGAGTGAATTCTGCCAAAAACAGCTTTTGATTCAGCAGTAATTTGGAAGTGCAAGGAAGAGAGGAAGAAGATTACAGCATGAAGAGCCCTAGGTTTGAGCCCGCTGTTATTGGAAGCTTGGTATTGCAGGAAAGGAAGGCTGGAAAAGGCTCCACTAACTGCGGCAGCCATTTTCGGGAGTCTGCAGGAAGAGCCAGTGGCTCGAGCCCGTTACCCTGTAACGAGGGAAGATTGGAAGGCGTCGCTGGAAGGAAAGGTTGGCTAACGGCGCATTTTGACTCCTCGTGGCTGCCAGCACCATTGGGCGTGTTCTGGAGGCTTGGGCAGCATTTTTTTCTTGTTGGCACAAAACGGCGAAGAGGCCAGGTGCCATTTTGAAAGTGGAGTAATGGAGCAGTAAGGCAGAGCCCGTTACTCCGAAAGGCCATTAGTGAGTGTTACCAACTGGTAGCACTCAGGAAAGCGCTTTCTCTCAGCTGCCTGCCCAAGAGGAAGTGCAGTTCGGAGTTGTTGCCGGCTCCAGACCATGTGGAGGTTTATCGGCTGCCTGCCCGATTGGGAGGTAGACCGTGACCTACAGCTGTTGCAACAGAGACAGACCTGAGGCTTTTTGACTGTCTGCTCAGTTGGGAGGTAGACCAGGACCTCCAAAGTACAGCAGCCTTCTACAACTTGCTGAGTGATCTGGAGTGGTGAGATAACTGAGGCCATTGGAGCCATTTTTCTTTTGGGGCTTTTCCTGGCAGGAAGCTTTAAAAAAGAAAAGAAAGAGAAAAAGAGAGCTGACTAGTAGACCAGGTATTACACAGTGTCTGCAGTGTTTTCATGTGCACACAGAGAGATGACTGAAAGAGCTCAAGCAAGCAGAGCTAGCAGTCGCAGCTCCAAGCATGGATCCTCTAGATCTAAGAGTGGGGCCAGGGGAGCAGCAGCCACAACAAGATCCAGTGCTGTCCCCAACAAGAAGCCTTCTAAGGCCCAGGAGAAGATGGAGCAAAGGCTTCAAAGGGCCTTGGAGAAGCAGGTGGAAAAAGGGGCAAAAGCAGCAGAGAAAAGGAAGCACCTAAGCCCCCTTGTAGAAAAGAATGTTAGGGCTGGACCTGCTTTCAGCCAGATATTGGAGTTTGATAATCTCAGTACTGCAGGAGACTTGATTATGCAGGAGGAGCCGGGTTCAGTCTCTATCCCAGATCCTGGGCCATCTACAAGTGGCATTTGGCCTCCACAGGGCCTCTCACCTTTACCACAGGAGAGTAGAGTGGCAAGTCAGAGAAGGCATCCACCCAAGGCTACCTTCACTCCCACAGTGGCAGGGCTCCGCCCGTTGGGGGAAGGTGACATAGAAATGCCTCCTTTAGTCCAACAATGGATTTCTGAGGCAGTTAAGAGAGGTTTTGAAGCTGGCAGACAGCATTTCCTCCAAACAGCAACAATGGCATCAGAAATGCAGGTGCAGGAGAGTTCACTTCAGCATCCAAGGGAGTTGCTGAGTTACCAGGCTACCAGTCAGGATACAATGTTATCTTGATGACATATTAATACAGTGTCTCTCAGACAAGCAGAGGAAGACCTGTGGGTCACGGTTCAGCTCTTGCAGAGCCATGGCTTTTCCATCAATGTGAAAAAGAGCCACTTCAAACTGACTACTCGCCTTTTACACCTAGGGGCGATAATAGTTACCTTATCAGGGCAGGTGTTCCTGTCGCCAGATTGCCTGGAGAGCATAAGGACATTAGCAAGGCAGATCAGATTGGAAAAGAGCCCCCCCCCCCCCCCGCCTTGCTGCCCGCACTGCTCGGAAAGATGATATTGTGTATAGGAATAGTTCCTTGGGCTAGATTCCATGCCAGGCCATTACAATGGTTCCTGCTCCCTTTCCAGAAAAAAGGCAGAGGCACATCCTAACTGAAAGTTAGGGTCCCAAAGGGCGTTCCTGAGGTTGCTCCTCTGGTGGACTTAAGATCGTATGAACAAGGGTTGGGTGTAGAGGGACCAGAAACGTTTGACTATCACCACAGATGCCAGTCTGGGGGACTGGGGAGCTCATTTCCAGAATCTGGTGGCCCAAGGGAGGTGGACACAGAGAGACTTTCATCAAAAGATCAATTGGTTTGAGCTGAAGGTAGCTCACCTGGCCCTGAGAGAATTCAAAGAGCAGATTGCTGGATGGCATGTCCTCCTCACCGACAATGTGGCTAAGACGCACATCAACAGGCAAGGGGCAGCACTCCAAGGTGCTCATGAAGGAGGCAGAGCGACTTTGCCACTGGGTGGAGAATAACGTGCTTTCCATAAGGGCTGAGCATATCTCAAGGATGAAGAATGTACGGGCAGACTGGCTGAGCACGGCCACCATTGACCATTCAGAGTGGTGTCTGCACCTGGACTTATTCCAGGAAATATCAAACCAGTTTGGCCCTCCAATATTAGATCTTTTTGCTTCCCTGGCAAACAGCCAGCTGCCCCGCTTCTTCTTGAGGTTTCCGGTGCAGGGAGCGGAGGGAATCGATGCCCTTCATTGTCCGTGACGTCAAGGGCTTCTTTATACCTTCCCAGCCCTGGCCTTGATTCGACAGGTGCTCAGGAGGATGTTAGCCGAGAGGGCGGAGATGATACTGGTAACACCACACTGGCCCAGACGGATCTGGTCAGCCTGTCAATTGCCAGGCCATGGAAGATTCCTCCGGACAAAGTCTCCCTCAGCCAGGGGCTCTTATCCCATCCAGAACCATAGTGGCTCCATTTGGCTGTGTGGCGCTTGAGTAGAGACTTCTGACGGAGTGAAATTTCTCCACCAGCATCATACAGACCATCCAGGCTGCCAGACGACTATCCACTACTCAGACCTACAACGCTACATGGGGGATTTTTTGTAGGTGGTGTACCGGGCGTAACTTAGAGTCCACCACAGTATCAGCTCCTCAATTGCTTGACTTCCTTCAGGAAGGCCTGGGTAAGGGGTTAGCTTCAACCACCCATCAGAGGCAGGTAGCAGCCTTAGCATTGATTTTATCCTGTGGGAATCTAGACTCCATAGCGCACTACCTGGAGGTGCGGAGATTCTTTAAGGGAGCCACCAATTTAAGGCCACTGGTGGTTCATAGATATCCCACCTGAGATCTCACCAAAGTGCTGCAGGCCCTCATCAGCACACACTTTGAACCCCTAAGAACTACCCACCTAAAATTTCTCACTTACAAGATGGTGTTTTTAGTGGTCATAATATTGGCCAGGATGATATCGGAGTTGGCCGCTCTTTCTGTAAGGGAGGATTTATGCATCTTCCACGCTGATAAAGTAGTATTGGGACTGGACTCCGTTTTTATGCCCAAGGTCAACTCTCTATTTCATAGAGCGCAGGAGTTGATTTTTCCGAATTTTTGTCCCAATCTATCTCACTCCAGAGAAAGGGAGTGTAAGGCCCTCCTCACATCTAGCACAGATGTGCTAGACTACTGCCTAGACTACTGTAATGCTCTCTACATGGGGCTCCCCTTGAAGAGCACCCGGAGGCTCCAACTGGTCCAAAATGCGGCCGCACGGGTAGTGACGGGAGCAGCGTGGCGCTCCCACATAACACCGCTCCTGCGCGAGCTGCACTGGCTTCCAGTGGTCTTCCGGGTGCGCTTCAAGGTGTTGGTGATCACCTTTAAAGCGCTCCATGGCATAGGGCCTAGTTATCTCCGAGACCGCCTGCTGTCACCGATGACCTCCCATCGACCCGTGCGCTCCCACAGAGAGGACCTCCTCAGGGTGCCATCAGCCAAACAATGTAGGCTGGTGACTCCCAGGGGGAGAGCCTTCTCTGTGGGGGCACCCACCCTCTGGAACCAGTTGCCCCCGGAGATTAGGAGAATTCATGACCTCAGTGCCTTCCGCCGTGCCCTAAAAACACATTTTTTCCAACAAGCCGGGCTGGCTCAAGAAGAAATTTTAAATATTTTTAATATTTTAATTGGTCTGTGAGTTTTAAATTTTGTAGCCAAATTATATATATATTTTAAATGTCTTAATATTTATATTTTATGTTTTTTATGTCTGGCTGTACACCGCCCTGAGTCCTCAGGGAGAAGGGCGGTATATAAATTGGAAATAAATAAATAAATAAATAAACATGCTAGATGTGAGGAGGGCCTTACATATCTATATAAAGCGGACACAGATATTCAGGAAGTCTGAGGTGCTTTTTCTATTACTCCAACCGGCTATGATGAGAAAGAAAGTTACAGCATCTACAGTAGGCAGGTGGCTTCAGGCAACCATTTCCAACGCATATGACTTGCAGGCCCTTCCGAGACCCAAGGCGCTCACAGCACATTCTACCAGGAGTGCTGCCACAATGGCAGCCTGGGCAACATAGGCTTCGGTGGAGGACATTTGTCATGGGCCGACCTAGTCTTCGCAGTCACCTTTCATTCGGCTCTACCGACTGGATTCATTTGCCTCAGTCAAGGCAGCTTTTGGCAGGAGAGTTCTTCAGCGAGTACTGGGAACAACCGGTGAGCAGGACCAGACAGGTACCCTTCTGTGAGAACAGCCAGTTTTGGTATGTCCCATGCCTGGAGTCTTGAGGCACTGTACAGGAAAAGGGGCATTGGTCCTACATGATATGCCCATTTTCTGTCGGTGCTGAGAGACACCAGCCCCACCCTAAGTAGGGTCTGGTCCAGGTATACTTGGGGTGTCGTTGCAGATAGTACGTCATGAGACATCGCTGTAACATCAAAAAAAATTTTGCAAATTTTTTTAGATTCATAATTAAATGCATGAATTTGTAGTAGAAAAAGTTGTCCTGATCTCAGTGCTGCTTCATTCTCCATTGTTACAAAATGCCTCTTACCAGTGTCCCAGCAAGCATTGTCCAATGCAGCTAGTTCTCACTTATTGATGATAATTGGAACCAGGAACTCTGTTGCTAAGTGATGCAATCATAAGGCATGACATCATAAGACCACTATGAGTTACAGTGGCAGTTTTGGCAATCTCAGTTGCCATCAAGTAAATCTCACATGATCACAGCATCCCATGGTCAATGATTGTCATTTGCAACCTCCTATCAACTTCCCCATTGATTTGCTTGTAAGAAGCTAGCAAGGAAAGCTACAAATGGTGATAACATGACCACAGAATGCTGCAACATCACAATTGGTTGCTGAGCACCCAAATTGCAAACATGTGACCATGAAGATGCTGCAATGATCACAACATGAGATCCAGTCATAAGTTCAATACCATCATTGCTTTGAATAGTTGCTAAACAAGTCATTCAACAAGGAATTTCTGTAATTGTTTTGCATATTTAATCATTAAAGATATTCCTGCTTTCTTACAGAAGCGTGTGTGTGTATTTCATAGGTAGAGTAACCACAGGATGTACAAGCTGGAAGTGATTTGCAAAACTGCTTTATAACTCTTATAATTCCTATTCCCCATGTGCCATGTGGATCCTTTTCCATAGAATTGGAACTTCTCTGAATAGTTATAGATGAAATATAAATGCATGAAATGAATAGTAAAATTATTCCTGCTCCCTAGTGTGGCTTTTGGTTTTTAGAGAGTGGGGTAGAGGATAACTAGATGGTTCTTCTGTGTACTCTATCATCCGCTACAGTCCTTCTTATCTTAAATAACTAAGAGCTGGTTAAGACAGCTGCTTTTTCACCATGAGCACATCTTTTAAACAGCTTTTGAAATTCTCATTATTGCAACAACTGCTACAATTACGAAAAGCATTGGAGCAATATCCCTGTACAGTTCAGTTTGCAGATATGCGTTCCTACATACATATGTGTTTAAGGATGGCTAATAGTGATTTGACCCACATATGCAGTACAGATTAATCTTCTATCTGAAACAGATTTAAACAGAATGCCCATCTAACTAGTTGGAACAGAAATCAACATTGTTAAATAGTTGTATCTTTGTACAATATATTCCAGATTAATCAGTTGCATTTAAAACAGTAAATTTTATGAAAAGTCATGTTTTTTGAGATGTGTATGACACATAAAGCATGCCATTATGATAGAAGGAAAGAGATGCTCAGTAAAGCTGCCTTTGTTTAATATTTGACTTCTTCCCTTAGCCTCCAGAGTCACACAAAACATTTAAAGGAGGCTATTCAGAAGGCTGTCGGGAAGAAGAAAAATAACTTTCCTAAATCCCATCCCACTAGAAGTTTTCAGGATCTAAGCCAGCAAGCCCTAAATATAGCTAGAAACTACTGTATTGCATGTTACGTATGTAAAATGTTGCATCAAATATTCTGAGAATGTTTGGATTGATTTTTAAAATCACTAATGTTGGTAATCTTATATTACAGGCTCATCTCCATCAATGACAGGGGTAAATAATTTAGGCCAGTCCAACTCCAGCAGTCCACGAGTGTTTTCTCAGAATCAGAACATGATTCAGATTGGAACAGGGCACAATTCTGTCCCATCGAGCAGTAATCCGCAAGATCGAGCAGTTAATCAATATACTGGTCTGCAGAATATTCAGCGAGGTAATTTATACAGCATGGCATCTGGTATGACCCAGATGGTTCAACAACATGCAAATCCAGCTGCCAATGGCCAGCCACAGATGCAAAGACAACCCAGTTTGGCTCAGGGCACTGCTCTTCCTGCTGGATACGGACAGAACACGCTAGGAAATTCAGGCATTTCTCACCAACATAATAAAGGAGCACTAAATGCTACATTATCCAAGCCTCAGATGGCAAGAATGCCAGCAATTGGGGCCCAAAATTCATCCTGGCAGCATCAAGGTATATCAAATATGAACAATCCGGCTCAACGAAATAATGGTTTAGCGACGTTTACTGCCAGCTCCACGTTCCATATGCAGCAGACTCACTTAAAGTTGCCCAGTCAACAGTTTGCCCAAGGAATGCCTCAGGTAAGCCTCAACACCAGCAGGACAATAGCACCCATGAATTCAGCTGTCTCTGGACAGATACTGCCACCGTTAGGAGCCCAGCAGCGGACAAACCCTCCTACTCAACAGCCAGTCCAGTCACAACAGGTCTTGCCAGGCATGAGTCAAACTGTCCCAGATCTGACTTTCAGCCAGAATCAGAATCAGCAGCTGTCCAGCAGAACCAATCTACACTGTACTCAAGGTTATCCTGTGAGGACAGCTAATCAGGAATTGCCTTTTGCCTACAGTAACCCATCTGGAGGTAATGGACTACAGAACTTAACTGGGGATACAGACCTCATAGACACTTTATTGAAAAACAGGACTTCAGAAGAGTGGATGAATGATTTGGATGAGTTATTAGGGAATCACTGAAACGAGATTTGTTTTTTTCTTCTTCCCTGAGTCATTTTTTTAAAATTACAAATTATCTTTGGACCAAATACCTGTGTCATTGAAAACTCACAGGCTCTAGTGGGAATGTATTGGAGTTGCTTCTTTCTGGGTCTAAGAACATAAAAAAGATGCACCGGCTTGCTAGGAAAAAATGTCATTTCTGTAGTGTGTCTGGAACACAACATATGCAAACAGTTTGGTGCATACCCCAAACAGCCCAGCAAAAATGTAACTTTTTTCCAGTGTTTTACATTTGAAGACTTAAATGTGAACCCATGCAGTTGCAGTGCAGAAAGTAAGCCAGCAAGGGATAGGCTGTAAGTATTCAGTGTTAAGGTATTCTTTCCTACAGGTAGTACTTGATAGATTTCATTATTTTAATTTGGATCTCTAAATAGTAAAAAGTACCACCTTGCCACCATTTTCAAGGAAAGAATGTGTACAGCCCTTGTTCTTTTCTGGAATCCTCCTTAGTTTAGGGAGGGTAATCTTTTAATCAATGTGTGCCAACATTCTTAGCAAACCAGATATAAGAATTCACAATAACTGATAATGGGTTTACTTACTGGAGATCCTTAACTATTACAACATTTCCAGCAGCAGGTTGCTGTAGATCTAAACTTGGGAACCTGGTCTTAATTGGCTTGTGGCTTACTGAACTAAGCAATTTGCACTCTGCTATGGGGGGGCGGGAGGGAGTTCTTTCTTTTTTAGTTATTTTTTAATTGGAGAAACAGACTTAAAGTCAAGTGTGTGCACTTTTTCTATCTCCTTTGCTGCATTCATTAAAATTGGATTGATCACACCTCATTTCTCTGTGATTCAGAGGGCATTTATACTTAGCAGTGTTTTTGTTGCCACGTGCATACTGTACTATGTGGATAGGATGATTTAGTCTTTGTCAAGCAGGTGAGGCAAGTTTTATGCCTTAGAGTTATTGACTGAAAATTTTGCAATAATGGCACAGGAAGATGGGGGCACACTATACTTTTTTAAAAAATTGAAGAATTTTAAGACCCTTGGGGGAAATGGTGATTGAAGCTCTTTAGAAATATAAAGATGAATCTCCAATGAAATAAATGCTGCTAATTCATCATGTTCCATGGAGATACTTTCCTGGGTGTGTAAAATTAGTTCTTTATATGGCAAGGAAAAGATAATTATTTTTTAATGTGTTACCAAAAAGAATTTCTGCTTGCCAACAAACCACCTTTTTGCCTTAACCTTTAGTTATAAAGGTAATCAATTTGAAAGTTGTTTTAGATGCATAGATACCTCTCTGTTCCTTCTCGGGGGTTTGTTTTGTTCTTTATTGAACACGGCTATTTACCTCCTGTTATAAGGATTCTTAATTTACTTCATAACATTTGCAACTGAGAATCATAGAATTCCCTTTGCCTCAGATACATTCAGGAGAGTTTTCAGCGATATTTGAATCTGGGATATTTTGGACTGGGGAACAGTGAAATTAAAAAAGATGAACAATAGGAAAATATTTTACTGTATCTGCAGTGTTCCTCTCAAATGTGCACTTTGGAAAACAATCTGCTTTAACACTACTTTTAATTTAATTTTCCCGTTCCTTTCATTGTATATGGTTGCCATCCATGATCAAGATAAGTATGCTGCGCTAAAGAGACGTTTGTGTTTTGGTGAATAATTGATAGGGGATAATGGTGAAAACTGCATGTTAATGAATGGTTCCACTACTGATATGTCCAAACCGAAGCAAATTGCATTGAGTGTATATTTTTAAAATGTCATTTTATAATAAGAGTTGCTTAATTTAATAATTAAAATATAGGTGTCACTATATTGTAAGTAAATTAGATTAGAATTAAATTTACTAATCTTTTCCATAAATCAGCAATTGAGTTAAATTTTTTCAGTGAATTCAATTCAATCAAAGATTTGATCCAAAATGAATGTCAGCTGGAAAATATTGTAATCTTTGTAGCTGCTTTTTTTGACCATGGAAAAATTATTGGAGTCTGGGAGTAAGAGATTTGAAATGGAGATAAAGTATATTTGTTATGTGTTTTGGTAATCTTGCACCAGTGTGCCTTCCTTTCGTTTGTGGAGGTACTTGGGGCCTCCTACTTCTTAATTATTTGAGTTTTCTTATTTCTTCTTTAGGTGCAGAAAAAAAAAGTTTTATATCATTCTAGCTTAATTATCAGATAAAATTTTGGTCAGAAGAAAATGTAACAGACACTTTGTGTTTCAAGTGCTATAGGCAGATACTTCCTGTCTTTGTTTAGTTACATAAGGTTTTATCAGCTGCAGCACATACAACTATGGATAAGCCTCCTGTTGCTTTTTAGGTATCTTGGATTACAACTCCCCACACAGTTGCCCTGTTGCTGGACTGATGAGAATTGTAATCTGGAACCTTTCAAGAGTAACAAATGCCTTCTGGTGAAATAAATTAGCTGGAAATAATTTTGGATTGACTGTGCCCTTTCAAAATTGAAAAAAAATTAAAATTTTCTTAAAATTTAAGTCAAGTTATAGCTTCAACTTGATTTCAATTGTTGCTTTCAGTCGATACAAAACTGTTTCAGATTTGAAGATGTAGCATAATGTTAAAAGAGGTAAAATGTGCCATGCAGTGATCCTTAAACACGGAAGCTAGCTGGGGCTAAGTGCAGGGCACTCCCATCAATCACTAGTAGCAGTTCATAATTGAATATCTGCACTTGTGCTTTCTATTTGCTGCAGTTTAGAGCAATAAGACCCCCTCCCTCCCCTCAATTTGCCTGGCCTGTTGCCTAAGTTTTATTTATAGGCTGCAGTTCTAGGCTGGTGAAAAGGTGTGAAAACAAACCATACCTGTCCAAGATTTTTCCCCCATCCCACCTTCCTAAACCCCGGCAAAATGGAAAGGGTGCTCAGTTTTTCTATTCTACACATTTTCTTTGTGTAAATAAATGTTTACAGTTTTATATTAAAGACTGAATAAGAGTTAGATCTTCTGAGTGTATATTTTTTACTTTTTATAGATTTTAAAACTATAATTCTTGATATATATATATATGTTGGGGGCGGTTATACGTTTTACATTTGTTTAAATGGTGAACAGTTGAGATTTGATGCTAACCTTTTTTTTTTTACATTAAGATGTATAAAGAGTCCATTAATCCCATTTTTTTTCTTTAACTACAATTATTGTGGCACACCAAAAACCTTTCACTTCTGTTATGTCATTATTAAAAAAATAAATATTTTGCTAGTGTACTGAACACATTGTTGTGTTTTTTTTTTTAAATATCCTGAGATGAATATAGTTTTTTATTATCTTTGGAACTGGTATGGATCTTGATCCTTTTTTTTTTTCCTGCCAGAAGCCAATTCCATTCCATTCCATTCTATTCCTTGGCTGATCTGAAACTGAAAGATGCCGCAAGGCCAAATGCAGAGCACTGGCTTAAGGCTTCCATTTGTCGTGTATGCATTTCCATGTCAACATTGCGTATATATTTTAAATATGCATTTTTATTTTTTAACAGAGTGCTATACAATGATTAATGCCAATTTCATATATCTTTAGCCATGAAGATTAATGCAACTGTTTTGGAAAAGCCAAAACAGGCTTCAGAACATTCTGTACTTCAGAGTGTAAGGGAGGAAATAATCAGAAGATAACTATAAATGAAAACTGGTGGGTTTTTTTTCCCTCGGAAACAGAAACTGGCTCTCATTTTAAGCTTCAATTAATCTAGAATGCAGTAATTTGCCTTTTAGCTGGCACGCATTGCTATATGCATGTTATACCTGTGCTCTAAGCTCTGTGCTAGCTTCCTTTTAGACTCCAGATGCAATTCAATGTGCTGGCTGTCACCTCTGAAATATAACAACATGGTTTGGCATCAGGGCATCTACAGGACTCCCAACTGGAATCGTAAACCCAACTCAGATGTCCCGAAAAAAACATGGGTCTCCCATTTCTGCGAGGTATGGGCTGGAAGAGCTTTGGGACGGCTTCTCCGTAGCAAAGGCCTGTATTGTGAATATCCACACACACACACCCCAAGTTAGGTTGCATACCTAATACTCATTCTGACCTTCCTTCAGGACACTCCTGAAAATGAAGTATGCAGTACAGCTTGTACTGTACTTTCATCCATTATTTCCTGTTTCAAGCTGTGGAATAATGTTTTGCATCGAAACAATGAACAATACGTAACACTTCTTTTCTTTCTATTTAGACCATTTGTATAGCCACCCAACTCTGGACAGCACGCAAAAGATTAAAAGCAAAAAACCATAACATAACATTCAAAATATCCCACATCCATATCTAAACTATCACATTTTCAAACCATAAACAAAACAAATTCACCATCAGGGCTGGTTCAAACTCCCAAACCAAATGCCTGAGGGAACTGCAGCTGAGCCTGGAAGGCATTGCCGCATCCATCCTTGTGATCCTTGATCTCTTGGTGGCTTTGGATACTCTTGACCGTAGTATCCTTCTGACCCAGGAATAACTTTCCATCAAAGAACACTTGTACATTTCTTTTTGTATGTATTATGCATGCCAAGAGCCACAGAGAAAGTGGCTGCTAAAAGGATGGCATCATAAGATGAATCAAGCTTTTTTTTAATCCATTGGAAAATGTAAGGCTTAAAAAGCTACCAATAAAGGAGAATATTTGTAGTTTAAAATAAGGAGTCCTTGGTCCTCTCTGAGCTTGGTTGTTTTTTTTGCAGACATTTCATTGCCCAAACTAGGTAACATCATCAGTGCTAGTAAGGAATGGGGTTTACTCTCAATTTATATTCTAGTGGCTTCCTTCTCAATATTGCTGGGAATGGTCTTGGAGATTCTTTGATTGGACTGTTTGCTTGTTTGACAATTCCTTGATTGGGTATTGTTTATCTCTTGATTGTTGGTCTGAGGTAAATCTTGGGGTTACTCATCTGGGTGTTGATTGCTGATCAGGAGATGTTTTGTTTTTGTTCCCTTTTTGGCTTATCTCTTGCACAGTATATATACATACATCTACATACTATGCAAAAGAGATCATTAACAAGCCACAAAGGGAACAAAACAACCATTAGAATATAAACTGAAAGCAAACACCATTCCTTACTAGCACTGATAATGTTATCTAATGTGGGTAATGAAACATCTGCAAGAAAACAACCAAGCTCAGAGAGCAACAAGGACCCCCGCACTTAAAAAGATGTAAGGTATTTTATCCCTTTAACCCTCCCCAAAGGACTGCGAAACTGCTTATTTTGAGAAAGTATGACCACTGTATTATATTTTAATTAAAAGGAGTAAAGGAAGAAAGGAGCAAACAAATGTGAAAAATCCCATGCTATACTGTTAATTTCATGAATTAATAACAAGTATTCCTTGCTTCTCCTTTCAGAAGAGAGTCAATTTAAATATTCATTAAATATTTGTTAATTATTAATTGCTACAAATGAACAATAGATTGTTTCTTCCAATGTGCTAATATCTTAAGATACAGCTTTTACTTGGAGCCATAACTTGCTCTTCATTTCCTAGAACTCCAGTCAACTGACTTCCAATGAAACTGAAAACATTTTAATTCGGACTTCACACTTGTTGGAGAGAAAACTCTGGATAACCACAGCTACCTTTTCCTTTTCAGCTATTTTTACAGTGAGGTTCATTCTTATTATTTGCCTGCTCAGTGAAAACCACAAATCCAACATTCAGTCTCCAAATTGTTTATTTGTAAAGGTCTGCAGAGCCTCACACACAAAATACATTAGCAACATTTTCAAGGTGAAAGACTCCCTCTAGTAACCAAATACAAGCTACATCTACTTTACAGGAACAAAGGGACTCACATTAGAAACAGATTATTGGCTACAAGTAAAGTGTCCAGCAACTCTGTACTCAGATACATTTGAGTCATGGTAAAATAAGCATACATATTAGAAAAATATGTACTACATTTTTAAAAATCTACTGTGCTATGTACTAGGCTGTGCAGAAACTTCTCCATTTTTCTCGACTCCCAAATGACAACATGGACAACTTACATAATTTATTTAACTTGCGTAAAAAAGTGACGTAAATTATATAAAATTCGTAATAATGCAATTGACAAATTATGTAAATAATGTCAGTTACAGACATTTTCACTTATGGACATTCTTGTTCAGACTTTTTCCTCTCACCTTGTCTGTAAAACCAAGATTTTATGGCATTGATCAATTCCATATATTAAGGATATACCTTGAGAAAAATATAAGTATCTTTAACAACTTACTTTTTGTACAGCAAAGGAGCGTAATCTGTGAGGCTCCATGTTACTAAAGAAGAAATAAGTGAGAAGCAGTAATATTTAATATACCTAATTAACATAATACCTATCACTCAGGGGTGGGTTCTACTTACCTTTACTACCGGTTCACAACAGGGCCGTGCATGTGCTCTTCTGTGCATGCGCAGAAGCATTTTGATGACATCGGGGTCAGTGGGCGGAGTCTCCCACTGCTTTTACTACCGCTTCTATAGAACCGGTGCAAACCGGGGGCAACCCACCACTGCTATCACTCCATATTTCCTTCTTTCCAGGCAGATAGATACATTCTCAAGCTCAATGTGTCAAGTTATTACCACTTTCCAATTTTTATTTTTGAAGGATACTCACTTTTGGTTTGGCTAATAAGAATGGAATTAAATTCACCGCCTACATTGAATTTACTGGAGGCTATTTAATGTGCAACACAAACATTGAAAATGTTTCTATCCAGCTTCTTGCTAAATATATGACTTTTTCTCACCTTTCAAAGCAGTCAACTTTGGCCAGCAGTGATGGCTTCTCTAAGTCCAACAAAGGATGGGCAAGAAAAATACATAGGATTCAGAAGTAGTCTCATTAAGTCATTAAAGATATATTGCTCTGCTTATTAGTTGCATGCTAATCAGCATTACATTAAAAAAAACTGAATAAGAACCTGAAAGGCACCAGGGACGGCTCCATATTAGTTATCCCTACTGAGGTGTTAAATTAATATTAAATATTTTTTCCAAAGCGTTAAAATAATTAACATATCAACAGAATATACAGTTGGAAGGGACCTTATAGGTCATCTAGTCCAACACCAACACTCCCGCTCAAGCAGGAAACCCTACACCATTTCTGACAAATGGCAGTCCAATCTCTTCTTGAAACTCTCAAGTGATGAAGCTCCCACAACTTCCGAAGGGAAGCTGTTCCATTGGTTGATTGTTCTCACTGTCAGAAAGTATCCTTATTTCTAGGTTGAATCTCTTCCTGATCAATTTCCATCCATTATTCCTTGTCTGCCCTTCAGATGCTTTGGAAAACAGCTTGACCCCCTCCTCTCTGTGGCAGCCCCTCAAATATTGGAACACTGCTATCATGTCTCCCCGGTCCTTTTCTTCTCTAGACTAGCCATGCCCAGTTCCTGTAATCGTTCTTCATATGTTTTAGTCTCCAGTCCCCTAATCATCCTGGTTGCTCTCCTCTGCACATTTTCCAGAGTCTCAACATCTTTTTTATAGTGTGGTGACCAAAACTGGATGCAGTACTCTAGGTATGGTCTTACTAGGGCTTTGTAGAGTGGTATTAATACCACACTTGACCTTGATTGTATCCCTCTGTTAATGCAATTTAGGATTGCATTGGCTTTTTTGGCTGCCGCTGCACACTGCTGGCTCATATTTAGCTGGTTGTCCACTAAGACTCCAAGATCCCTCTCACAGTCACTGCTATTAAGCCTAGTTTCCCCCAGTTTATATGTGTGTTTTTTGTTTTTCTTGTTTAAGTTTTAATTTAAGTTTTAATTTTAAAAAAATTAATTAAAAGTTTTAATTAAAATTTTAAAATAAGTTTTAATTTTAAGAACAAAGACTTTCTTTTCAAAGCAAGTTGACTCTATTGTAAAAGACCAGAACATTTAACTATGTTGTTCCACAGGTTATATACATTTTAAGACTATTTAATTACTAATTAAGTGCTTAAACTAGTATCCACAGTTTCAGTGGAAGATTCAACTTCCTTAATAAAAGTTAAATTTCACATGGAGCACAGGTATAAGGACCAAAAGCTGTGAGAGAATAAATTGTTTAGAAATACTCTGAGATACACAAAGATGAGCCTTAAATAAAACAGCAGAAATTATAAAAGCATCAGAGGAGATCCCAGTTAACATGAGAGGCTAATGTAAAGTTTCTTCAGACAAGTAGGCAATTTCCTCACCTTTGCCAATGTGTGTAAGAGAAAGGGAGGGGGAAGACCAAACTAACTTTGGGAAGTGACACAAGTGAAAATGACCAAAGAGGAAATTAGATCAAGCTTTGTGATAGGCTAAACAAATGTTTCTCTATGGTGATAAACCATCTTCAGAGCATTCATAAAAGGGAGACAGTACTTCTTAGTCATTCTCATATTCAAATGTGTATATTCTGTCTTTTCATTCCATCTCCACCATCCTAAAACACGCACACTACTTTGAATGTAATTTGCATTGCTTTAGCCAGGAAGAATAACAAGGTTAAGGTGGGGGGAAGACTGTTCCCTATCCTTCTCTTTGCCTGGTTCCTCAACTTCCTTTGTGTGATTGGTTGAGCAACTAGACTATACTCCAAAAGATATCATAGAAATGGACCAGGTTTTTTTGCAATCTGCTCCATAAAAGGGCTGGTTATAAGCAATGTTATAAAATGTTTAGATGATCACTTTTCCCAGTCATAAAAGGGTGAGTTGCAAGAAACGTTTTGCTTTTATGGGTCTACAAGGCTTATCTTTTCTCCAAAGAGAAATGTAGTTGATGTACTTGATGGGATCCCTTTACAGCACCAGCAAGCAAGGAGTTAACTAACCAACGCTTTAAAAGAGGAAATGAAGGCATCCACTGTCTAATTATACTGACAGCACTGCAGAATTATGACTAAAAGCAGAGAAGTTTCAAGGAGCGTCTAGCTTTGAGCTGATTTACTTTCCTAGTGTCTTTTGAAGACCAAAATGTTGCACAATATAGCTCTGCTCTCCACTGTTACTGTTTTGGCTGTGCTGGAACAAGGTAAGGGGATGCATTCTGCTACAGAAACAAATTGAACATAGCTTTACACACTGCAAAAAAACTGGGTCCTTAAGATAGCTACAAAATTATAAATGATTAAGATATTAATTGAAGAGCTATAAATATATCTATTTGACAAAGTAATTGGAAATTGGAGTTAAAACTTAAGAAAATATATTGTACAAAGTAATTTGGTTTATTTAATAAGAAGAGATCATATATTTGAAAAAATAATAGAAAATAAATGAATGATTGGAATGTTATCTATTTAACTGGGCTTTATTAAGATGTCGGATTGTACTATTTGGAACAAAATAAGATTTAGAAATATGAATAAGTTTAATATATGAGATTGTAATAGGTGGAATATTTTTGATTGTAATTAGGGAAATTGTAATAATTGGAATATTTTTAATTGCAAGTTTGGAACTTAACTAAAAAAATTGGAAATGATATGGTATAATAAATTAATTAGATATGTTGTGAAATTAGAAATGATTAAGATATTGATTGAAGAGCTATAAATATATATTTGATAAAGTAATTGAAAATTGGAGTTAAAACTTAAGAAAATCTGTATAAAGTAATTTGGTTTGTTATTTAATAAGAGATTATATAGTTGAAAAATAATAGAAAAGAAATGAATGATTGGAATGTTACATATATAACTGAGCTTTATTAAGATGTTGGATTGTACTATTTGGAACAGCTGATAAAGAAAAATGTTTCTGATTATAATAAGAGAATTTAAGGAAATATTGGGATTATCTTATGTTCTGAAATTTTAAATTTAAGAGGTTTAATTTAGAGAAGAAAAGGGAAAAATTGAATTTTATTAAGATTAGCGATTAGGATGAAGGGTAATATTGGTCTATAAAAACTAGAGAGAATAAACACAATGGCAAAAAGTGAATATTTAAATTGTGTTGGAGATGACTAAAGATTATATAAATTTGTGAACCAGCCAATACTCTGTTCAGAAAAAATGCATTGTATATTTGTTTGTGTATTTGTGTAAAAAAAAACACGTTTTTTTAAAAAAAGCTACGAAATGTACATTGTATAAGAAATTTAGGTTAGCCAAAAAACCAAAATGATTTGGGGTATTCTAGTAAGTCTTTTATAAAATAAAAAGTAGCTAATTTCAGCTATTTGGCGGGGCAAAAGCCAAAGACTGAGTTATAGAAAAAGTGATTGCGTATTGCTAGTAGTAGAGATTTTTAGTTTGTCTAGTACAAGAACAAAAACTAGAAAAAGAAATTACTTCTCCCAAAATCAAGGGAACATTTTGCTATTAAAGCACCTTCTCAAGTTCAATGGGACACAATTTAAGCAGGGGATAAGCCCCAGAAAGTAAACCCAACTATTGTACTGTATTCAGTAAGATAAACATAACTCTTTGTGTGAAGTTGAGATGCAAAAGCCAGCCTTTGCTTGCAGCCTCCCTCATATTGCAAAATATTTTATTTATTTATTTGATTGGTTCAATTTATATGCCGCCCTTTTCCAGAGACTCAGGGCGGCTTACAATGCGTTAAGCAATAGCCTTCATACTTTTGTATATACCTGCTTAGTAGGGCTTTCGGACCCCCCTAAGCGGTGTTCTTTTTTATACAAAGTCAGCTTATTGCCCCCACAATCCGGGTCCTCATTTTACCTACCTCGAAAGGATTGAAGGCTGAGTCAACCTTGAGCCTGGTGAGATTCGAACTTGCAGTAATGGCAGGCAGCTGGTGCTACTTAACAGCACTTTAGCCTGCTGCGCCACCAAGGCTCTTCCAATTTTTCTGCCATGTGCTTTGTTTCTCCCAACTGCTGTCTCCCTCCAATGGGACTAACCTGCCCTACTTGTGCTGGCAGAAGGGGCATGCTGTGGAACCCATCAATCCAGAAGAAGAGCCTTTCCTGCTGTGGCTTTTGCCTTCTGGACATCGTGGTCCCTGAGGCGACATCTGCACCCACCCTTTTGGCCTTCTGAAAGGGCATGAAGGCCTGGCTGTGCCAACTGACCTGGCACTCCAATAGGAGTGTGGCATTTTGGAGATGGCTAATGGGGTAGATAACACCCCAGTCACCCCACCTCCTCCCTCCCTTCCTATCCACCTTGGTCAATTTAATTTAAATTTAATTTTAAAATTTCTAAGATTTCTATTTATTGCTTTAATGTTTTATACCTTAGTTTTATTTAATGATTATATGCTGCCTAGTGTCACTTTTGTTGAGAGGGGCGGTATGTTTAACAAATAATTTTATGGAATCATAGACTGGAAGAGTTGGAATTTACCTTGGAGATCATCAAGTGCCTGCTCAACATCAGAAATCCATTCCCAGGGCATCCCTAGCAGAAGGCTACCCAGTCCCCCACTATTTAAATGCCCTCAGGAAAGATACCACCACCTCCCAAGGCAGTCTGTTCTGTTGCCAAACAATTTAACATTAGCATTTTTCCTACTGTCTAGGCAAAATTTACTTCTTTATGATTTAAACCCACTCTATTCTGTACTCTGAGCACTTCTGTCCCATCTTCTACATAAGAATCTTTCAGTTACTGAATAACTATCATTCTTCACTCCTGCAAGATAAACATCCCCAACTGCTGCTCCTGAGTTTTTCCTTCCAGGTTTCTTATTGTCCACAAAAACCTGGAGGCCCTCAGGACCCCGCGAAAACTATCGGCCAAACAAGTCCGTTGGGCTCAGTACTTCAACCATTTCAACTTTGTGCTAAAGCACATTCCAGGGGGGAGGAACTTTCTAGCTGATGCCCTCTCCCACATGCCCCAGTACACAAATGTGAGTGGGAGCAGGTAGTGGACGCCATTGTTCCCCTTACCCAAATAGCGGGCCAAGTAACCACCAGACGACAATGCCACAACTGGCATGACCAACCAACAAGCGATTTAACAGCAAAACTTAAAACTGAACTGCTGGCAGACCCCTGGTTCCTCTTCTGGACCCACTCCAGTGGGTCAAATGTTCTTCCTAAGTTGCTGGACCCACAACTGGCCACAACTGGTTTGGTGCTATTTAACAAATACAGAATCAAAAGAACGAAGAACAACCATTTTTCTGTTACCCTTTCTCATACTTGCCCTGGGAAGATTACAAGGCTGATGAAGAAGAAAAAGTGGAAGTTGTGAGGAGAATATTGGTTTGGGACAAAGTTCCTTCAGTGTGCTTTGTTGATGCTTCCCTGGCAGGTGACAACCAAGAGGAGTTAATAAGGAAAGCTATCCTGAAATATGCTATATGTTTCCTACAATAACTTGGCAGACTTCAAATTCAATACAGTAATTGATCCATGTGTAATAATTTATTTGATATCCTTTGTTTCTCTTCTTCTTCTTGCATATAACAATAACTTGTCTAACATTTTCTAGTGTAACATGACTGTGCACATCACAGTGAACAGCAATTCAAAACATATGAATAAAATGCATCTTTAAAAGAAATATTCTTTTTTTTTAACTTGGGCTTGATACTGTGGTGTTTTAATACTCAAATATTGCATCTTTTTTTTCCCTATGGTTTTAATTTCCATTTGAGGATTAAAAGTGGAAAGACATATAGATCAAATCACACCATAAATTTGTGTAAGGCTGCAAATTATAAATTGTTTTTTGGCCTCGTTTAGGTATTTTAATTTCAGCATTTTGTCTTGGAATGTTTTACTGACTGACTTGCTAATTAGAGGTTACTAAAGGTCTGCCTGCCGCTCCCAAACGGTGGAATGTGGAATGCACGTCTTTTAGAATTGCCCTCAGTCTGAGGGAAGATTGCAGATTTTAAAGGTGTGGAGTCAAAGCTCTTTAATTCATTCCTTGCAGTTTGTTCCTACAATCTGAATATTAGCATATGGTTAGTGAAAATATTAGGTGAAACACAGACGCACACATTTCTAGGGATACTTTCGTCAGTATTTTCGTTATGTTTTCTTTAATTTTTACTTGCACATAATCTTGATAGTGGTGTTGGTATACAATAATAAAAAAATAAATTAATCCTTTAAAAATGGCATGTATGTAGGCTCTAAGGATGACAAAATACATTATTTATTTCAAGTGTTTCTTAAAGGCTCCATAACTATTTGCTATAAGACTACATGCAAAAGAAACACAATTTCTTTTAAATTTTATTTTTAAAAAAATATAAAATAAACCATTGAAATAGATGCCACAAAAATATTTTAAAATACTGCAGAGATAAAGTTAAATAACATCATAGAACAGCAGCAGAAAAGAGAGATGAAGGTAACCTTCCACAGTTGCTCAACGTAAGAGGCCCTTACAGAACTGGGGCTCTAATCTGTCAATTATCTTCCTAGCCATTGAAGAATCTGCCATGTATATCCCCATGGCAAGTAAACCAAAGCAAAAGTGTTTGAACTAATGATGAAAGCACCAGGCTAGAAAGTGAGAGACTGTGAGTTCTAGTCCCTCGTTAGATGTGAAATCCAGATGGGTAACTTTGGGCCAGTCCTTCTCTCAGCTCAATCTATCTCATAGGGTTGTTGTGGGGAAAATAGGAGGAAGAAGTATTAGATACGTTCATCACCTTGAGTTATTTATAAAAATAATAAAGGCAGGATACAAATAAAAACACTCCCTTCTTATGACCCTGTAGTATTTATTCAGGGTAGAGTTGGAGCGACTGGGTGGAGATGAGATTTACTGGCCAGATGCCTTTCCTGACACCTACATGGGAGTTCACAGCAGATATTGTTTATTTGCATCCTAGGAGAGAAATCTGCTGCCACCTAGGATTGAACTCTCAACCTTCCGAGTGGGAGGCAAGAGTCTTCACCAGTAGGCCTATAGAAATAAATAGAATAAATGTGCACAATGTAATATAGAATCCTTTTGGGGAAATGTGGGTACTTTGACCACTTGAAGGTAAAATTCTGTCCATCCTGTTAATGTTGAAAGGGAGGAAGAAGCCGATAAGAATCAAGTGATGTCTGTGGGTCCTTCTGAGGCTTTCTTGGGTTCTGCTTCTGGGTCTTCAGTGTGAGCAATGTTTGCTGATACAAATGACTGAGCTGTTTTCCTTCATCAGAAGAAATAATGAGCTTCTCTTTATCTTTTGTTCACATCTAGCCTATTTTGCCATCCAGGTGATCACCTTTCGGCGGAAGTTCAAAATCTCTCCTCCCATCACTTCAGGCCCACCAGAATTTGAAAGGATCTTCAGAGCACAGTAAGTTAAATTCTTTTTTTCCCTTTTTTTAAAGAATATTTGTTGCCTTTGAAATGCATTTAGAAGAAATAAGGTGTTCCCTTTCAAGGGAAATGATGTTATGCAAAGTTCATAGAAGAAGAAGAAAGTCAAATAAAAGATGAAATGGGGAGAGGGGAAGAAGAAAGCATAGCTGGATCTAGTTTATAGTAACATATTTGCTAGAGCTTTCCATGACTTTCTGATTTGGTGACCTCATGCTTTTTGTTCTTTAAAAGTTCTCTTTTCTCTCTTTTTTAGCATCTCATCCACTCCATCCAATTGTGACTGTCTCACTTTTCTTCCTCTCAAGTCAGTTGACTCTCTCTTCATGTATTTCCTCTGTGGTTTGATTTTCATTCATTCTTTCTGCACGGTTGAGTCACTTCAAATATTTCTTTATTCCACGTTCTTCTCAAGTATGCCTTTGTCACTATATGCAACTTCCTTTCACTTTTCTCATGAATCTATTTTCAGAGTGCAGTTTTACAATGAAAATTGGGCATTAAAATGTCACCCTTCTAATTCTAGACAAAGGGGAGGATCTTGACAAATATTGATTATGTGGAATAACTGGGAGGTCTGGAGAATGCCTCTGGTCTCTTTCTCTGTTTTGGTTTCCACAAACGTGTTCAAACTGTTTTAGAATATTGCACATTCTAAGCAGAAAATGCCTGTAAAAATTCTCTCTAACGACATAAAATGAAACACAATGTTCAGAAGTTTAGAAGAACAGAGTTTGAAGGGACCTTGGAAGTCTTCTAAGCCCAACCCCCTGCTCAAGTAGGAGACCTATACCATTCCAGACAAGTGGCACTCCAGTCTCTTCTTAAACGCCTCCAGTGATGTAGCACCCACAACTTCTGAAGGCAAGCTGTTCCACTGGTTGTTTTCACTCTTAAGAAATTTCTCTTTAGTTCTAGGTTGCTTCTCTCCTAGATTAGTTTCCATTCAACGTTTCTTGTCTTGCCTTCTGGTGCTTTGGTGACTGCTAGCATGTCACCCCAGTCCTTCTGTTCACTAGAAAATGTGCTCCTTCCATACATTTTCTGTCAGATATATACTGATGGTCGTGCTCATTCAGTCTATGCGGAAGTTGGCAATATCTGACATTTTCATTGAGAGAGCATAATTTCAGAAGGAAAGCTAAAATTGGTAAAGCAATGGGTAAAGCATCAGTCTAGAAACTAGGAGGCTATGAGTTCTAACTTCTAATCCTACCCTGGCATGAAGTCTGGCAGGAGACTTTGGGCTGGGTCACCCACTCTCAGCCCAACCCATCTCAAATTATTGTGGGGAAAAGAGGAGGAGGAAGGAATATTAGGTATGTTCACCACCTTAAGTTAAAAATAATAAAAGTGGGATATAAATAAATAATTATTCAAAGACATAGTAAAGCTTTTCATGAGTGATTAATGGTAGCTGTCCTGCTTAATTTCTACATGGCTGTAATTGTATTTTGTGAGAAAAGGTAAATACATAAAGGTTTTTCATAACAAAAAGCTGTTTTGCAATAATTAACTACATTCTACACATTTCAGGCAAACATCCATCTCCTTTCCAAAGTACCACTGGGAGGGGCTGATTTGCACTGAGCAAAGAGAGAGAGGAAAATGTCCAGTTCCTTGCATCTGTTCATAAACAGAAGCATTTGCTGTTTGCTATTGTGGGAAGAAAAATCTGATCCAGTTCCAATCCGGGAGAAAGACACTGGAAATAAAATGGAGGCTGGCTGGTTGAAAAGAAAGTCTCTGTTGTTTGGCTTCCAGAAACTTCAGTAACAGCAGCATGTTTCTGGGATGGCTCACAAAATGGCTGAGTGGATGGATCTTTATAGGGTTCTGGACAGGGGTAAAATGCTCCCGGTTTGGACCGGATCGCTTGATCCGGTAGCGATGGAGGCAGGTGGTTCGGAGAACTGGTAGCAAAAATCCCTGCCCCCCCCTCCCCATGCCCAGCTGAACTGCACGATCATCAGAGCCTTTTTTTTTTTACTTTTAAAAGCATTTTTTCTACAACCTCTTTGGCTGAAAAAATGCTTTTAAAAGTAAAAAAAAGAAGAAGTTGGCCACGCCCACCCAGTCACATTACCCCACCACCATAACCAAGCCACGCCCACAGAACTGATAGTAACAAATTTTACATTTCACCACTGGTTCTGGGGTTTTGTGATTGAGATGCTGTATTCAATGTAGTGAGCCTTGTGTCTTTTACAAGCCTTTTGGCTGAAAGTATTTTGTTTATGAATAGATTGGCCCAGTCTTTCGGAATGGATTTCTTGGTTTGAAGCTGTTTTCCTATGGTAGGAAGACTCGGGCTGCTTTCTGCCTTTGTTTTTTTCTCAATTTCTCCTTTGGGGAAATATAATATTCTGCTTCTTTTAATATTCCCCAAAATATTTCATTCTCGGGGGAGGGCTTCCCACAATATCTTTAAAATCAATGGACTGAATTTTCAACCTACTATCTTCTGACTTCGGCTCTTCTAATGAGATGTGCACTTGCTAATCGCCTGTTTGAATTTTTGCGACAAGATGTTCCTAAGATGACTGGCAGCTCCAAAATGTGGTTTTGATTGGCTCAAAATGCTGCCAGAGGGAATATATATTCTATTTATATTGAGTGAACTGCACGGACTGTCAGGCCTGGAAGCCAATTTTTGCATTGGAGCCAAGTGAAAACCGACCCTGGGTGCAACAAACTGACAGTGGCACTGAAAACGGTACTTCCAACTGACCCATGGCTCATAGGTAATAGAGATGCCTTGACCATGAGAGATGGACTGGCTTGGAAAGGATCAAAACTGAATGTACCTGCTAATTTGAGACTGGAAGTGCTGTGGCGCAGCCATGACTCCTGACTGGCCGGCCATTTCTGGTTCTTGAAAACCCTACACCTGGGCCGGAGGCAATCTTGGTGGCCAAAAATGAAAGCTGATGTAGAAGACTATGGGAAAAGCTGTGCCACTTGTGCTGCCATGAAGATGAGACCAGGGAAACCTCCTGGGCTCCTCCAGCAAGTGGCTAGTCCCAGCAGACCTTGGGAGAAGATTGCAATGGACTTTATAGTTGAGCTCCCAGAGAGTGGGGGAAATACAGTCATTTGGACAGTAATCAACTTGTTTTCAAAACAAGCCCACTTCACAGCCTGTTCGGGATTACCAACAGGGAAAAAACTGGCGAAGATGTTCATCAAACAGATTTACCGACTGCATGGGACTACCCCACCAGGTCATCTCAGATTGAGGAGTCCAATTTACAGCTAAATTTTGGAGAGAGTTCCTGAAATCAGTCGGATCCACACAAGGACTTAGCTCAGCTTTCCATCCAAGTATGAACAAAGCTGTGGAACGAGCAAATGATCAATGGTGGAGCAATATATAAGATGCTAAGTGGATTACCAACAGGGGAACTGGGCAGACCTGCTGCCGTTTGCAGAAGTGGCTTACAACAATGGTGTGCACAGTAGCACCGGATTAACCCTCTTCCAGGTCACCAGCGGCATGGACTTTGTACCCATGCCCGAACTGCCCAGAGAATGCCCCCCTCCTCCATGACCCTGACCGAGTGGATGGAGCCGCTGAGGAAAGGCTGGTAGAATACTAAAAAAGTGCTAGTGGAAGCCGCAGAAGCATACAAAAAGCAGGTGTACAAATACCAATCTCTTCAACCTCCTTTCCATGTGTGAGATCGGGTTTATCTATCAACTAAATACATAAGACTAAAGCTGCCTAGTAAAAAGCTGGGACCCAATAGTGAAAGTAATTAACCCAGTAACAGTTCAGCTTAACCTCCCCCGCATTCTAGGAAAAGTACATCCTGTTTTCCACTGTAGTTTGCTGATGCCAGCCATAGGGTCCAGATTAAGACCGCAAACTCAACCACATCCCAAGCCTATGGTGATACAAGGGGAAACCCATTACGAAGTAAAAAAGATCTTAGACTCTAGGTTATATAGAGGGAGATTGCAATATTTAATGCATTGGAAAGGGTACCCTTTGTGACAACTTGGGTTAAAAGCTGGGATGTGAAAGCTAGTAAAACAATTCCATGATAAATATCCTGATAAGCCAAAGGGTCCCCCTGGGGGAGGGGAAGAGGTGGTTAGTCTGTTAAAATAGCCCCCTTTGTTACTCTCGTTGCAGGACACGATCTTCTGATCGGGGGTGGGGGGTGGGGGCGCAGCCTGTCAGGCCTGAAAACCATCTTTTGCATTGGATCTTCAGGCCTGCCACATATACTGTTGTGGGAAATTGGGAGGGGGATTGTATGGAGCAAGGGTGATATATAGTCATAATAACATTCCTTTCTCAGAGAGTCAAGGACATCTTGCCCTGCACTTGGAGAGGTAGGGCTGGGAAGCATCTCCAGTTGAGACGTTGTTTTGATTTGACCATGTGATGAACTTGTGGGTGCTGGACAGGAACTTGGACTTTCCTTTGGTTGGGGAAAACCTGGAAACTTTCAGATTCGGGTTTTTCCCAGATGTGCCAATATGACATTTCTAATAAAATGGAACTTTGAGGAACTTCAAGCCTCAGAGTCTTTTTTTTGTTGGGGGTGTTACTTGGAACCCTGACACGGACTTCTTGCTTATTTCTGGACATCATTTAACTTGCTATTAACTTTTGCAGTTCATCAGAGATCAGCTGATGAAGTTCTGTTTTCAGCTTCCTGTTTTATTTTTGGTTTGGTTGGGGTATATAGTTAGGGAGAGATTTTTTCTTAGAAATGCTCACACTTTTCAACCTTCCCCTCTAGCATAGGTTAGTTAAAATTGTTTCACTTTCCCTTGAAGGGAGGACCTGATCAAAAGGTCAGATCCGATAAGAAAATGATCTATTTGTGATAAAGAAACTCCTTCTATCTGATCTATTGCAGTATAAAATGAGGTAGGTAAGAGGCTATACATGGAAATGAGAAGTTCTGCTTGCTTTATGCCAAATGTTGGATCAGATCCCAGGTCTACCTTATTCACCTACAAGGTCCTCTATGCTAGACACCATGATCTTACAGATGTATCACTCCCCCATATAGTGGTACCTTACCTATAATTAGAGACTCAATTTTGAGTGCTTTCACATGCTTTAGCAATAAACTCTAGAATATGGCATTTTAAAAAAGTAATAGAACCTCCTCCTCCCCATCCCCAACCTGCAACCGCTAGGGAATACCATCTTCAAATGGGTCTACTAATACTTACTTTATCTTTCCGGCAGCAGACAAAGCTCATTTTGTTTTCCTTCACCTTTTAATTGCCTTGTATGCGGTGTGATACTTTATTTTTGTGATGCTTCCTTGTAACAATTTATTTTTGTTGCCAGAAGAGACTCTGCTATAGAATGATAATGATTAGAACCAATTACAAGCAATTCCTCTTCAAAATTTATCTTTTCCATAAAACTTCTGAGGCAAATGTCCAGTTTCTGTGTAATTATACCTCAATACTGTAATTATCACATCTTCCAGTTTTTTAAAATCTCCATTTCGGTCCCATTTTTTCCTCCTTGTCTCTAGTTGGTCAGATTTTAGAATGTAAGCCCAATTTTAAAAGGAAAGCCTTTTATTTCTATAATCAAAAGGAATTTTCCATTGTTACCACCCACCAGACATGCAATTCAGCAATAAGGACACGAACATAGTGATATTTTTTTTTTGACTGGAACAAAAAGATCCACGTTTTAGAAGTAGGGAAATAATGTATGGGTTGCAAAAATATTGTGGCTGCAAAAGAGCAGAGAGGAGAAATGTTCTGAAAATGTGTACATGTGTTTGTCTATAATGGTCTGAGATGAAATTGTGAATGGAAGCAGAAATGGGCTGAAATGAACATATAGAGGTCAAGAAAATGAGAATCAGAGCAAATTTGACAGATTTGTTCAGTCCCAATTATTTTTCCCCATCAGCGGCTATCTGATTTTTTTTCTTCTTTGTTTTATCAGAGCAAATTGCTCAGAATATTTCCCAATATTTCTCTCCCTCTTATGGGTGGCTGGAGTCTTTTCCCATCAAGGTAAGAAATAAAATCCTAATTCAGAATCTCTCTACTGTGATGTCCTTTCTGCAAGTAAAAATACGGAATAATATGTGAGAAGCTGGAGAACTTTTTAAAAGCCCTCCACCGCTTTTTATTTTTTTAATGTTAATGTTTATCTAATGTAACTGCATTGTAAATAAAGAGTTAAGTATTAAAATCTGGTAGGCGGGTAGAGTTTTCATCAAGGAGGGCCTCAGGCTTGCAGCGGTAGAGATGATGTGCCTTGGGTTTCCCTGGAGTGTTTTCAGTATCTACTACTGACTCTGGTATCACCTTAAAATGTTTGTTTGTTTGTTTGCCTTAAAATGCTGAGGGCTATCTATGACCAATCTGATGCTTTCCACTGTTCATCTAAAATGCACCACCTGTAAATGATGTAACAGACCAATACACTGAGAACAAGCTGAAGAAGACTGATTATCGGTAGTCCTCCACTTACGACAATTGAGTCCAAAATTTCTGTTGCTGAGCAAGACATTTGTGAATTTTGCCCTATTTTATTTGCCACAGTTGTTAAATGGATCAGAGCAGTTGTAAAGCTAGTAACATGGTTAAGTGAATCTGGCTTCCCCATTGACTTTGTTTGTCAGGAGGTCACAAAAGGAGATCACATGACCCCAGGACACTGCAACCATCATAAATGTGAGTCAGTTGCCAATCTGAATTTTGATCATGTGACTATGGGGACCCTGCAACTGTTGTAAGTGTGAAAAACAGTCATAAGTCACTTTTTTTAGTGCTATTATAACTTTGAACAGTCACTACATGAATTGTTGTAAGTCGAGGACTACCTGTATATGTGAAATAGCAATAGCACTTAGACTTATATACCACTTCAAGTGCTTTTACAGCCCTCTCTAAGTGGTACAATTAGATACTATTGCTATTGAAGTACGCAGTTATTATATACTCTCAGATTTGGCAGATGTTTCATGAGAAGTTTGGGTAAAACAGATCCCTTCCCTAGTGTAGGGAAGAACAAGTATTATATTCTATAGGCTCAAGCTACATGGGAAGCCAAGAATTAATGCTATTGCTTCTGCCTAAAATTCTTTACAGTTGTGCTAATATATAATGGGAGGATCTAGATAATAGTGTTCCTTTACATGATTTAAATTCCACAGACCTGGCTATACCAAGTCTGACAAAGCAAGCCGCAAAGCAAGAACAGGCTCGGTGATTTTCTTTCCAAATATGTTTATGATATTGGTTTTGTTCATGATTTTTTTCCTGATTTTTCAGAAAGGTATACTTAGTGTCACTTTGGCAATTGAGACAGTTTAGAAATAAATTAATTAAAAAAAATAAAGGTTGATAGAGAAATTGTGATTTAAGGTTTCTTTTATTAATTAGTCCTCAGTTGTCGCAAAAGATCTTTTTAAGCAATGACTTTTGCAGAATTTTATTGTCTGTTTCATTGTTAAGGCAAGGCTGGTGGGAGTCTCCTTAAGCTGTAAAAGTTCCCACGTAGCTGGTAGATGCGTATCTAAGCAATTTTTGGGGGGACTGGAGAAAGGCAGGACTACCCCCTTCACTGTATATATATTTAATAGTGGCAGTTATGCCTCCTTTATCACTCTATCAATGCAAAAATGATGATGCCTGCAAACCTAATTTGCTGTACTTGTGTCCTGTCCTTGAGTTGTTTCAGGAAAACATTTTTTAAAAAAAGGGAAAAAAACCCTCCTTTGTGGTATTTCTTATTGAAATTAGTATTTGATTAACTTTCTAAGTAACTGATTACTGTCTTCTCTGTAGTTTTGGCTGCATTCTGTGGAGTAATTTACCTGTATGCTCGCTATCAATACTTTAGAGGCTATATGCATTCTGCTGAAAGAAGGTGAGTAATCTTTCTGTGAAATAGGTCAAGTAGATTGTCTTTCAGACAAGTAATTTTCCTGATGTTCAAGCTGGATTTTTAGCCTTGAGAGCAACAGAAATCCATCTCTGAACTTGACTGCTTTAAGCTAAAGGCAGGAAACACAGTGTAAGATGTTTTCCAATACAAAAACTATCCCTTGCATAAAACAAATTATATAGGTGGTTTTTTCCCCCTCCTCTAACTTCCTGTCTCCTAAGTAGCCCCCAGGAATATATTAATTTTATATTTAACCCCATGAGCTCTCAAAGGGTATAGATTTGACACAGATTAAGCACTTCATTGATAATTAAGACAAAGAAAATACAGCATCTTGGAACATCTCTTTCATTCCACATCAGCAATGAGGAACTAATGTATGGCGCCTTTATGACTTGTGGACTTCAACTTCCTCAGGAATTCTGTGAGTTGAAGTCTACAAGTCATAAAGAGGCCATAATTCCCCACCCCTGTTCTATATCATTTTCCCCTTGTAATATTTTAAGAAAAGGAACCACCAGAAACTGCCTATCCTTCTGTGGTTAGTCCAAGAAGATAAGGTACTGAATTGTGCAACTCTAGATCATCTCAAGGCCATCCCATGTTTGGTGAATTTGGAAAGACGAATGTCTGGATTTGAGAGGTTACGTTGGGGGGGGAAAAGAATCAAAGCGGAGGATGTGGGTACAGTTTGACTGTTACCATCCTACAACACTAGAAGTTGCAAGTCAGTCAGCTAATTCTGCTAGATGGGCATTTTTTAAATCCTTCCCCAGTAATGCAGCTTGTATCTGCAGGGTTTGTCTCTGTCTGTTTACCAAGTTACTATGGAAGCTATTTGTGAGAACACTGATACTACTGTGACAACAGCCAGCCTCAATTAACTCTAGCTGTTGTGGTTTTTTTTCTTCCTATTTGCACAGGTTGGGCCCCATGTATTTCAGCACTGGAGTTCTTTGCATTCTTATTGGTTTGTCCATGGTGGGATTACTTGTCCATTTTGTGCGATATTTTTGATTCCTCAAATGTGCTTTGAAATCAGCTATTCATCCCTTTCAACTGACAAAATGATGATTTGCGCCTTAGTTTTCAACTTTCATTTCTCCTTTCTCCCCCCTCCCCCCAAATTAAAGCAGTTTTGCACATCAGCCTTTTCGAACTATAATTTTCTAGAAATGTATTTTTGTTTTCTGTTAATGTTCCTATGAATTTCCTCCACAGTAGTATTGTTATATCTATTTCCTGTGCTTAAAAAAATTGTTAAGTTGTAACAGACATACTTACAAAGTAAAATTCTGAATAATACATGATGTACTATTAAGCTGGTCTCTGATGCTTTGAACAAGAAACATGAGGGATCAAGAGAGCCAGTCAAGGTCTGGATTCAGTGCAGTTGGAATTGAAGTCTTGTATTAAGATGTTATGCTCATGGGATCCAGTCTACTGGAGGACAACCGGAATTAAGACTGAGTCAAACTAGCTCGAAATGATTGTTAGGAACCATGGATGAAACCGGGTTTCTTTTAAAGTACTCTTATTGGGCTTTTCTCAGAAAAGACATATCCAGTTGCAGGAATGAGGTTATATATAAATAAGTCGATGAAAAGGCTTACTCTTTTACCATATTTTCCAATTATTAAGCTGATTTTGTCTTCATTATAATTCTAATTGTCTTTCACCTCACAAATCAGGAGGCTGTGAATTCAATCCTAGGTAGCGACAGTTATTTCTCTCTGTAGGGGCGAAGAGAAAATATCTGCTGTGAGCTCCGTGTAGGCATCAGGAATGGGATCCGGTCATTTAAACGCTCAGCTCCGTTTGGTCACCCCCAACTCCAACCTGATGCAAGGGATTACAGGGTCATTAAAACAAAACAAAAAATTTGTCTTGATTTTATTCTTTTCTCTCTTGTATTCATATTGTTTTAAAATAGTTAAAATATTGGGAACTATAGGTACTATTTTAATTATAGCCCCACATACTGGGGTGGATCCAATCTGGTGAGGGAAGAGTTAGGTCCTAGGATACTCTATTATGGAGTGACTTGGGGCTTCCCTATCCTCTTTTCTACTATATGAAGTTGGAAGAAGTCATGGGGGTTCACAATGTGGTATCATCAATATACTGATGATCCCCACTTGTACATCTCCATTCTGGGCAAATTGAAGATGCAGAAGGTGTCCTGAGCAGTACCTGGAGGCTATCAGGATTTGGATGGGGAGAAACGAGCTCAGAATCAAGCAGAACAACTGCTAATTTAGAAGCCAAGATTTTCTGTGACTGTAACATTTTAAAGCTTATTGAAGTTAAGCCACAGAGAGAGCAGATTGACAACTTGAGAATGCTCCTGAATTCATAAAATGTCTATGGAGATTCTCAGTCATCCATGTTATGGTCGTCCCAAAGGTGCTTTTCAAAAGGCAACTGGACTTTCTTTGTTTTTTCCTTGAAGACATTTCACTTTTCATCCAAGAAGCTTTTTCAGTTCAGAACTGAAGTGAACTGAAGAAGTGAAGAAGTGAAACGTCTTCAAGGAAAAAAAGAAAGTCCAGTTGTCTTTTGAAAAGCACTTTTGGGACTCCTGAAGTTATAGCACCTTCTAGAGGAGCAGTTGGGTGCCATGACTAAGAAAGCCTTTGCTTCGCTTAAGCTAATGTGCCAGGGTAATGGAGGTCCTACTGGAAGATTGGCAAGGTAGAAATGAGTAACAATGTGTGCCAAATTCTATATTTCCATATAATAGCTGCGGAGTGAAATGCATTAGAGTATTTAGCACACTAAATCAGTTAACTTCAAACTAGTGGGAGAACTCTTTCTGTTCTTGGCTAGAATCACCTGATGTAAACAAGGCACTCATTGCCCTTAGTGTGGTCTTTCAAGGATAAGAGAAGATAAAAGATAAACTACTCCTTGTTCTTGGCAAGGACAGGTGGACATGGTGATAAGATACACCAATCCACCCTGTCCTTGGCAGAGATGAGCAGACATATTGTATATCGGTGTGATTATTACCTATGACCTAGTATATATAAACCAGTCAGAACTTTAGAACAGACCTAATCTGGGAGTTAATGTACACTTGCTGATTTGGAGAAGTTTCCTGACTAACAGAAGGGGTGCAAGGTTTCTTTGTCTTTCTTAGATATTAGTCTTATGCTCTTTGTAAGTTGTATTTTATTGTTTTCTCCTTTGTTTTTCATATTGCCTTGGAATAAAACCTTGATTACCCATACTGGTGTCCTTATTGCCTCAGAATCCAAAATTAGATGCAACTCAAACAGGGCAGCCATTTTCCTGCAATAGGATGTACAGGTAATCCTTGGGTTGTAATAGGACTGGAATTCCTATCACTGAGTGATATGGTTGTGAAAGCAACAGCAAACCCAGAGACTATGTGGGTCATTAAGAGAGGACTCAGGTGACTGAAATTCTACGCAAACAATGCTGCAGGTGGATGCTAATGAACATAGGTGGGCTGGCAGGCACTTTGGAACATGGATGGGTGGGTGGGTACTGTGGAATACAAGATTCCTGGGATCTCATCCTTTGCAGAAGGACTCTTTAACAGAAAAAAAAAGTGGGGGTGACTTGTGGCCTTCCCTGCTAGTTTAACCTTTGCTTGTCGGAAGCTGTCAGGGAAGATTGTAAATGAAGATCATGTGGCCATAGCCCACTGCAATATTGTAATCATAAACTGGGCACCTGAGTGCTCAGATTGTGATCATACAATTGGGGGGAACTTGCGATGGCCAGAACTCCTGGTGACTAAACAAGTCTCCCTTGTTCAGCGCCATCATAACTGAATGATCACTGAACAGAACTGTTATAATCCAAGGATCAATTTTAGTGGGGACAGCAAGTCATATCCTGATCATCTTGTTTAAATCTCATGTAAATTACCATAATTCACTTTATACGGGGTTGCCCTTGGCTTCAGCGGTTCTAAACTACAGCAGCCCATATTTATATTGATCGGTCATATTACTGATAAATCACACCACTGAGTATCTGCTACAAAGGATATAAGCATGCACAAGCCTCTGATTTACCAAATCATTACCTGCCATTTGTATGCTACCTGCTTCTATTTATATTTGCCCTTTCATATCCATTTGAGGCCCAGGAGGTTTTTAGAAATAAAAGTGATGCTGGAAGATAACTGTGTATTTCAGAACATGCCAGTTTCCTATTTCTTTTAACTAAAATAATGTATTGGAAATATAAAATGTCAACTGAAACAGAAAGTCTAGTGAATGGCCTAAAGATGCCTAGAAGTATACGGACATCCCTTGATGTTAAGCTGGGAATTGTACTTCTAGATCTTTTTGACAAATTGGAGAAATCACCTGATTTAGACAATATTAACTTAAGAGTTTTGAAAGATATCAAATGTGAAGTTGCAGTTCTTCTCACAAAATATGTTCCAGGTCTTTAAAATCTTACCTAAGAATTGAAAAGTGACCAATATAAAAGATTCAATAAATTAAAGGCCTGTTAGATTGCTTTGATTAAATTGGTTGAAAAGATTAGTAACTTTCATGTCAGATAAACGTTCTGCAATCCGAGCGGAAAATTTTTCCCACTGCCCAATACAGAAGATGAGATGGGCATTCAATTGGATCCAGCAAGACTGCTGGTTAAGTAAGATTATGCAAATTCATGGCCTAGGAAAGATGAAGGTGAATTATAAATTATAAAAACATTTATTAGGGGAAAACACCTATCTTCTAGTTTATAATGGGTATTTTTAAGGAAGTAAAATGCCCAGTTTTGGTATGCTAATATTCTTCGTATTGCACAGACACTGGCATGCAGAGGAAATGGCTAAGTTTTGCTTTTAATAAAAGTTTTCCCCCTTGCAAAAATATCTCTTGGCTATAGCTATACCTTCATGCAAAAAGACAAATCATTCACATACTTATAATATACCTGCAAAATATTTTCAGTTTGTCAGATTTCTCTGCTTAAGGAAAATGCAGTAAAACACTTTCTACAGTGTACCTTTATATATATATATATATATATATATATATATATATATATATATATATATATCTGTGAGTGTATGTGTATTCACACACACGCACGCACACACTCTTGAAAAAACCAAATGTATCCAATAATAAAAAAATACAGCACATGAAAGTAGTATAATGCATTCCAGTGTATAGTTAGAGACATTGGGTTTTTGTTTTAAACTCTAACCCCTATCCTTTGAGAATTGACCTAAAGTTTTCTTCTTTTTTAAAATTCACATCAACCAGTACATTACAGAGAGATGGATTTAAAAGGGTAAACTTTGCACCGATTCCCAAGGCATGAAGAGACCGGAGAGTTTAACATGAACTGTATTTATGAAAGAGGCATGTTCGACCATGGGTGGTTCTTGTACGTTATTTCTTTTTTTTTTATCCCTGCCATCTGCCACCTCTGCAATTTTTAAGAATGGTCCTCTTTTGCACTTTGTTTTCAGGTGTGGACATAGCAAAGGTTACTTGAAAGGTTGGATGCCAAGTATTATTACATCTTGATTCTTTTCCATAAGCGCTCAATTGTCAAGTTTTCTTTTCGTTAGCTTCACATTCCATAAGCCTGCACTTCTAAATGTACCTTTTAATGATACATTCTGGATTAATGTTCAGGGAGGAAGAAAGAAATAGAGGAACAACATGGTTCTTACTCAAGAGAACAAAAAACAAACCTTCTACACAGAAAGTTCATCCCTAGAGTCCTTATTTGTTTCTATGTTTGTGTTCTAGCTGCAAAGGCAACTGACTGTAAGGTAAGCCAGCAATGGTGCTTCTTGTAATTGAGTCCCAGCACCCATGAGTGAAAAAATCTTCTCTTCCTCATTTAAGAATGGTAAGAAAACTCCAAGGTTCTCCCAAATTTCACGACTAGATTTTTCTTCCTGTTCTTGGGGCAGGAGGTGCTCTTTACCCATCTAGCTCCGCTTCATTAGTAGCCCATTCATTCTGATGCATCTTCACTGTCTTAGAAGAATGGAAGAGCTAGAAAGCCACTGGATATATTACTCCCTGTATCTTCAAGATCAGTCCGCTTTTTTCAGGAATATCTGAAAGTACATGAATAGCAAAAGAAAACTGATCAGAATTGAGTCAATCAGCATTCGGGCTTATAAATTATCTCTCTTACAAAAGAGTAAGTTGCATAACAAAACTACAGTCCAAACTAGCAAATTTAGCAGAGATGGCCAAAATTTCAGCATATTTGAAGGATCATTCAAATGAAAGATATATTTTGGAATGGAGAAGATGGATTGATTATATTCAAAGCAAATATCGGATTAAAAAGTTCCAAATAGCTTACGAATGAATAAAGAGATTTCAGAAAAGTATTTAAATTTAGTCATGTAAAAGGGGAGTTAAAGTACAAGACGGAGATAGGAGTCTATAGTTAGTTAGCACATGTTAGTATATGATTGTTAAATGCTATACCCTGTATTTTGCTCTGGGAGGGGGGGGGAGAAGGTTGGGGAGGGAGGGGGGAGGCGGGTTGGAAAACATTTGTAAAACTTTCTAAAACTTTTTAATAAAAAACAAAAACTACTGTCCAAACTACAAGTTATCTCTCTCTGTATGATATGGAAGGATGTCATTGTCTGACAAAGTTATGTGGTTACTGTAAGCCCTAAAATAGATCCAAACCCTGGATTGTTTGCAGAACACATTGAATCATAAATTATGATTACAAACCACAGAGGTTATGTTCATGTAACCACCCAAATGAAACACACAATGGCCTAATATGATGCCCTGATTTACTTAAGGCCTTAAAATGTAGTATGTTGCTGACTTTCCTATAGTAGTTGTTGTTTAAGTTATAGGGGTCGCTATTAAATTTTGCTGTATTAAACTTTACGATATTGTGACTTTAACAACAAAACAATAATAGACTATCAAGAGCAACTTGGTAACCCCAAGTGTTGTAATCTTATTACAGATATTATTAGATTCCCAATGGCTGTTGAAAGAATGAAATCTTCTTCAGCTGCATGGGTTTTTTTGCATGCATTCATTCCAGATGCCAATTCCCATCACTCCAGTCAGCTGTCTGGATATAATGGAATTGGAACATGCCAGGAACACTTGGAGGGGAAGCTGCTGCTGAAGGCAAAGTAGCCTCTGACATGGCAGCTGATGAGGTTGCACCTAAGAAACAGTGCGCTTCCCCTGACCACAAACTACTGGATGCAAATGCCACATGGAGTGAGCAACCAGACTTTTGTCCTTGAAGACAATATTCTTTCCTGCCATGTTCCCGATTAACAATTTAATAAGAATCTTCAAAGTCAAGAAACAAAGATAAGGGATATTCTTGTAGACTATAGTCATAATGACCCAATGGCTTTAGTGACTTCATTGGATGAAATGGATCTTAGGATGCTCCTTCTAATCTCGAGCAACAATCTGTAGAGTTTTTCTTGGAAAGCAAAAGAACTTTCTAAAGCAGAGACTAGATTCCTTTTTGCTGCAGGAGATGGCAGCTGTGTCAGTTTACGAGGCCTAAAACTGGCAGAGGGAGGAAGACTGGAAAATGACTACCAAACACTGGAGGAAAATGTGGCTGAGGGGCCAAGGCAAAGAGGACAAAGGGCTTCTCCTGGGACACTAGACATCTTGTTGTCCACAGATGTAGGGACTTGGTGTGTGGTGGCTCCTGAGCAGGGTCTGCCTGCTACTCCGGCCACTCTATGCCTTCATATTGGTGAAAGTAGCTGCCCAGCAAGAAGTAGATCAGAAGTTATTGTAAGCAAGTTGTTTCTACCAGCAGCTTTCCAAAGTAGTGAGCTCGATATCATGGCTTCAAGGAAGTGCCTCTTTCTCCTCCTGATCAGCTCTGTAGCACAGGCACCTTCTCTGAGAATCAGACCTCTAGGGAAGCTGCACTCCCAGTCTTTCCACCTTTCAATTTCTGGCCACCCAGAAAACTGGGACACCACTCCTCTAATTTGCTCATGACCACCCATGGAGTTATGATCTACACTTTAAGAATCCTTGGATTATGGCATTCTATGAGTAAATGTGCCATCTAGTAGACTTAGCTATTAAATCTTTCTTCATAAATTATGCCTGTGATCATTCCAGGTAGGCTGCATTTTCTAAGATAAGGAAACAAGCAAGATTACATTTAACTCCTTGGAGGTTCATCATATTCATAACCATTTAAAAGCTGAAATAAAATTTGGTTTATGAATGCACCAACCAGAAACATCTACCTACAGCTGTAGAGAATGTCTGTGGACAATTATTATATACCAGTTCAGTACACTGAGATAGTTTTCAGTTATTGATGATAACTGGGGCTCCCCTTGAGGAGTACCCGGAGGCTCCAACTGGTGGAGAGTGCGGCCGCGCGGGTGGTGATGGGAGCGACGTGGCGCTCCCATGTTACTCCTCTCCTGGGCGAGCTGCACTGGCTCCTGGTGGACTTCCGGGTGCGCTTCAAGGTATTGGTTACCACCTTTAAAGCGCTCCATGGCTTAGGACCCGGGTACTTGCGGGACCGCCTACTACCACCAATAGCCTCCCACCGACCGGTATGCTCCCATAGAGAGGGGCTCCTCCGGGTGCCGTCAGCCAAACAAGGTCGACTGGCGGCCCCCAGGGGGAGACCCTTCTCTGTGGGGGCACCCACTGTCTGGAACGAGCTCCCCCGGAGATACGGAGGATCCCGGACCTTTGCGCCTTCCGCCGTGAGCTAAAAACATTTCTGTTCCACCAGGCAGGCCTGGCCTAATTTTTCCCCTTCTTCTGTAAAAATAATTTTAAAATTTTAAAATTTAAATATTTTAATATTTGGTGTTTTAATATTTTATAACTGGGATTTTAAATAGTCGGGGCCATTGTTTAATTTGGTTTTATTTGGCTTTTAAATTTTGTATGTATGTTTTTTACTTTTGGCTGTTCACCGCCCTGAGTCCCCTCGGGGAGAAGGGCGGTATATAAATCTAAATAATAAATAAATAAATAAATAAATAAATAAATAAATAAAATTGGGACCAGAATTGCCATTGCTAAATGACACGATCATAAAATGCAATGTTACGTGACTGTATCATTTAGCTATGACAATCCCAACACTTCCCATTGCTGTTATTAAGCGAGGACTGTGGGTTGTAAACTAAGTCCTAGTCAGCTTACAAGAAGGCCAGCAATCAGACAGTGGTGGAAGAGAAGTAGGGCTGGGAGTTGCTTCTGCCAGGTGAGGGAAGCTGCGAAGAAGAGTGACTTGTTACTTTCCTTGTCATGTTCTCCATTAACTAGCCAGCACAGAAAGTCAAGGCAAATGGCAATCACATGACGCTGCGACCATCATAAGTGCCAGCTGATTGCCAAACATCCAAATCACATTCATGTGACTGTGGGGTGCTGGGATGGTCAGAAGTTTGAAGACTGGCTGTAAGTCTCCTTTTCCAGAGCTGCCATAAATTTGTAGAGTGACTAAATAAGTGGTAAGCAAGGATTACCTATATATCCTGGAGACAATTGTGCCAGGTACCCACAGCAACCAAGGCCTCCATGCGACACCTTGACTTTTACACTTGTCCCAAGCCCACGGCAGTGGTATTTACTAGTCTTGACTGGAAACTTTGTATGTTAAGAGATAAAGAGATGCAATTTCGGGTGCATGGTTGGAATGGCTAAACAATTCCTCCTTATCATGCAGTCAGATAAGGCTACAAGTGAAAGGACCCTGTGGGAGAAAGCAGTCTGTCTTTGTACCCCCCTCCTCATTTAATAGCTTGACCAGAATGGCCAATTACCTCACTCAAGATTATCCACACGGGAGAGTCAGTCTGGATGGAAAGTCGTATTGCTTCCAGAGGGCCGAAGGAAGGGTCCACTTCTCCCTCAGCAATGCCCTTTGAAAATGAGCCTGTGAGAAGACAGATAGCAGGACTTTAGCCAGATAGGAGCTCTCTACAAACCTGTTCCAGCGTAAGCAGCCATTCTTCTACATCACCAGGCAGGCTTTGGCACGCCCTTTACAGTTTCAATCAGTCTTGGGCACAATTTTAATTGTGAAGCCACCATCTTCTTCTTTGAAGAAGAACTGTATCAATATCTGCAATGGCTGGAGCTGAAGTTTCCTTTATTTTGTCATGATGGACTCAAGTACTATATTCATTTTTTAAAAAAAAAGAAAATCAATTGTTATCCAATGAAGAGATTTCAAGGGCTGATTTTGTCCCACAAATTACTGTGTTTGCGTGGATGCCGTAGTGTCATGAGTTAGTGTTAATAGAACACACAGCACTCTGTGACATTCCTCAATAGGTACTGCATGTTGTTATGTTGACTCACAAGTCCCGAACATTACCAGCCATATATCGCAGTTTAAACAAAAGGCTCCCTATTGGGTTGGATTCCAGCATTTTTTACCTCTGACCCCTTCCTTTCCACCAACTGCCAAACATGTGGCAGTGGAGGTACATTTGTAGATGTGCTGTGTGACTGTATCCTTTATGAATGCTGAAAGAGGAAACGTTAAGTAAGACTGCAGTTTCTAGTACAGTATATCTCAAGAGAACTTTTGCAAATGACAGATTTCTAGAGGTAAAAAGAACCTGCAAACAAAAAAAAAGTTAGCCTGACAACATTGTCTACTGTAATGCAAAAAAAAAAAAAAAAAAAGGCTGCAGGCAATAAAGACACAGGCAAATGTTGTCTACGGCAACATTTTTGATCAGAAGAGTGCTAAGGGATGGGTGACTATATTTGCAAAGCCTTCCCAGTTGCCCAGCAGAGGGCACTGTTTAATCACTTGTCACCATGTTTTCTTTTGTTCCTCAAGGCCCTTTTGTAAAGGTATCAATGCCCGCACACACATGCACACACAGACACAGAGCGAGAGAGAGAGAGAGAGAGAGAGAGAGAGAGAGAGAGAGAGAGAGAGAGAGAGAGAGAGAGAGAAAGGGGGAGGTAAAAAGGAGTGTTAAAATGGCATCCTTTTAGATACCTACTTTAACCAGCATCAGTTTGGGTTGTTGTTGAGTGATGTTTGAGCAGAGTTTTATTTGGGAGGATACGGAACATTACACAATTAAAAAGAGAACAAAAAGTGAAGAGAGTAAAGATTATTAAAAATGGAAGGCTTGTATGTAAATGGATTGACGGTAACGAAGAAATGGGATAGAGGATGGTGAAGAAATTACAGGTGCACACAGAGGAGACAAAGAATGGACTGGACCTGGCCTTGGACCAAACTGGGAGGCTGTACACACACTGTTGCACTGAAATTGGCAACAGACTGATGGTCAGTGTGTTGAAAAGGCTTCTTGCCCCTTAGGAGTAAGCCACAGCTCCTGGCTGTAAGTGCCTGCAGTGCTTGCTAAGCAAAAAGGATGTTCCAACTAAAGGGCTGTGTGGGGGTTGGAGAAGGAGGTTGAGGGAGTCAACAGATACAGGACGACAGCAAAGAGAAATCTGCAGAGGAAGTGCCTATTGGAATTACTCTGAATAGGCCTGTATAAACAGACTCCCACCTTTTATGCTGCCTGGTCAGGATTTGGCTCATTGTCCAGGCACGGAATAGAGCTTGTTCCTCATATTGGAAAGCCTTACTTAGAGGAAAGGAAAGAGACTTCCCAGGTAAGGAACTGCCTGTATGCCAGAATGACACAGGAACAGTTTTTTCCCTTGTGCCATCACTCTGCAGAACACCAATTCTCACAGTATTGTCTTATGTCTAAGTATATTTACCTATGGCATACAGCTGTAACATTATTATCTTTCCCATCTTCTTTACCACCCCCTTATTGATATCATTATTATGGTTATTATTACTCTGCTATTTTGCATGTACACTGAGAGCTTTTGCACTGGAGACAAATTCCTTGTGTGTCTAATCACACTTGGCCAATCAAGTATTCTAAAGTATGTGCATAGGTGAGGTTGGAATGTACATTGATACTGTTAGTTGCAAGAGGAGGAGGAGAAGCCTCAAAATGCTGCTGACATATCTATTTAATTCCTGGATTTTGATATTTTATTTTGAGAATTTAATTTTGAATTCCTGGATTGGATTGCTGATGTTCCAAAGAATCTTTTTTTTCCCTGCTACAACCCCTCAATCTAAATGGGTGTAGGGTCTAGGTAGAAAAGAACATAGCAGGTTTTCTACATTTTTAGAGAGTCCAAGGTTTGCTTTCTGTTACTCACAAGTCAACTCCCCAGTTCTGTCTACAAGGGTCTCTGCAACGATCATTCCTGATCAGTTCCTTCTCTTACAGTATGCTATCAGCAAGGACTGCTCTCATTTTGATGTCTTGAATTTCAGCTGCTGCAATAGCCACATCCCTCAGGCTGGGGGATAAGGATGCATTTGATCTTACAAGACACCCTAGTGGTGATCAAATATCATGTTCTACAGGTCACTGGATTCAAGGGCCTCTATGTGAGCTTGGGCTGTAGAAGCAATTAGGGGTATTGATCAGTGGTGAAATCCTCCGCGGATTGCCACCGGTTTGCTGCCCATGCATGTGCAGTATGCGCGAAGAGCACACTGCACACACATGCGCAGTGCACGCCAAATGCATACTTCACGTGGAAAAAGGAGGCTTAACAAGGTAAGTAGAACGGCAAGGGGGGGAAACAGCTGTGCCACACAATTTAGATTCGCTAGAAAGCAGGATTTCCTGCTTTCTAGCAAATATAAATCATGCGGCACAGCTGATCGTCGGAAATACTGGTTTGAATGAACCAGTAGCTTTTTTTTACTACCGGTTCACCCAAACCAGTAGCTTTTATCACCAGCCCGAACTGGTGCGAACCGGTAGCATTTCACCCCTGGTATTGATGCTATACTGCTCATCCTGCTGCCCATTGGTGTCTCTTTCTGAACTCCTAGATCTCATTACTTGGGTATCCTGAAAGTGCTTTTTCAAGAGGCAAATGGACTTTCTGGTTTTTCTTTGAAAATGTTTCACTTCTCATCCAAGAAGCTTCTTCAGCTGAAGAAAAATCAGAAAGTCCAGTTGCCTCTTGAAAAAGCACCTTTGGGACAACCATGACCTGAATGACTGAGACTCTCCATAGTGGTAGAGAAACACAGCGGTTGGCTCTGAGGAATTTCAATTACCATGCAAGGGAGTGAAGGTAGTTTAAGGAGAATGTAGGAATTGATTGCCACCATGGTAACCATAGGCTTGTATCAGGTGATCTCAAGCAATGCACCCAAAATGGTCGTATTTAGGTCTAGGGTTTACTTTGGAGCAGTTGGCATGTGATCTCAAAATGAAGGATATTGTGATTACTTGTCTATCGTTATCATATTACTTGCGAACGAGCGCGAGGTTTAGTATTACCTGTGATCTCCACAAGAACAGGGGGTTGATTAGGATAGTCTACCCCAAATGTTTAATGTATCTTATTGGTTTTAAGCAGGTGCTTGCTGACTTCTGGACTATGGCAGTTCTGAGGGTGCTGGATGAGACTGCATCTAAGCAGACTCTGTCTGTTGAATGAAGGGAGCACACTGATATATGGCAGAAGTGATAGTTAATTGCCCTGGCATTAGTCCAAAGGTGAATAAAACTGAGCAGGAATATAATCCCAGGTTCATACCAAAGGTGGGTTTCAGCAGGTTCTGACCAGTTCTGGAGAACCGGTAGCAGAAATTTTGAATAGTTCGGAAAACTGGTAGTAAAAATTCTGACTGTCCCCACCCCCATCTATTTTCTGCCTCCCAAATCCGAGCTGATTGGGAGGAAATGAAGATTTTGCAGTATCCTTCCCCTGGATTGGGGAGGGAATGGAGATTTTACAGTATCCCTTCCCTGCCACGCCCACCAACCCACGCCCACCAAGCCAACCCACATCCACCAAGCCACACTCGCAGAACTGTTAGTAAAAAAATTTGAAACCCACCACTGGTTCATACCTATACTGTGTTGATAAAAGTGAAGTGTCATTATTTTTCCCTACATTGACTGCACTGTTAGAATGTTGTACAGCAGCTCTGTTGGTGCCCTTTTCCTTCTAAGGGAAAGACAAGGATAAGAATTGACTGCAGGCTTCATGACATGTCTGCAGAACATTTTGCTGATTAATTTACCAAGTCTGGAGTTCAATGAGATATCTAGGGTACCATATTAAAGGTCATTTGGGATTCATTTGAGCTTCTGGATTTTGACAAAAAGGAGGATAGGGCATGCTGTAATATAAGCTCAGCTTCCTGTGAACTGGATTCTTGCCCCATTTTATGCAGTCAGGGTAAAAGACAGATTCATGAAGCGATGAATTGTTTTTTGGGAGTGGAAATAGTATTGACTACTTTAAGAGAAGCAGCGGTGCATTCCCTCCTGGAGAAAACATCTTTCAATCTAGGTATTTCAGACCTCCTCTGCCTTGTCTGCAATCTTCCATTTTTAGGGAATGTTTTGGAGATGTTGGTGTGATGCCTGTTAAAGAGGCTTCTAGATGAAGCCAATTATTTGATCTCTTCTGAATAGGATTCAGCTACGAGTATTGGATGGAAACTGCATCGATCACTCTAGTACATGATATTTATCAGGCCCTAAATGAGGCAAATACAGTCTTCTTGGTCTTGTTGATCTTCTCAATCATGTTAATAGTATATTTCTGGACAACCTGGAAGAGATGCACTATTTTACAGTGGATCTGCTCCTTCCTCATGGGAAGTTCCAGTTGGTGTCACAATGGAATGAGTGGCTGAGCACTTGACTCTTCTTCTGTGGAGTGCCACAAGGTTCAGCTGTCTCATGCATGCTTTATGACTTATATATGACAACACTGGGACAGATTGTATGTTGGTTTGGGGTGAAGAAGTATTAATCTGCTGATGACACCCAATTATATCTACATCGCAGGCTGAATTAGAAGGGCTGATGAATCTTCACCAGGGATTTAGAGACTGTATAAGATTTGACTGGAAGATCCAAGTTTAAATATTACAAAATGGTTGTTGAAAAAACACTGATCTCCTTTTCTTCCCCTAATGGCTAGTGACTTCCCCTAAAATTCATAACCTAGACGTTCTTCTGGACTCACAATTCCTCCTTGATCAGTATGTGGACTGGTGGTCAGGAAAAACTAAACCGAATTTGGCTGGTGTTCCAGTTGTGATCTTTCCTGGAGTAGGAGATGGTGAAGATACTCACAAGCTCATCATTCTGATGTACAATTACTGCAATATACTTCACTTGGGTCTCTTTGAAGCTACTTGTAAACTGCAGCTCAAGACATGAGAGTTGTTCTACTATTATACCATTGATTTTGTACTTGCTGCATTGGCTGCCAAAAGATTTCAAAGAACAATAAAAAGCACTGGCTTTTACTTAAAAGGCTCCATGTGGCAAGTTCCCAGATACCTAACAGATTGTTTCATTTGAATTGAATCTGCCCACTTTCATTTGCCCACCAAGAAGTGACAGGTGTGGGATCTCAGGATTAGGATTTTGGGGGTTTGCACTGCCCCCACACTTTGTATCTTTAGAAGGACTGTTAAAAAAAGAACTCTTTTCCTAGACTTCTGGGGACCATTTTTAACAGTTGTGGCACACTTTCTCTTTTCTTAATGTCTATGAATTGTTGAGCTTGTTGTAAATATTAGATTATTAGAAACTCTGCAGCAAGGCAGCTTATTATTAAATGGATAACTAAGTACATGTTTAGGAGTGTCGCAAGACTTTATTGTTTGTTTTACTGTGAGGTGCTTGGAATCATTAGATGGGGCAATATACTCAATACTGATAATTAATTCATTTTTTTTCTCACTCTAAATGCCATGGCAATTAATGACAAATGCTAATGAATTCAGAAAAAGCTTATCCTACCTCTTCCTGGCCATCGCAATCTGTATTTGCATTATATGAAGAGCAACATAACCATCTACAATCGGCAGGGTATTGTTGGACTTGAACCAGCAATTTACCTATCTGTATGTAGCCATCAGACGTCCTGTGGTACTTGAATGCTGTTGCTCTTCCCTCCTGCAGAGCTTCCTTATCTGACTGGAGACTCTGTTCAGGGAAACAGACAATCTTTGCAAAAAGGCAGCTATAAGGATTTAGGCAGCCTGCTGTGTATACAGTGTGAAATGCTATGACAATAAATCACCAGGCAATACTTATGGCTTTAGAGAAAGAGAGCATTATTCTAACAGTCAGTGTCACTAGAAGAACTTTTTATGCCTTTCAAGGACTCATAAAAGACTACTGAAGGATACCGAATAAGGATCAGACTTGAAAACCTTTTTCTCTGTTATAGGTTATGCATTTAACATTGAGAATGAAGCAGACTTGCTTTGAGGTTTGCAATGTAGTCTCGGAACATTGGAATTTAGATTCTGATTATACTTTGCGATCCAAGATAGATAACTGGCTACAAAATAATAATCTGCTTTATGCTTCAACATTCCAATACAGGTAACCTGTAGTCTTTGACTTACTGGTCGCTTATTGACCTTTTGAAGTCACGAAGTACCCCACCCTCCACCCCAAAGGTAGTTACGACCCAATTCTGAAGTTCCAAGGGCTGCGCCCTCCCTACCGTCATGTGACTGAATTTTGGGTATGTACAACCAGTCTGCATTTATGCCCATTTGCAGCATTTTGCAGTCACATGAACTACAATTTACAATTCCAGTTTGTGGCAAAAATGCCTCATAGTAAACAATAGGTTCATTTAACAATCATAGATCTGCTTAATGACCAAGGTGATTTGCTTAATGACTGATGCAAAAATTTTTTTGTCAGATCAAATTGGTCACGTGATGGCCCACTTTATGAGCATTATGACTTACAATCTTATAATGGCAGGCTCCATTACAGTCATAAGTTGAGGGCTACCTGTAATAACTATGGATTCCAAAGCCATCACCTAATTTTAGGGAATCATAAATGTTGCAATATTGTATTTCAAAAAACCCATTCTTAGACCCTAAAAGGACTAATGAGTAAACCAAAATAGAACCAGCAACTGAGATTCAGAAACTTTCGAAAGGGAATAGCTTCAGAGTTCCATCATGGAGCTATTTTGGTGAAAGTGTTAGCCTAGAAACCAGAACATCTGAATTCTAGGCCTCCCTTAGGCCTAAAAGCCATTGTTGGCTCAATCACTCTCTCAGGCCAACCTACGTTGCAGGATTTTCATTGTTGTGAGGAAAATAGGAGGAGAAAGGAGCATTGGGAATGTTTGCTGCCTTGTGTTGACCAAAATATATAAAAAGACAAGATAAAAATCTAATAATAATAATTAACAAAAATATACTCAGCAAACTTACATCAAAGGGCAAAACTTCCACTGTTGTGTTGAATAGTTTGTCTTCAGGGTGTTCAATGTTGCCACTACGGAAGAAAAACCTGTGCAACAGGAATCAATAATGATTGCAGAGCCCCCACAGTGGTAAAACATAAAATTCATCTCACCAATGACTTTGGCTGAACTAGATAATAACCATCTCTGTAAAGTATTTTTGAGAAAGAAAAATACTACATTGTATAAGCAAACACGATACCACCAGTTACAGAGGAACTATTTGTCCATTCTCACAAATTAAGCACTCTACTGCATTTGAAAGGATCTATTAGCAGTAAGAAGCACAAATATCATGATGAAAGTGACCTTTTCAACTACAGTCTTAAACTGAAACGGGAGAAACAGACATTACTGGAAATATGTTCTGAATCCAGGAGCACATTGGGAAGAAAAGGGTCACAAAGGGAAGTTGTTCCCACTTTTTTATTTATAGAGAGAAATTTAATTCAAAGAAATGTAAACAAACGAATTTCTAGAAATGACATTAATATTATTCCTATGGTTCCTGAAGAGATACTTTAAGCTGCAGGCAAAGATAGCAGAGAGCGAAGCAATGCACATCAGACAAAAGACCTGAGGAGGGATGCCCTAAACATAATGGAATTAGGCCAAGGCAGGGGAAAAGAAGAAGAAAAGATACATATTTCTGCAAATGATAGTCAATACCGCTGTAGTGCAAATTCTTTGAAAGAAATGCTTTTGCAAATGCAGGAGCATGCACAAAGCTCTTCTTTTTGAATCAATAAAGAAGCTGAAATTTACTCCAGGCTCACAGGGCTGCCTTCCATCTGCTTGCAGCTGTCTCTATAAGTGCACAATTCTTTTGAAGAATTTGCATATGAATATAGCATTGCAGGCTAACTTTGCCCACAGCCAAGTTTGATCCTGACCAGCTCAATGTTGACTCAGCCTTGCATCCTTTCAAGTCAGTAAAATGAGGCCCCAGATTGTTGGGGGCAAGATGCTGACTCTGTAAACTGCTTAGAGAGGGCTGTAAAGCACTGTGAAGTGGTATATATGTCTAGGTGATATTGCTATTGTTATTATGATCATCATCATCCAATCCACTGAAGGTTCCATGCCTTTTCATTGAGGGTTATGGACCATGCTTCAATGGGCCAATATTGTTTGGTAGATAGATGTTTTATGATTTCCCAGTTTAGGGCTGAAAGAGACCAACTTGCCCAAAATCTCCCAGCCAAATTCTGTGCCTATAAGAGGATAAGAACAGAATGTCTGCCTGCTACTTCTCTAGCACCTTAATCAAATCACCAGACAATCCTAAATCCTACAAAAAATACAAGATGCTAAGATTGAATTTAAGCAAAAGGAAAATCTCAATCATTTAATGTCTGGCAAAATATCTTTTTCAAAGGATATCTGTTCTTTTAAAACTGTGCTCTCAGTAATTTCTTTATCTGCAGATAATGCTTGAATCTGGACCCTACCAGCCTCAACTATGCTAACGTTTTCAGGAGGACAACACTTTTAAGATATTTGCAGAAACCCCCCCCCCCCCCAGAAAGTATGTCTGTATGGAATGAACCAACAGTAACTGTTACCCTGCTATTCTTTCAGAGAAAGCCAGTTTATATAACAAAATTAAAGAAAATCCTACGGTAATACAAGAAAACTTTAATAAAGGCAGTAATTTTATAACCTAAGAAGCCCAAAAGGGTAGAATAAAGGAATGCCTCTACACAAATGGAGGTCTTAATAGTAATTCTTCTACTTTACTTCCTGGTTTCCTGAAAGGTTCTTGCTTCCCTGAATCCTGCATAGATCATAGGAATGAATCCTAGTGATAAGGGTGGTGGATATTTCTAATTCTTCACCTTTACTGAGTTGGTTGTCTATGGCCTAGAAGCCTTGTTTAGAATGATTCATTCCTTTTTGTTCTCTCCCCCCCCCCAAATAAAACAATATTTGTGCATACACCTCAGTGAGAATTTTGAGCAACATTTTGGCAGTAAGGTTGCTCAAATTCATCTAAGGTCTTTATTCTGCAGACTCTATGGCAATTATAGAAGTAAAATCTTGCGGCATGGCCTGGGAGGCGATGATACTATCTTCCTTGAAGGAGGAACTAATGCATCCCATCATACAGAAACGCTTCCTTCAACTGGCTGTGTAATACAACCATTGTACAGTTTCCAAACTTCCCGTTAATTACTTCAATAAGAGTGTGTTGCACAACTCATCTTTCTCTCTTTCTTTGGATGGGGAGAAACAAGTTGAAGCTGAATCCCAGCAAGACTGAGTTTTGCCAGATATCATCTGTATTTTACTCCAGTGATAACTCTGGTTCAGGTAGCATTCACCCTTAAGGGAGCAGGTACATGATTTGGGGGTTCCCTTAGAATCACAGTTGCTGTTGGAAAGGCTGATGGGATCTTTGCCCAGCTTTAACTGATGTACCCTTCCTGGCGAAGGTGACTCAGGCCTTTGCCATCTCCTGGAAAGATTAGTGCAGTGCACACTACATGGGGAAGTCTCCAAAGATTACTTGATAATCACCATTGGTACAAAATACCAGCCCATGTGTTACTCATAACATCTGTGTTGCAGGCATTGCATTCTTGTGAATAGCCTTTTGGATACCAAACTGCTGGCGTTGATCTACAAAGCCTACATTGCTTGGTATTCAAGTACCTGCTTGACCATCTGCCTCAAAGAGCTCCTAACCATCCAGTGTCCTTGTCTTAAGGGACCTGAATGTAAGTTCTTGCTCATGGGAGATTCAGTGGGAAATTTGTGCTTTTCTGTGACAACATCACCCTTCAAAACAGAGATTCTCCCCAGAGATTTGGATAGTCCCTTTGCTTCTAGGCTACAGCAGGCTTTGAAAGCAGAACTATTTAGAAGAACATTTGAGGGTTGGCACTGAGTCTTTGGATACTATTCATATTTGCTGTAATGTTATTATTAATATTTAATGTTATTGGTTGATTTACTATGTTCATTTTTGAGGTATTGTTATGTGTCCTGATTTTAATTGTGCAATGCTACGAGTCTTTGGGAAATATGATAAATAAATAAACATTATTTGCTTTCTGAAGCCACAACTGTAATCTATAGTTTAGACAAATTTCCCTAGGGATGGTACAGCTCAGCATAGATGCCACTAAGGCCCCATCTGTTATGAGTACTTGCCAAAATTCAGACTGAAGAATTGAAAATAAATTTAATGTTGAATTAGGCACACAGGAAAGGAAAAAGCATTCATGAAGTCCTTCAACAAGGTGAAGGACAAGAAAGGCTTCATTGTGTTATGGCTGTACGAAAACAATTATACCTTCTTTGAAAATAGTACATGGTTGCATTTTGTATGCATTTTGGGAAGAAGAATAGAATAAAAACATTTCTTGCAACATCTTGAACCCTTCCTCCTATTGCAGGTCTATGTCTGCCCAGCAGCTTCTGATCATGTTAAATTAAGATTGTAGAACTTCACATACAGTTATTTTTGGATTTCAAGAGCCAGACTCATCTAATGCTAAGCTAGTCTCTCTCATTATATCTCATTGTTATATTTTCCAAAAGCACTAGGGCAGTTTTATCATCTGGGGAATTTCCAGATATGTTGGACTGCAACCTTCACTAACTCCAAAGGTTGTGTTAGAGACTGTAGGAACAGCACTCCACCATGACTTGGGAGTCTAAGACTATACTAGTTGCTTCTCTATACATTTATAGCAGTTTCAGTATGTGGAAAATAACTCAGATATAATCTAATTATGAGAAAATATATGCAAGATAAAAAGACCCTAGTCAAGGCTCCTTAGTTTCAAGTAGCCATTACTGCTTTCATATAAAAGAAAAAATACACCAAGCAGCAAGCTTGGAGGATGGAAAGCCAAAGTGATATGGGCACCACCAACAAGCCAGATGTAGAGCTGTTATTATATATGTTGACTGCAGCAAGACTATTGTACGCACAAAAATGGAAGGACACTTCGATTCCTGCTATGGACGAATGGTTGTAGAAGTTGATGGAGTTCGCTAAAATGGCAAAATCGACTTCTTTGATTAAAGAAAAGAACATTAGTAATTTTGTTTCCACATGGAGACCACTTCTGACCTTCGTGCTCGATGTGGAAAAGAACAAAACTCTGACTTTGGGTTTTACCGATTAGAGTGATAGATCTTTATAGAAATGGCTTATTCTTATTATTATGAAAAGGCAAAAAGTTGTGATTTGATGTTAATGCCTTATTTTACTGTAACACAGAGTTGGAAGTCAATGTTAATGTTCTTTTTCTTTTTATCTTTCCTCACTTCTCCGTTCCTTCCCCCCCACTGCTTTTCCATTTACTTTGCATTTTGTATTTTATAATACTTTATAATTCAATAAAAAATGTTGACTAAGCCAGATATAGAGCTTCTGTATAACTTTGAGCAGGCCAATGATTCTATTGTGTACCTTAAGATTGTTCTGTCTTTCAGGTAGTGCAGAAAGACCCAAAACAAAAAGGCAACAGTTGGAGCCTGCTGGGAAGAAACTGAATGACATGCAATCTGCTTTACAGTTGAATTGTCTTTCACCAGAACAAGGGACGTTCAACCACAAACTCAACTTTCCCATTCCTTACTTCCCAAAGCTGTTGAAGCTTACCGTTCAACACGGAGAGGCTTAAAGAAGCGAAAGCGTATAAAGTCACCCGCTGTGGGAGTAAATGCCCAGAAAAAGTCTTCTCTCAGGTAGGCTTTCTCCAAGGAGAAGTGCTGGTAGGTCTTCAGGCTTGTGCTCACTTCTGCAGGAGGGTTCACATGCTCTTTCCGAAGAGACTGTTTTCCAAAATCTTTGTCCTCAATATACAAGATAAAAGGAAAACTGAGATGATTTCCTTGAGGAACATACCCTTTTTATATTACACATCTGTGGAAACTTATCTCCTACCTAAAATCCCTTAAAGGATTTTAAGGGACAGATTTAACATTTTTCCCCTCCCAAATCTTTATGACTTTATACTGTATATTCATTGTTTCTTTTGACAAAATCATTATCCAGCCTGTTGGTCAGATACAAAGCCTTTACTTTGTCTTTTAGTTTTCCTCCTCCTTTGCTCTGCATGGCCAATCTATCACCAACTTATGTCTTTCTTTCTGCATATCACTACTGACACATATCCCTGCACAAAGGGTGAATTTCTGCCATCTTCGGTCTCATGAGGGCTGTTCCTTTTTTCCTTTTGAGCTATCATAGTCACAATCTTGAAAAAAGGCACCAACAAGGCAGCTTAAAAATGCTTTTGATATAACATGGAATTGGGTCTGTAGAAATCCTAAACATTAACAAATGTAAGAATGTTGAAGTGTTCCTTTTCTCACAGGCATTGAGCTACTACTAGTAAAGGAGAAAGTAAAGGGGGAAATTTCAGTGTACATTTACTGTTATATTTTCTTTTAATTCTTATTATGTGAACTACATTTTTAGGAAAAAAATATATAAATTGAACTAAAATAACTATCCCTTCATTAATTAAATCATTATACAACATAAAAGGAAGAAGCAGCACTCACAGAACTTCCAAAATTCAGGTATGCATAAAATGTATAAGCCCAAATCAGGGAGTTCTCAACTTATGACCACAATGGAATCTAGAATGTCAGTCATCAGTCACTGCAGTTATAAATTGAGGCACTATGTGATCAATTTTACATCTGTTTTTATGATGGCCATGAAACAAGTCATTGTGGCCTTTAAGCAAATCCAATCTCCCAAATGGTGGTGTGTTGTTGTTTTTTTGCCAGAAACCAGCAAAAAACGCTAACAAATCAGAGTCACATGACCATAGATCATTGCAAGTCATAAATGTGAGCTGGTTTCCAAGCACCACAAACACAATTATGTAAGTGGGGTGGGGTGGGGTATGGCAGAGACAGCAACTCTAACTTGAAGGATGGGTCTTAAGTAGCTTTTTTGAAGTCTGTTGTAACTTCAAATGGTCATTAAATAATCAGTTGTAAGTTGAGGACTATTTGTATATTAGGACCCTTCATCCTCTCTCCAGCTTTACACTCAGACTTTATACTGTGGTGTTAAGGCTTTGAAAAATGGCAAAATACATAGCTAATTAATTTATCCTAGCCTCTCTCTCTTTTTATCAAAGTGGATAAGCTCCTTTTCCCTTGACTCTTGACCCAATGCCTCTTTCTTCTTTCTGAACCATTTACAATTTGCTCCATATTCTATCATTGAATCATTTACTTTCTCTTTATAGAATAGCACAGGTGGCCTTTATTCCCCAGGGAATAGTTCTGTATCAGGCAGCACCTGTTTTTCCAAAACCGCTTCACACATTCAAAACCCATTGCATTTTATATACAAACCTGTTAAGGTACATCTAAACTGTGTATGCACATGGATATACATACCCCCTAATACAGGTTTACAAGTAAATTTTATTTATTATTAAACACACTTATATGGCCACCCAACCTCACACATAGGTGACTGCAGGGGAACTGAATTACATCAGGATTTTCCTGCCCTCCTGGAAGTTATTTTTAGTTTCAAAACATTTTTCTCCCCCCATCCATCTTGAAATTGGCTCCATTCCTCGACATCTAAGATGTTTAGCATTACAAGATTCCTCGCTGGAATCAGATTTGGTAAAAATTTAAGCTCAGAGGGAAAAAAAAAATACTGCAAGTCTGTTAGTGTGAAGCACAACTAGTTCAGCCAGACTTTGGTTGTCTTCATGCAATCTACATTCTTCTTTAACTCCACCTGAGCCACTTTTAGCAATGCAGGCAATAAAAGCAAGAACTTTTAAGGTAGTTCTCACTTAACAATCTCATTTAGTTGGAATTGGGATTGGCAACTTGATTGTTAAGCAAGGTGGCTGCTAAGCGAAACTAATTGTACTTCAACTTTCCTTTGCTTTACAGACCTGCAAAGGTCATAAGTGGGAGGATTGATTGTAAACTTGCTTTTTCATTTACTGTCATTTCAGAACGGTTGCTGCATGAGGCAATCATTTAATGAGGACTACGTATACTGCTTGTATAATTCAATACCTAACATAAAGCAACAAACATTTTTTCTGCCACTTGCTCTTTTCTAGCTCCCCTTCTCCCCTCCCTCATTTCTATAACCGTGATGTTCTCTACTCACTTTCAACTTTTGTATTTTACCAGCCAGAGAGGAATGGGTTCCTACATGTTGGAAGAGCGAAGGCTTGAAGCGGATTCTTAGGTTTGCCTTCTGTCTATCACAATGTTTCTGGGGAGAAAAAAAACACAGCAGGAACTAAACTTTTAATCTTTCTGTTTTGAAGAACAAAGCACAGAATGGAAAATAGTTCATTACTTTCACTTAGGTTCGTCTTTCCTCTCCCCATCTTGCATTCCGAGCCCATGGATTCATGTCAGTACTAAACCGGTTTGCCCTCCTCCACTCCAAGCGTGGTGAAATGTTATGAACACAAATATATTGCAAAAGAAATGAATATCTTAGAAAATGCCTTGCTAACTCCAAATGGTTAGGTCTATCTTCATTGGGACCCAGATGGTGTGGTTGTTCCAAACAAACCTTAACTCTTCCTTTCACTTGCCTTCTCAATTAACAGCTAGTACTGAAGTCAACTGACCAACTTGAATTGTAGTTAAAAAGAAATTCCATAGAAATCCCTTTAGGGATATTTTAATACTAGAATATTATTTTAGTATTAAAATGCACCTAAATACATACAGTTTTTCAGTTCAGATAGATTTCTACCCTGTTACCCTGAAAATAAGACCTAACCAGAAAATAAGTCCTAGCATGATTTTTCAGGATGCTCATAATATAAGCCCTACCTCCAAAATAAGCCCCAGTTAAGATTGTCAGCCAGATGGATGCATTTAATACCATATTTCCCCCAAAATAAGACCTAACTAGTAAATAAGCCTTCATGCGTCTTTTGGAGCAAACATTAATATAAGACCCGATCTTATTTTCGGGGAAACACGGTATAAAGCTCTTAAATTGTTGATTCACTTTTGATTTCTTACGTGGATGTTAAAAAAGAATTTATTGTTAATTTTCAAGGAAAAAATTGTCAGGGTTGTCAGAAGATGGATAGTGGAAGCAGAAAAATCTTTGACATCTGTAACCATTTAGCTAGTATAGAAAGTCTCAAAAATCTGTTATTAATTTTTGGGATTATTAAGTAGTAGTTTAAAAAGATTAACTACTATATTTCCTCCCTGTTTTCTTGCATATTTTGAAAACAATACTTTGACATATTTTCCATTTGTCCCATTCAAGAGATCCAAACTTTCTTATGACTGATTAGATATAAACTTTTCTACACCGTTTCCTTTTTAGTTACCTAATTTCCATACACACACACACACACACACACAAATTGAGAATATATTAGGATCTACTTTCCCAACCTGAGACTCTCTAAGTATGCTAGGAATAAAGCTGTATAAATTTTCCAACCTGAATGACTATTGAAACCTGTTAGGAAAAAATCCAAGGGATATTCCATCTTTAACCTTAGATGGGGTCATATTCAATCTGGGATTATTTCTGGATTCACAGTTCCTTCTCAAGAGCAAGTAGAAGCTGTGCCCATGAAGCTGTGACCCTTTGCACAGCTGCATCTGGTGCACCAGTTGTGTTCTTCTCTAGATTGGGAGGCCCTTCATTCAAGTCCTAGTCACTTCATAACTATTACAATGTGCTCTACACAGGGCTGCCCTTGAAGACTACTGGGAAGCCGCAAACGGTCCAGAATGCATTGGCATGGGTAGTGATGGGCATAATTTAGTATACCCATGTGACACCTCTGTTGCAAACTGCATTGCTTGTCAGTCTGCTTCCAGCTATGCTGATTGTGACCTATAAAGAACTTCATGGCACATTGCCTGATTGTTTGGTGGACAGCTTATCCCCTGTGGTGTCACAATTCAATCCAATACCGTTGGAGTGCTCTGGATCCTTTCAAATAAACAATGTAATCATTTAGGGCCTTGAAAGTGTGCCTTCTCTGTCTCAGTGCCTGTCCTGTTTAGTGACATTCCTTCAGTTATTTGGGTGACATTCTGAAAAGCCTTAAAGACCTTGATGCTCTTCCATGCCTTGGGTTAGGATGCCTGTGGCCCTTGCTGAATTGTGGCTGGCTGGGTTAGCCAGATCTAACATTGGTCGTTGTTCTTTGTTTGTTTGTTTGTTTGATTTTTTCATAATTATTTATTATATTTTTATTCAATTGGTTTTACTGTGAACTGCCTAGGGCTGGTTTATAGGTGAGTGGTGCTGGAACTATTTAGTTTCAAGTTAAATTAGATTCTTTTTGTTTTTGAATTTTACCTCACCTACCAAGGGTCTGAACATGTCATTAAAATAAGACAAGACTTGGATTATTTTCAAAAATGGAAGACCAGCTCTTATATTTGAGGTGGAAGGGAAGAATGTTACTTCTTCATCCACCAACATTGATACAATCTGAAATGATCAAATCATAAATCAATGTACATTACTGCTGGCTATTTTTGTGTTCAGTCTCACTGCAACTACATGAAAATGTAGTCTTGACCAACCATTTTCACTCTTCACTCTTCATTTCCTATCTGACCTAATAAATAACACTTGAGAACAAAACGTGTATACACTATTTTTTTTAAAGTCTAAACTGGCCTACTAAAGATTTTGCCTGGGGTTGGATTATGGAATCCATAAAGGGTGTTCATATTTTTTTTGTAATTCCATGACAAGAAATCTTCTTTATGGCTGGCTGCAAGAAAGAGTAACACTTTTTTTTTAATAGCCAGAAGTGAACCTTTCAGGCTTGGAGACAGGGAACCCTATTCAATATAAATAGAAACAAGACTATTCTGTCCTGGACAGAATTTACCTCTTGAATAAGCTTGTTAACCCACTAAAATCTATCATTCTAGGGTTCTGAGGGCATCCTGTATTAACCGTACCTTGGTTCAAAAGAACAAGATTAAAACACGCAGCCCTCCCTTGCCTGTACAACCTGCAATACTTGGGATTGCAAAATCATTCCTTGCAGGCCTGTTCCATATAAATTCCCCAATCTAACTCTCATTATTTTAGAAAATTAAAAATCAGACTTTGTTCACAAGAATATTCGTGACTTTTGCAAGCAAATAGCTTTTGCTTACTCAGGGAAAAGTGGGACACTGCATAAACAGCAGATCCATTTTCCTCCTAGTGTTTTGTCGTTATCCTTGTTACTTGTGCAGTAATGAAAGGAGTAATGACAGCAAGCAAGGGTTGGTAAACTCTAATGTTATTTTTCAAACAAAAGGAACCACAGAGATCCACAGAAGGCAAAGCACTTATCGCAAAGCTTCAGGTCAGGCGTATTTTCCATTAGGGAAATAAATCCTACAAATTACTGATTTGATGCTAACAGCAGGATTTACAAGAGAAAAATCTGAATACAGAAGGCTGGTGTGGGAACTTATTCATATAAAAATAAGAAGAAACAGAAATCCATATTGGAACTAAATTATATATTTTAATAGACAAATGATTTATACATTCTTGGAAGCCCTTGGAAAATGTCATAAAGGAAAATAACTGGGTAGGAAAAAAATATGTGAGCTTAGATACATCATGACACTGAAATACTATCTATATTCAAGGCTTTGTAACTGAGAAAAAGCATGTAGCAACATCTCATTTCTGGCACTTAGCAAAACACAAAGCTTTTAGTCACTAGGGAAAGAATTGAAAATAGAACTGCCGATATCATGTCTTTATACAAATTGATAGCAAGATCATACATGTTTATAGTTCTCATTAGACCTAAAAAGATTTTTAAAAGGTTATTTAGTGAAAAAAATATGTTGTAGAAGAAAAAGATTAAAAGTATGAAAATTATTACAGGAAAGGGAGAAAAAAAGGACAAAATCGGCAACCAAAATGATTATTGGGTTGAAGTAACACACCCACACCCTCCCCAAGGAAATAATACAGTAACTGAGCTCTTCAGCCTGGAACAAAGGCAGATAATGGAAGAGACATCCAAGGTATAAAACTGTTAAGTGACACAGATAACACAAGACAGAATTTTCTCCCTCTTTCCAGTATTATATTCAAAACCATCCCTTGGAACCATCCGTTAACAGGCCACAAAGACTTCAAAATGCTGTTGCATGTGTCATTATGTTGTTGTGCAAATGATGCAATTACATAATGACATCTGCTGCTATCCTATGAACAGCCATAGCTGAAATTAAATTCAGAATCGAAAGAAACAGATACTTCTTCCACACAGCATATACATAAATCATGGAATTTACTACCATGTCTTTGTAACATTGGACAATCTGGTTCATTTTAGAAAGAGGCTGGGCAAGTTTATAAGAAGGAATGTTGAATATTGATAGCTGCCTGCCAACTCTTGAATCGTAGGCAGTATGCTTTGCATAATGGGTGGTAGAAAACTACAGTGGAAAGAGATCATTGCCCTCCAGTTCAGGTTTATGAGCCTCCCAGATACAATAACCTATTATGTAATGTAGAATACTGAACCTTCTAGACCTTTGGGCTGATCTAACAAATTTGGATCTTATCTTAAAATTAATCCAATTCTTGTATTAAATTCCAAGTGTGACTACATTAAAAGAATGTATGCATTTTGTTCTATAGGAAATGCCAGGTTCTATACCTGGGCACAAGTGATCTGTAACTCTTGAAGAACTGAAAGACCACATTCGGAGATATAATGCACATATATTAGTGATTGGCCCATGCCAGCCCCATCAAGATTTTGCATTTGCCTGCAGGGTCACCAAGATAGACTATGCTGAATGAGGATTAATTCAAATCTTGTTTCCCAAACAATCCTGTACATATATTATCCAGCATCTGTATGTTAGCCTCTAGAATTAGCAACATCCTTTTAAAATCTGTAATAGTCAATATACTTTTTGATCACTTCCAGTATTCATCTGCCTTCATCCTATTCGATATTCTTTCAATCTGATATCCACTCGACAAAAATAGTAGCTAGTTTATGGACAATTCAGGCAAAGGAAAAAGCCTAGTTATGGTAAAGATAACTTTACTATAAATGGTAACATAAATGGAACATAATTATCCAGGGGAGAGCAAATATATCATTTTTCCCAAGAAAAAGATATATTTGCTATTGTAATAGGATAAATGGTTTAAGATAAATGTGCTGAGGTCCTAGGAGTTGGTTGTTTCACTTACAAAGCAAAGCCCAAGTTGCCGTCTTTATTGTCTCATAGCCATATTTATTTTCCCAGGACTTTTAATAATTGATATGTTAAAGTTTTTATTTCTGCTTTTTTTCTATTATTGTTTTACAGTTTATTTTGTTACTTATTTTGTTTCTGAATCTGTTTCAGTTGCTTGAATATTATAATAAGCCATTTTTCAATCTTTTTCATGGAAAATGGAAAACACATATTTTAAATAAATAAAAAGGCAAGTAGACAGAAAATGATTTTCAACTTAGTAACTTTTTGGGCTGTACAGCCCTTTGGATTCAATCCTAAAATATATTTTGAATAGAATAGAATAGAATTCTTTACTGGCCAAGTGTGATTGGACACACAAGGAATTTGTCTTCAGTGCATAAACTCTCAGTGTACATAAAAGCTATAAGTGATAAATCATGATCATAGTCTTCATAAAAATACATTCATCATAGATCATAAGATATAACACAGTGATAGTCATAGGATACTAAATAAGCAATCAACATAAATCATAGTAGGAAACTAAATAAAACAATACAAATCATAAAGATACAAGCAACAAAGTTGTAGTCATAAGAGGAGCTTAAATTTAGCATTGTCAGCAACTGCTTAAAGCAGATGCATCTTTTCCTGTGAGCACATGTTGTAGAGCTCTAGAAATTATTAAAACCTACCAAAGTTATAGTACAATATCCACGATATTCTAACAAAGTTTTAACAAATATAGCAAAGTTTTCTGCTAGATTATTCTCTTTATACCAGGGGTGGGTTCTAAATTTTTTACTACCGGTTCTGTGGGCGTGGCTTATTTTGTGGGTGTGGCTTGGTGGTGGTGGTAATGTGACTGGGTGGGCGTGGACAACTTTTTTTTTAATTTTTAAAAGCATTTTTTCTACAACCTTAAGAGGTTGCAGGAAAAAAATGCTTTTAAAAGCCTCTGATGATCAGGCAACTCAGCTGGGATCGCCAGAGGCTTTTAAAAGCATTTTTCCCCCTACAACCTCGTCTGAAGAGGTTGCAGAAAAAATGCTTTTAAAAGCCTCTGATGATCCCAGCTGAGTGCCGCAATCATCAGAGGCTTTTTTTTTACTTTTAAAAGCATTTTTTCAGCCAAAGAGGTTGTAGAAAAAATGCTTTTAAAAGTTTTTTTAAAAAGCCTCTGATGAGGTGGGTGGGGTAAGCGAGTGGTGACCAGGTCGGGGACTGGTTCGGGGGCGTGGCCAGCCAATGTTATTACCGGTTCTCCGAACTACTACAAATTTTTACAACCGGTTCTTGCGAACCGGTGCGAAACAGGAGCAACCCAACACTGCTTTATACCAACAGAAAAGGCTATTTTTTTAATACTCTGAGCAGTTTCCCACAAGAAGACAACATCTCTAGAACTGGATTAATGGCCCATCGCTTTTGGAATTATTCTCTCTTCAACTAAAACAAAGGATGGAGACAATCTTTTTTATTTCTGTAAAATAACAAAGATAAAAATATGGAATAAGGAAAAGATTCAATGCACATTTTAAAAATATTTACTGCGTAACACCATGCAGAATTTAACATTTAAGAACAAACATTTTTGCATAAAAAAGAAGAAACCATTCCTTTTAATAAAGGACTAACTTACTGCATCTTTCTCTGGGTTACAAACTTTTACCCAGAGGATATGATCAAGAAGCCAATCGATGGGTTTATCCTTGTAGAACATAAGTATGAATTCCACAATCAGACTGAGATCCAAGGACTTGAACATCTTTCCTGAAAGCATTTTGGATAAAAAAAGAGAAATATAATTTTAAGACTAGCATAACTTAAGATTTAATAAAACTATACTCTAGATCAACAAAAGATAAATAACATACTCAGTCTAGGAATTCTTGAAAGACAAGTATACTGCACCTAACATGACCATGTCAAGGGAATTAGGATTCAGCATTGAAACCTTTCTAAAATGCTCTAACCAGAAAAGACTTGCAACAGTATTCTCATGCATAGTGGTTTTCAGGTCAGGAAATGGTGGGGGAACAGTTCTATGTTTTATTACATGTGTCTTTTCCTGCCTCACAGTAGGTCAAGTTCTACAATTCCTGGCAATAAGGATTTTACAGAAGTAGAAAAATGTTTCTATATAAAATGGAGTCATTTATGATCTAAACAACTCTATATGCGATGATGTTGTCGTCCCAGAAGTTATTTTTCTCATTTTTGAATTTACAGTTTTGCATGCAATTTTCCCAAAAATATAGTGTTGGATCAGGCGCAGGGAAAGAATACGAGACCAGCGGGGTCTGTTCAACAAGTTTTATTCAGCTCTCAACTAAGTCAGAACAGACGAACGGCTGTGCTGCCGGAGCTCTTTTATAGCGCTCCGGCAGACCAGCCGTCCAATGATAGCGTTTTAAATTTCCCGCCCGGAGGATTATCCAATCCCCAGCCGGATGTCCTTATAAGGACATAACAATAGGCATTTTTGTATGAGATGTAATTCAATTTTGATCAAAATTAGGCAAGACATTGGTGGCCAAATCAATCCAAATAATTGACCTTTGAGCTGTATCTGCAGTAATGCTTCTTTTCACAAGAAGGCAATTCTGCTTATAAAATTGTTTCATAAGGATCAAAATTATTTCCTTGTTCAGTTGCACAACAGGGCCAATGCCATAACTTACAAAGAATGGGAACAGGGACTACCAGTTTGATTCATCCATAAAAGCTGGAAATTCAGAGTAAGTTAAAATCTCTTCATATTTCCACTAATAAGTATTTATAAGAAATTCTTGTTCATTCCTGTTTTTAACTAAACCATCCTAAGAACCTTTTCTATAGTAGTTAATAAATCCATCAATAAAAAATTTGACACACATAAAAAGCAAAGGTAAACTAGAGATGGTTAGTCTTACTCTATTCCTGTATGTTCTGAGAAAGGACCAGTGTAGTAGATGTTACTCTGTATTTCATTTTTATGCCAAAGTCACACAATTGAAAGCATTTGTGGTCTTTTCTCGCCTTAGCAAGATGGGCTAGAGAAATATTCTTCCCAGTATTACAGGAGCAATTCAGTGCCTTGCACTAACCCAAAATAACACCCAAAGCTACAACTAGACATGGGAAATGAGTTTACCAATAAAACCAAGTTGGGAAAACTCCAAGATCATCCATTCTTCAGAAGGTTGCTGCAAAGCAAAATTCTTCATTGTGCTGAGATAGTTTGGCTTGGCTACAATATCATCTTCTAGCTGCATAAGAGAGAGAAATGTATAACTGCATAAGAGACAGATCTTGAACGAGAACTTGTGTGCCACTGAAGAAAAGCTCTCTAAAAAGTGGAGACAGGAAAAATATCTCTGGCTAAAGATGGGCTCTTATTAAGGACAAAAAGACTCTGAATTTCACTTATGTTTTTATTTTCAAGGAATAAAGGAAAATAGCTCAGTGTTGAAAAATCCCAATATAATTTGATCAGACATGACACTTACTTTGTAGCCATTAAATTAGTTTTTTTTTAAAAAACTGAAAAGGTTTTTTTATTATCTGAAAATGTATTTTGGCATCAATAGTAGCACACTGACTTCACAATCAGCAGGTTTTATTGGGAGGGAGCCCTAGCCTTGATTCAAGATTCACTTTCTGATGAGCAAGACTGATTATTTGCTTGCCTTGCCTTTGATCTCTCTTTATCAATGATACTGTTACACTTCAAATTACCACAGCTTTATGATCCTGCTTTCTATTGTATTAATACCATTTAATACCTTGCTATTTTGGTTGAGTGCCTCCTTGCTTCTGCGGTTACCAGGTACCTGTTCTCAGTTTTTGGCTGTCTTCCTAATGGTTGAACCTTTTTGTTCTTTATGTTTATTTATGCCGGCTTTATGGTTACAGCTGTCATGATTAATGCCCATATGCCTTTGTGGTGAAGACTGATATCTTGAGCATATCCTAGTTGTAATAGATATGACACTCCTTTGATATGTCATTCCTTTCATAGGTCACTCCTTCAAATGTAAGTTTCATTTTTTCTGCTAAGCTTAGATTTTGATTTTATACAGATCTTATAAAAGTAAAAATATGAAAGGTAAGCAATATAGCATCCAACAAAAATAATGTAATAATGGAAATATTTTACATTCACTATTTTAACATTATTTATTCATACTTTCTTATAACTTGCCTCTTCAAAATATAAGTACAGTATGTTTCTATATTTCCTATTTCTGATAACATGCTAGAAGCCACCTGGGTGGAAAAGCACATCCATTTTGTCTTCTCTTTAGTCAACAAGTTCTGTCCATCAGAAAGAGGAATATTTTTGCCCTGTGTAGGATCAATGCTAATAATAGTCAACATTATTTTAAAACTAAATGAAAATCTTCCCACAGCATGACTGTATGTGCCAGAATGGGGAAAACTATACTTCATACCCTTATCAGTACATTCTCTATGGATGTGTGCTATTGTATTTTGGATATGCTAATGTGGAAAATATAGCATTCTTCTGAAACTCAGTCAGTGTGCTAGACAGTCCAGACTCTAGCTTTTTAAAAAGTGATCAGAATTGTTCCTTTGGATTTGTATATGTGATGATGGATACATATTCTACACATACCGGTACCTACCAACCAGTGGTGGGTTGCCCCTGGTTTGCACCGGTTCTATAGAACCGGTAGTAAAACTGGTGGGAGGCTCCGCCCACTGACCCTGATGTCATCAAAACGCTTCTGCGCATGCGCAGGAGAGCACGCGTGTGCGGCCCCGTTGCGAACCGGTAGTAAAGGTAAGTAGAACCCACCCCTGCTACCAATATACTTAAAACTTCTTGATTGTATCTAAAAACTTCTTAAATTAATTCCCATAGTATCAGTGCTGATATGCTTGGTTTCTAAACATAATATTTCAGGCCTATAGTAATATCTACTAGGGATAAATAAAATGAAGGAACTAATAGCACTATTTAAACCATATAACTGATCTGCAAGCCGAAAGTGTTCTTAGAGACACAGTGTGGGTCCACTATCTCATTGGTTCCCCGTGCTCTACTTAAGAGGCAGAAGCTAAAAAATGAAACCTCCCACTATTAGCAGCAGGAAAGCAGCAGTATTGATCAGAGGTACAATCAAGGAGCTAAAGTTGAAGTCTTTCCACTCCGTAATTACTCTGAGAAGGATTATCAGAAAAGACTTTCGTTTCTGCCACAAAAAGATCCCTGTCAAAACCAGTTTCTCTGCTGCTATTAGCAGCAGTGCAAGAGTGACCTTTTCCCAGTGCTCCTGATTCTATGTGGGCCTCCAATAATTCTGGCCCTGCTCACAAACAATTATTCACATAGCTGTTGAAGAGTTTGGAAAGAGTGAATCCCCCAAAGTGTTGCTCATTGGTTCTTTATAACTGCTTTCTCCTCTTTACACCACAAGATACAATAACCCTTGCTCCAATGAATGGACTTTTATCCAAGATTTTGAGCAAATATTGCCTTCCAGAGTTTTTGAATTCATTTCCTACAAACCCTTGCCATTTGTTTTGAAATTGGATTGAGGGGAACTATAACTTTTTTAAATATATATATATATATGGCAGAATCTAGGTTGCCTATTCTGGGTTTGAGGCACAACATTTCTTACTTGGGGAAAAAACCAGATATGAACATGAAACATAAACTTTGAGCATCACAAAACTTACCTGAACATAATATATGCCTTTGGATTGTGCATACATCATTAAAAAGCAGTAATCTAAATTCTGTTTAGTTCTCCACCTACAATAGCACACAAAACAAATTATTGTTATTTTGTTGGGAGGTATTTTCTGGGTAGGTATCAGCTACATCTGGCAAAAGAATAATCAGACACAAGATTTTAGTCAAATATGAAGACTTCTAGTGCTGTTGTAAGCCCAGAGTTATAACATTATTTTGGATTTCAACTGACATTCCCATTGCTTCCATTGTTTTTCCTCAGTAAGCGATGGAGATGTATAGCATCAACAGTGGGATTGTGGTAGGAGCAAAGAGTTAAATCTCTCTACTGTGCTAAGCTTAATCATCTGCTCCTCCACAACAACTATAATGTACTTCCAAAACCTGTCAAGCAAATCCAGTTGCATTCATAACATCAGATGCAATTTGATCATATTCTATGTTCCACTGGGGTTATGTAAAATCACAGAAACAAATATTCACCTAACATTAGAATAATTTATTTGGGTACATGAAGGTGGTTTTTTTTTAAAGTGGAGGAAACATACGTATTAGCAAGCACCCAATGACTATTTACTATACTTCTTCTGAATGCCATATGCTTTCTTCTAGCAAGTTTAAATACCCATTACAAAGCCGTGTAATAAAATATAACAAGCTCTGCTAGCCTAGCATATCACTTTAAATCAAATTGCCTGGAATTACCTGACTCTTTCTTTAGGGTCACCGAAAGATTCTCGCAGCCGGGAGAAATCTGGGTAGAAGTGTGGAGAAGGGGAAATAACCTCTAAAAGACCAGAATGTATTTCATTGGGGAATCTGAGAGAGAGGAAGAGGTAAGGAAAACAATTGTCATTTTCTGTAAAAAGGAAAATGGAATTTAACCATGGTAATGACTAATAGCCTAAAACCTAAGACATATCTCCAGGAAATATTAACAGCTTTGAACAAAGGCACTACAGGAGATGTTATGCTTTGAAGCCCTATTTTAAGTTGAAAGAACATAAATAAGGATATTTATGTCCTTTTAAAAAAAGCCCTCCCTGCTTGCTCTTCTCAACTGTAGCTTTCTTGATCCTTTGACCTTCAGTTTTTAGCTGCTGAAATTTAACAAGCCAGATGGAAGCAGATGTTAGATTCTTCAGTGATATTCATGCCTCTTTGCATACTGGTTGGTTTGAAAGCTTGTTGTTTTTGGAGCTGCTCCAGAATTATTTTTAATGATAACCTTTGCAGATTACATACCCGTTGCCCTGATCATTATACAAGAAATTGAATTGAAAGATTAGGTCATCACTTAATAAGCTTATTCACTGTGTTAAATCTTTACTGAGTAAATGCAAGGAGAAAACACACGATTTACAGTAAATAGAAAGAACAAATGGTTAAAAACAGGGCAAAGAAAGCATAGTCATTCAAGACTATGGCAACTCTGATTAACCTCTTATACATATACAGTTATTTTTTCTTCAGGAATACCCACTCAAAAGGAAAACTGGCAGTGAGCTTAACCTTACTAAATACGTTTTTCTGGAAAAGCTCAAAAGGATTATCACAGTGTTTTTAGCTCAGAAAGCATTCAATCTCTCCTTTCAGTCAACTAAATCAGACTGAGAAACCAACTTTGTGCACTCAAACTGTGTTGTACTGCAATTCCCATCTTTTTAGGCATTTCTCAATAGGGGATAATTAAAATCGAACTCCAACCAAACTCACAGAGACCAGGCTAAATGTTTATTTCTGGTGGTGCAGTGGTTAGAATGCAGTACTACAGGCTACTTCTGCTGGCTGCTTGTAATTTGGTAGTCTGGCTGAGTCAACCAGGCTCAAGGTTGACTCAGCCTTCCATCCTTCTGAGGTTAGTAAAATGAGGACCCAGATTGTTGGGGACAAGATGCTGACTCTGTAAACCACTTAGAGAGGGCTGTCAAAGCACTGTGAAGCATTATATAAGTCTAAGTACTATTGCTAAGTGCTGTTTCCTCTTTATTTTGTCTATATAGTCTTTTTCTTCCTTACCTCACAGTACAGTCATTCCCTACTTATTGTCTGGTAGCCTAAAGTCTTCAATCTTTGACTTTGTACCCACCTATAAACCCAAGCATATACCGTATTTTCTGGCGTATAAGACTACTTTTTAACACAGGAAAATCCTCTCAAAAGTCGGGGGTCATCTTATACGTCGGGTATAAGCCTACTGACGCTCCGACTTCCCCAGCTGACCCCCAGTGATGGCGAGCCCCAGCTGTCTGGGAAAGTTGGAGCGTTGGTAATATCCACCTGGATGCCTGGGATGGTGGGGGAAGCTCCGCGCAGCAACCAGTTGGGTCCAGCATTCAGCGGCATGCAGCCTTGACGAGATCGTCACAGCTTCCCGAATCTGAGTTGCCGGCGCTGACCAATGACGCTACGGGAGCGCCGACAACATTGAGGGGTAGTCTTATACGGCGAGTATAGCCCAAACCCTATATTTTAATAGGAAAAGTAGGGGGTCGTCTTATACGCCCAATCGTCTTATACGCCGGAAAATACGGTATCTGAAAACCATCATCTTAATATTTTGCCAACATACAAAAATATATTAGTGATAGGCAGCAATAATCTTCAGATTAGATTACCATCCAGTAATAATTTCTAACTCATCAGATTGAAAACCAATAGTCTAAAATCATAGGTGCTTGCTGCAAACTAAAATTATATTAAAATGATGATATATGCATGGTAACATCATGATACAAATCCCACTTTTTTGCATTTGTGTTCAAACTTGATTACACATGCTAAACTGGGAAGTGAAGAAACTTCCCAGTTTAGAAATAAGTTTGATAAGTATAGTCAAGGATACAGATCTAAACTGTAAGAGTCTTGGATGTACAGTGGTCTAAAGCACCCTGTTATTAACACCAGCTGCCTGCAATTTTGCAGGTTCGAATCTCACCAAGGCTCAAGGTTGACTCAGCCTTCCATCCTTTCTAAGGTAGGTAAATTGAGGACCCAGTTTGTGGAGGCAATAAGCTGACTTTGTATAAATATACAAAAGTATGAAGGCTATTGCTTAGCGTATTGTAAGCCGCCCTGAGTCTCCGGAGAAGGGCGGCATATAAATCAAATTAAAAAAAAACAACTAGATAGCCTTTGGGTACTTTTTAAAAAATCTTTTGGATCCCAAAGTATGGCAATACCTTTTAAATTAAAAAAAAAATCCTACTATAACTCAGGCATTTGGTACCTCTGTCATATTGGTAATGGATAGTAATGGAAGAAGGAATATCTAAACAATGGATGCTCTTTAAGTTTTCATAAATACACATAAGTCCCAAGGATATAAAATATGAACATTTATTTATTAGAGAACATCACATTTCAATAAAAATGGCAAGCAAAACCAAATATATCAATAAACATAGCTGTCCTTTTTCAGCTACTGCATCAATTTAGAGTTATCTATATTTAATTTTAATTATCCTTCTATTAATGAATTGTTTCTGTTTTGGATTACTAAATATACAATTCCAATATTTTTTTATAGAAATTATTCTTATGTATTTTATCTGTGGCTGAATAATTCAATGAAATCAAGAAAAAGTACAATGGTACCTCTTCCATGAAATGACATCCTAATACAAATATTAGATATGGTTCTAATAAATAAAAGATCCAATACAGTGATGTTATATTTTCAAAGTGGCTTTTATTTTAAAACACATTCAAAGATTTTGAAGTTTTTCCCTTTCAGAAGAAAAACCACTATATACCTGTATATATTTTTTTAAAAAAAATTCAAACCAGGATTCATCAGTTAAGGATCAGTTAAAGAGCCATTAAAAAGAAATCTTGGTTCGGCTAAGTTCATACACAGAATTACATCAATATAATAATAAGCCCTTGAACTCTCAAGAGGTCAGTGACTTTTTAAATGTCTTAAATAACTAATCTGACAAATGAGTACTATTGCTGAGAGACAAAGAATCTGCTGTCTACATTTAGCCTAATTAAAAAGTACAACCCTCCTATTTCCTGCTGATATTCTTGTGCTCCTTTAAATTAATTTTCTTCCTGCAATATTTGATCTGTGACTTCTTATTGCTAATATTGTTTTCTTGCTGCACAGCAATTTCTTTTTCCTCTCTGTGTCATCTAAGACTTGTGTTTCCCCTTCCAGCGCACTTCAGCCTATTAAATTTAAAGAAGATAAAGCAAGCAATTTTACAGGGAGGAGAAAAAGCAAATTGGTAAGTTAATCAAAGGAAAAGTTTGAGGTACTTGACCTCAGCAGGTAGTAGCAACACCCCAATATTATTTGGATTTGAAAGCTAAGCAGTTTTAGTTCTTGTTAATAATGAATAGAAGACTACCAGAAATAATGTGGTTACACGCTAGACTAGGATCAAGCAAAGCATCCCTAAAGAGGGCAAAATAAAACTATTTCTCTACTGTTACCAAATAAATTACATACATGAAGTTATTAGGAGTCAAGTGACTCAAGGTCATTTTTATTATTAACCAAAAGTACTTAAGAGAAAGTTACTTCCTTAGACCATCACATCCATCAGTGTCTATTACATATAAATCCTATATGTTTTATTTATTTATTAAACCAATGTATTTGGCCATCCAACAAACAAACAGTGAATCTGGGTGGTGTACAACAGAGCTAAATCAGTTAATAAATACATTAAAAAGTAAAAACCAACTGAAAACAGATAATAATAGACAAGGCTATATTAAAAATAACAGAGGTAATTCATTAGTTCACCTGTCCGATGTGGTCTACAGGCCTGTTAACATAACTAGGTCTTGAGGGACCTCTGGAAGCTCAAGAATGACAGGGCCAACCTCAGGGGGGAGAAGATTCTACAGCATGGATGCTGCTGAAGAAAAGGCCTACTATCTAGGACCCACCAAATGTAGGTCCCTAGGTGACAAACCCCATAATATGACCTCCCTGATGGATCTGGAAGGACAGGCAGATAAAACCAGGAAAAGGCACTCTGCCAAATAACCCAGTCCCATGACACAAAAGGCTTTAAAAGTCAACACCGGCACCTTGAATTTGACCCAGAAACAAACTGCTAACTAATGCAGCTCATAAAACAGAAATGTATAACGTGCTCTATCAGAAACTCATGTAATTGCTTATATTGCTGCGTTTTGCATCAGCTGAATTTCAGGATATTCTTGAAGAGCAGCCCCATGTACAGTACACTGCAGTAATCTAACAGGGAGGTAACCAGGGCGTGAGTGACCATGAGTGATTTCCCCCTGTCTAAGAATGGGCACAACTGCTGCACAAATATGAAACTGTGCAATCGCTCTTCTAGCCAGAATTGTCACTTGCTCTTCCATTTTTTTTGGTAATGCTGTGCCAAGAAACAAAATGATACAGAGAGAACAATCAGGAATCACGCTGCAAAACACAAATGGTGGGTTCTTCTGTATTGAAACCACAGTGCTCCCATCTCAGTTATTACATCTGACCACAATGCAGAACAGTAGCCAGGTCATCTCAACTCTCTCCACGATCCTCCTCAAGTTCTGATCTTAGCTACTGCTATTAATAGGCAACTTGCACAATGGAGGAGTAGTAATGAAGTCAGGGACTCTTCTATTACCATTATCTTCTAATCTTCCTGTCCTCTGGTGTCTGCAGCTTCTAATTCCTGCCCATCATCCTTTTCAACTCTGCTAATAATTAAAAATAATCCACCAGTGTCTCCTTCCAAATCATTTTAAAAAGTCCAGGTCAGATGAAGAAACTATGACACTGAAAAAAATACACCAAGAGAGAAATTAACTGTTAAATCAATGTGGAACTCAGGAGAAACCAGAGATGCAGATCTGATAGGAGCATAGGAGAAAGAATATGATCTAATGGAGGATATGGCATCAGGGAAGATGGAAATTTGATGTCAACCAGAATGGAAATGAACCTTACAGAAAACATTAATTCAATCTGAGTTCAGGACTGCTGACCACTATCTCCCCTTCATGCTGGGATGCATATAAAAAATACAGTTTGCCCTGGGCTCATGTAAATCTAAGTTAGCAGCACTTGTTATATAGCCTATAACCAGCATAAAACGACATCTTACTTTTCCTAATAATGTTTCCTGACAAAAAGTAATGGAGCAGCAGAGAAAAGATAACTAGATTGTTCCATGACTGGTTTTAAACAGACCAGGAAAAAATCATGCAATTCAGTCCAAATTACTAAAATAGACCAATAACACAACTTACAATATTGAAACATTTTCTATCAAACAAAGAAAAATCCCACACAATGAAATTGCAGAAGAATACTTACAAGCTTTTGATATTTTCTGCAACTACTGTGGTGTATTGTGGATCTGTCTGTAAGAAAAATTTCAATAACAAAAGACAGTAAACAGACACAGGTTAAGAAGTCATTGATGTATTGATATTGCATCTAAAATAAACAGTTCTGCTATGCCAAATTTTCTTTGGAAGTGCTGCTTCGTATATTTCATTTTAAATCCAGTTAAAGCAAGAATGAAGATATTTGCTAGGCTACTGTGTGAACAAAGTTCTGGGGTCAATCATATCACCAACTGTAGTAATTTTACAAAGGCATTAGATAACAATATACACATATATCAACTTTAAGAAATTTCAATTTGTATTAGTATAGAAGGCAACCATCCCGATCTATCTTTCAGACAAATTGAACTACAAGCCCTATCATTCCCAGCAAGCTGACCACTGTATTCTAATACAGGTGGATACCACACTTTGAGGAAAGCTGATGCAAAGTAGTCCCTCACTATAATACCGATTCACATTACATTTTAAGGTGTTTAGTAATAAGCAACAGATTAATGACCTATGAACCCCCACATGGTATGGTGAGGATTACGTGCCACCACATCATTGTTGAATTTTAGTATCTATATTCTCTATGATGATCTATCCCCAACTTGGTCCTTCAGCATTTTCAGCAGTGAACTCATCACCACCTTGCTGCTGGCTGTTGTCTCACCTTTCCTTCCACCTTTCCTTCCATATTCACATCATGTGTCCAAACTAGGATAATTTGAGCCTGGGCATTAATGCTTTGAATAACTCCTCTGGATTACCAATTTGTTTGATAATCCATTTGTTTGCTTTCTTGGCTTCTTAATTTCCTTACATTCCAGGAATTTTTCAAAGAAAAAAGCATGAGCAACAATGCAACATGGCCTTAAGCAGAATCTCTTTATGGCAAAGTCCCTTGCAGACAGAGAGATAGAAGCTGACTTGTGAGTAACAGCAAACAAACACAGAACTCCAAAAATACAGAAAATCTGCTGCAGTTTATTCTTCCCAGATGCTTAAGCATTCAGAGTCTGGGGCAGAAAACAAACAGTCTGTTTGGCATGTCAGCAGCACTCAAAATTAAATTCTCAAAATAAAATATCAAACTAAGGGAGAAAAATGGGACAAGCAGCAGCAGTTGAGGCTCATTATCCTGCTTTCCACCAGCAGACTCAATGTTTTATAATATCATTGTGTTAATATTGTTCCCAAACCCATGTAGTCTTGATAATGTTGACAAAGGCACCCACTTATAGCCAAAGAGTTTCTAATTTTTCCCTCTTCCTAGCACTTTCCTACAAGTACAGGGTCCTCTTTTTTTTTTCAGATCAACCGGATGTTGATCCATCGGTTGTGACAGGAATTCACTGACCAGTTTGTCACCAGAGTCTGACAATGTGGACTGGGAGAAAGTGACTGGCCCAATGTCACACAGAAGGCTTTCATGCCTAGGGCAGGACTAGAACTCACAATCTCCTGATTTTTAGCCTTGTGCTTTAACCACTAAACCAAACTATATCAAGGCAGAATTGGAACTGCCAGAAGAGCAGATTCAGTCAGAAATCATGTGCAGGCTACTATTTGTCTCTTTAAAATACAAGCACAAATTACAAGTCATCATATTGTATATCTGATAACTAGAATTGTTTGTGAGATGGTTTGCTATATAAATTATGAAAAAATAAATAAAATGCTGCAATTCAGGTGGAACTAGATAACTAATATACACTCTGCTGGGATATCAGTGGTTTTGTAAGCAGTGCAGCTGTAATGTAATAATTAGTTGTTGCTTTTTAAGTGTCAGATTTGGCAAAGGAACCTCAGCAGTTAGTATTGTTCATCTAAAAAATAAATACTACAGTTCCTTGTTACCTGTGGTTCCATTTTCTGTGGTTAGGCACATTCACAGTTGCTGAGAGATAAGATTTTGGTTTCTGTAGTAAAGGGTTTTAGATACTAATAGTTGTTTTTCAGTAATTTGTGGAGGTGCAAAAATGGCAATGGACTTCTATTCATACATAAAATATGAATTTTCAGAATTTTAGGATTGGAATTGAGAGTGCTAGGCTGGAATGAATAAGATTATTTTCATGTTTTATTGGATCTGCATAGCTATTACTGCTTTAAATATGCATTCAGTCAAACAGGATGGTCTTATTACAGAAGAAGAGAACTTCCTATCACCTAAACCCGTGATGGCGAACCTATGGCACGGGTGCCACAGGTGGCACGCGGAGCCATATCGGTGGGCACGCGAGCTCAGCTCCAGCACGCATGCATGTGCCAGCCAGCTGATTTTCAGGCCTTCTGGGCCCACCAGAAGTCAGGAAACACACTGTTTCCGGCCTCTGGAGGGGGTGGGGAAGGCTGTTTTTGCCCTCCCCAGGCTCTTATAAAGGCTCTGGAGCCTGGGGAGAGCAAAAAATGGGCCTACTGGGCCCACCATGCCATCATGTGCCAAAAGCGGGGGGAGCACGGGGGGGGGGCAGGGCGCATAGAATTATGGATGTGGGCACACGTGCGTGTGACCCCACCATGCTCCTCCCGTTTTTGGCACGCGATGGCAAAAAGATTAGCCATCACTGACCTAAACAGTTACTCTATAGTTAGAGCACAACCTGGGCACTCAACTCCCAGAATTTCTCAGCTATTACTGAGAATTATGGGACTTAAACCATGCATCTAGAAGTGGCTGGGATTAGGGAATTCTAGCTAAGAGAATTCCTTCCCTTAAGTAATATCGCTGAACTCACTTTTTACTTAGTGCAATGCCCAACAGTTTTATCTGGCTTTACTAATAAAAAAACTTTATACTTTTTTGTTTTTCTGTTTTCTTCTACACTAGGGTCCTATGTGCTATTAAATCAGGAGCAATGCTTTTGATTGTTCAAAGCTGGTACAGTCCAGCATTTCCTTCATGCATTCAGTCTACAAATACCATCTTAATACTGAGTCTGAATAGTAGACCTCATGGCTGGAAAATGGGGAATGTAACTTTTGGATTTTCCCATTCTCTATATTTTGCAATACACTACCTGAATTTAATTAAAAGTTTGTACATTGTTTTGCATTATTTTAATTGTTGATGTAGTATAGTAAAAAAAAATTAAAATACCAAAAAATAATAAAATATCAGGTATCTGGGCAACTAGTGTCACTGCGTTTTTTGTATTTGCCAGCTGTGCTTGAACTCTAACACTTGCCGTAGATGCTCAGAACTCTTATCTCTAAGCTAACTGTGCATGTCCACATTCTTTCACTCTTCTAACTTTCTTTGTTCGCCTGCCAAGAGGTATGGCAGGAACGCTGCCAAGATGTTACTAATTAGCTAGTAAGATTGTTTTTTACTTCTTTATAATAAAATAAGTTTCTTAGAATATATCTCGGGTTTATTTTGCTTATAAAGTATACTCAAAGGAAGGCCACGATCCGCCTCTAATCAGGTGCAATTACCCAAAGGGGAACGGGATTAATTGCCACCCTGACAACTAGATCAACCACAAATCTTTCTCTACTCTCTGGCTGATAATAACAGCAATAAAGAGCAGCAACTATCTAAAAAAAGTGTATTTTAAAGATACTTGAATAGTCACTTTAGTCAAGTGACTATTCAAGTATTTTTAAAGTACACTTTTTCCCACTACTGACTCTATAAACATCCTTACTGGAGGTTAAGCATGACTGTTATATATTTACTGGCAAAGTAGATGTCAACCTTGTGAAATAGACAAGACAGGAAGCATGGCCAAGTGAGCTAATTCCACTTAATTGTACAGTTGCATCAAGAGAATCCTGCCTGGCTGAAAGTTCATTCCTCCCAGTGTCCCCTTTATAGCCTAAGACAACGACCCCTAACCTTTTGGGACTGGTTCCATGGAGAGGTTTTTCCTCTTTTCTGGAAAGATTTTCCTCTCTTTTCTTGAGAGATTTTTCTGCGGACCAGAGGAGGCATGCTGTCTGTATCCCCCGGATGGGCCTTTGCTTGTTTGTGCAGCCTGTTTCTGGCATGCCACAGCCAGTTGGTGTACAGACCAAGGTTTTGGGACCCCTGGCCTAAGAAACTATGGAGAGTTCCTTCTGAGCTGTTTGGCCCATCTCCATTCCTGCTGTGGGCTAAGATGGCTTTCATCTGACTGTTCGCTTGGCTGCTTCTCCCTGTTTCCCAAGGTCATTCCCACATACCATTATAGTAAGGCTTTTTGCTAATGGTAAAGTTTATACAAATTGTTATTTGTATAATCTAACATATCAATTAACTAAAAGTATAGTTATTTCTTCTCTCAATTCCCTTTATCTTTTCCTATGATAAAAGATTAGCCAAAGTTATGAGAAAATACTGTATCTCCTGTACTGAAATTCTACTTACTATTCAACAAGAGAAAGGTAGGTATTTAAGGTTTGGATGTTTTTGTGGCAGACCTGTGGAGAGGTGCTGACTCCTGCAAGCTATTGCAATTATTCAGTGTTTATCATAGTTCAGTAGTACCGTGTTTCCCCGAAAATAAGACCCTGTCTTATATTTTTTTGAACCCTGAAATAAGTGCTTGGCCTTATTGCCATGCGCTCAAAAGCTGGGCTTATTATCAGGAGATGTCTTATTTTGGGGGAAACAGGATAGTACGAATTTATTTATTAGATTTTTATCCCACCTTTATTACTTCAGATGTAACTGAAGATGGCAAACATACATAATATTCCTTCCTTTCCCCACAACAATCCTGTAAATTGGGTTGAGCTGAGAGAGTGTGACTGGCCCAGAGTCAGCCATCTGGCTTTCATTGAATGTTCTGGACCAACGATCCTAAACCTCTTACCCCTGTTGTGTCCCAGATATATGCATGTTGGGAGTAAGGCTGGCAAAATCAAAATGGCTGTGCTAGTGAGTTCACTTGGGTTACACATCCAGAATTTTATTCAAAGTCCAGATGTCCCTATTGCCACTACTATGTAACTGAGCCACAACAGTTGTGATGGACCTTCTTTATATGCTTGAATTTATTGTCCAAATTAGGTCACATAACTTTACATCCTCTTTTCCATTAAGAATATTTTTTGCTTTCTGAACAGAGAACATTTTTTTTCCTTAATGGTGTGGAGCAAAATATTAAAACACAACAATCACATCCTAACAAAAAATGTTGGAAATGAAAACTGAAAGTGAACATTAAAATTAGTTTTTCTCTCTACAATAGCAGGATGCAAAAGGTTCTGTTGCTTTAAAGGTTTTTGAAAAGAAAACAATTGTATTTAAAACTGGGGATAAATAACCACAGTGGGAACACAGTAAGAAAACATGCATATACACATACATATAAATCATAAGATAAACTGCAGCCATTGTTTATTAATGTGTTACGGTCATGCTAATTCTAGAGTTCAAAATATGTTTTGATTAAAGGCATTCATTTAGAAAAAGCACATGCCTCGGTTTCAGCTCAGTTCTCAGTTCTATTATTATCTTATTATTTCTGCAACAAATCCTGAGAGAATATCACCAAGGCTCTTTTGGAGATAGCATTTCAGTAAACAATTCCCTCTAACTCTCTAAGAACAAACATCAACCAACCAACCCAGTACAACTGAGATTAAAAGGACATATACAAATGTTCATAAGGCAGTAAACAGCCTTCTGCTAACATATTGACCCTCCACAGCTGAATACGCCCAAGCATTGTTTCACATTTGAAATAGTCTACTGGGATCCATTGACAGGATATGGCTGATGATCCTTGTCGGACAGCAGCCTGAAGTTAGACTTCTCTCTCTGTGCCAAAGGAAAAGTTGGCTCATAATCATGTGAAAATCATCCTGCTATCTTATGACTAGCTGTGGCTTCCCAGTTCAGTACCAGGTTTCTGCCAAGCACACAAAATGAGGATATAGAGCTGTGAAAGACAGATTCAAAAGCAAAAGGATCACTCATGTTACCTCAGCAATCAGGACGACAATGACAGAATCTTCCTTCTCCTGCTGGTTGAGCTCGGAGATCAAGGAGTTCAGGGTATCTGTCAAATATGAGTGGACCTCCCTTTTGACACTGGGGATCCCCATGACTATTGATACTGTAAAAGAGCAAAACAAAGCAGATGTGAGATTATCTTGCTAGCAACCAAACACTTTCTCACTATCTCACACCACTTTCAAAAGGAGTTCAATTCTCAGTTCTGTCAGTTGACCTATATTCTTGGATATGAACTAATAAATAAGGACATTCTATGCCAATCATCACAGCGGTTGCAAAGAAAATTTCTTTTTTTAAAAAAAGACAACAGTATTTAAAAAAAAACAACCTGAAGAGAGACTCTAGAAGAAAACCTTATATTTTATACCAGTATTTCAAAACGTTAAGTTCTGCAGTATCACTCTGTTGTGGTGCACTTTTCATTTATGCCCTGTTAGGCTGGTTGATAATGTAATAACCAAGCAATAATGAGTTACTTAACAAAGCACTGCCCTGACTTAAAAATCCTGACTTAGCATTGGGTATGAATTCAGCAGCTCACTGGGGAGGGAAGAAAAGGATGAGAACAAGATTGGTTGGGGATAAAGCAAGGTGCAGAGATAACTAGATGAAAGGAAAGGGAAAGAGAAAGGGAAAGGAAACCACCATTTGGGTATTATGAAAAGGGTTAAATTCACCAGATAAGCAGTCCTTCTCAAGCAAAGAATAATCTTCATCTTTTTGGAACTCTGCATCTATCTGTACTTCCTCCCCCATGGAGTCCTAGCTTTCTCCTGCCTTCCCCGATTTCCAAAGTTCCTCCCCCATCGAATCCTAGCTTTCTCCTGCCTTCCATGATCTCCAAAGTTCCTCCCCCGATTGAGTGCCTCCTGCCTTCCGTGCCTCCTCAGATCTTTGCAGTTTCTCCCCCCATCTCATGCTAGCTTTCTCCTGCTTTCCTGCCATGGAGAGGCATCTGCAGAGGGTAGAACCTGCAGAGATCAGGGAAGGCCCTGCCTCTGTGCCTGTGCGGCAGAGACCCGAAGACCAGCTGGCCAATGGGAGGTGTGCGCATGTGTGGTGGACCTGGGCTGGGGCGACGGCTGGCGTGCCGGCAGAAAGGGCTCTGCGTGCCACCTGTGGCACGCGTGCCATAGGTTCACCATCATGGATATAGGAGATTTGAGGAGACTAAGCCCTTACCTGAATACATTGTCCCAGGGAAAACAAAGCGCTGGCTCTGTACATGATGTCAAATTGAGCCAAATTAGGAGACTAAAATTGTCTTCTTGGCCTTAAAACATTTAGAAGGCCATGGAATGCTGATAAATTGAACAAAGAACTGGGAGATGAACAGAGCTCTGGGAAAGCAGAAGAAAATAACTCTCTCGAAAGAACCTATCTTCAGAAATGTTGTCTCTTCTTTTACAACCTCATCGTCTTTGCAGTTCTGACCCACAGTGATTCTCTAATTGCTTCATGACCTTACTAAGCAATGATATCATTTATTTGATTAAATGCCTTGCTGCTATATCCAATCATATGTATAAAGAGGGACTGTAATGTCATCCTTATATACCCTGTCTTTGCATCAACAATAAACTAGTTTATGGTTCAGTGTAATGTATCCTGATCTCCAATTCTAGCATAGCCATAAAAAATTCTACACATATATGTAGGAAATACAATATAATATATTTATATATATTTTATATATTTTATTATAATATGTATAATTGATTCTACAATACTAAATGATATTGTTTGTGTTCCCACATAGTAAACCATAGTTTTTAAAAAACATCTCTGCAGAATAAAGCATAATTGCCTGAGATTATATATATATGTATGTATATATATATATATATATATATATATATATATATATATATATAATATATATATATATATATAAATATAAATGCAAAAAATTAAAATCTCTTCCCACGTCATTGTAAATAAGTTAGTTAAAATGTTTAAAATTCTGGTTAAAATCCTAGCTTAAAATCTTCTAAAAATCCTTACAGAGCACTCTGCAAGGTCCTTTAAAACCTTAGCTAAAATCCTACCAGTACCTTAACAGTTTTTCTTTCTAGCAACGTTTCAACAGGCTCACAACCCTGTTATCTTCAGGGTCTTGTTTAGTTTAGAAGCTATGGGTGTGTTGCGAGGTCGGAGCTGTCTCTTTTCTATGTTTGCTGCTACTGACATATGCTGGTTAGCCTGTAACTCTGTATCCTGATTGAAGGACAGCAGTTTTTCTTGCTGCTTCCTCATCCTAGCTGTTTGGCTACGTGTTACAGGCCTGGCTTTCTCAGGTTCTCTATTATTATTTGTCTGCTGTAGAGGGGGAAGGATTCTGGTAGGCATCCCAGCACCCTTGATTGTTAGTTGAGATCTCAGCCTGTCTTCTGGCTCGATCCTCTCTCTCTCCCTATTGCTAGCCACCCTCTGCAAAGAGGAAGAATTCTGGCAGGCCTTACAACACCACTGGTTGCTTGTTGGAATCTCTGCTTCTATTCTGATGTTAACACTCGAGTTTCTCTCAGTGCAGGTCCCCAAATACTTGATAACCTAGAGGCGTCGTCTCGTCTGTTCATATTCTGTGGCCTCTTTTCAATTTCGATAGCCTCCCTGATTTTTCTTTTGTTGAGATGTTCCTCTTTCGCCACTGTTCTGGTTTTATTAAAATCAATATTGTGTCCCGTGGCCTTCATGTGTTGTACCAAAGAAGAAGTTTGCTCTCCTCACTGCATTTTTATGTTCTTCTAAATGCACACTTATTCATCTATTTGTCTGTCCAATATAAGATGACTGACAGGAGGCACATGGCACTTCATATATCCCCTGGTTTTCCAACTCAATTTTATCCTTAGGGTTTCTCACCATCATCGATATTTTTCTATCTGTATGGAACACTGTTTTTATTTTTTGTTTCCGTAATATCTTACTAATTTTATCGGTAGTCCCTTTTATATAGGGTAGGATGGCAGTTCTCATATTCTGTTCTTCTTCTTGGGTTTTGCTCTGTCCTACTGTCCCTTGCTGGATTATAGTTCTAATTCTATTTTCGTGGAACCCATTTTCCATTAATACTTCTGTGAGGGTCTTAAGCTCTGTTTGTACATGTGCCTCATCTGCTAGACATTTAGTTCTAGTGATTAAAGTTTTTGCCACTGAACTTATTTGTGAGGGATGATGGTGTGAGTGTGCGTTCAGGAAACGATTTGTATGTGTCTTCTTTTAGTAAACGCTGTGTCCTAGGGTGCCATCGGTTCTCTTATATATTAGTACATCTAGGAATGGGAGTTGATTTTCATTCTCCATTTCCATAGTGAACTTTATCTTCGGGTGCATGTTATTCAAGTGTGCTAGAAAATTGTCTAGCTTGTCTTTTCCATGAGGCCAGATGACAAACGTAATTATACAGCCATAGTTCAGTGAAATCTCATTCGCTAGTTTCTAGGCTTTATCAGACATCAAACCAGCATTTTGCTGTCTGTTGTGAGACTGAAGGGAGACTAAGATAGATCTATTTCTGACTAGTTTGTCTTCTTCAGTTGCCACACCCTCATCTCATGTCTCCTCTCTATAAAGGTCAAATATTTATTTTATTCACTTTGTGACTGCTGACTTAGTCTCCTAATGGGCAGCAGAGTGTTTGCTGGCTGCCAGAAGGAAAAAAAAAACGCCAGAAACTAGTGGATTGTGATTTCACTGAACTAGGGCTGCATAAAAATCTTGGTTTACGTAGGAAGAACCTGGCTAAAGAGAAATACACATAAAGCCTAAAAAAGGAAAGGAAACACACACACACACACACACACACACACACACACACACATATTTGTCTATGTAAGTTTTCACAGGTATATATGTGTGTATATATATGAAGAAACCCGAGATATCAACTGTACACACACACACACACACACACACACACACACAGTATATATATATGTTTTCTGAGGTTTTCGCGGGTGTTTGTATATAAGCTCCCACCCAATTAGTTCACACCCCCACTAGCAGTTAAAAGGAAGAAACAGCTGCGATCACACATTGCTCCTAGAAGCATGAAGCCAAAAGCACCAGCCTGAAGATGATGAATGAGACTTTGTCGAAACGTCGACAAGACACTTCCAATTTTACGCGGGACAAAACCCGAATAACCAAAGACCTACATATATATACATGTATGTCTTCTTGAGAAGACATATATATATAGAAACTTAAACCAAGGATTTTAAAACTTTATGATACCCAATCCTTAGAATGGTAAATGGATTTGTGTAATCCTCTTGCTAAGAATAGTATTAATAAGTTTATTGAGTTTGGTAAGATATCAATATACAACCTGTTTAATTAAAATGTATTCTGCATATCAAATACAACAGTGATAAAACTTTTTAAAATTGAAGTTTTATTGGGTTTTTTAAAATCAAAATTTATAACTATATACTTTTATATTGTATAACTATATTATTCAATGGGAAGGATGAGCTTGCTTATTTTTGCATAATTCCTGAAATCTGAGTACTGTGCTTTCCCCAAAATAAGACTCTGTCTTATATTTTTTTGAATCCCAAAATAAGCGCTTGGCCTTATTTTCAGGGAGGTCTTATTATTTTGGGGCAAATGGAGCAAGACGGGGCTCCTCTTACCTGATTTCCAGCTCTGTCTCCCTAACACTAACCAGAGGAAATGGTGGGGACCGGCTGCGCATGCGGTTAAATATTTTCAGAAAGGAATTATTTGGCGGGGGGGCTTATTTTAGCTCATGCGCACAAAAGCCTGATAATTACTTTTTCCATTCCACACTTGTTTCCTATTAATATTTTTTTCCTTGGTAATATGTTGATTTTAATTTTATTGTGATTTGTATTGGAAATTGTCATTTTTTGTAAGCCGCCCTGAGTCCCTCGGGAGAAAGGCGGCATATAAATCACAATAATAAATAAATAAATAAATACACACACACACACACACACACACACACACACACACACACACACATATATACATACATACCAATTATAGAGAACCCTGACTTGCATAACTAGGATCGTTATGCAAAATTTTCTTTAAGAATTACATATACACTGGTCACTTTTAGCTGTCTTCTTACCACCCCCCCAAAAAAACTTTCCATTTTGAAAGACTAGACATTTAAAATAAAAGATGAAAATGCCAACGTTCATGAAGACATATCTTTCTACTGAAAATCTGAAGTTTGTGGATGTACTAGCATCAGTAATAATGTTGGAGGTTGCACTAAGAGGAGCTGAACAAAATGACATTTTGTTACTCAAATAATCATTTAATATTACGAGTAATCCTCAATTTACAAGCATGGCCTGGCTGAGGGGGCCTTGAGGTAAGCTGGTGTGGGACGCATTGGGCAGCTCCACCACCATCCTGCCGCAACACCGTGAGCAACCAGGCAGAATGGGCGACCAGCTGGTTTCGCAGGCTGTTAAGTAGGGCTTATTTTCAGGGGTAAGGCTTATATTAGATGAACACGTAAAAACATGGTAGGGCTTATTTTCAGGATAGGTCTTATTTTTGGGAAAACTGGGTAATTTAACAACTGCAGTGATTCACTTAACAACTGTGGCAAAAAAGGTCCTAAAATGGGACAAAACTCACTTAACAAATGTCTCACTTAGCAACAGAAATTTTTCGCTCAATTGTGGTTGTAAGTCGAGTACTACCTTCATTGTAATTTTAAGAAGCATTTTGCCTCTGCTAAGAAAAGGAGGTAGATAGACAAATGTAGCAATATGGAAAAATGCACACTCAAGTACTATCTTGGAGGCAAAACTCTTTAAGCATTGGGACTAAAGTGCTCTTGATCCCCATGAGGGCAAAACCCAGTTTGAGAGCTCCCACTTTAAACCACAAAGAAGCAAGTCATACTTCGGCAGAGCGTTGTTGTGGGACTCCAGCTAGGATTAAGAAAGAATAACCACTGACTGAATGGTTGGCACCCACTTACCACCAGTGCGCCCTTGTCCTAGATGAATAGCTGGCTGCAGGCTGTTCTCCTTTGACAACAAATGCGGCAAATGATGGAAGATGGTTGGAAGATGCAGCACATTCTTGTTAGTGATATTCCACAGTTTTAGTTTTGTTTCATCTGGGGAAAAACAGGGGAACCCCGTGGATAATATATTCAGCCCCTTTTGCTGGACAGAACCATTTCATACACTGTCTAACCAATTGCGATAACCATTTTGTGAAATAGTACAATATTTTTCTTTTGTATCCTCTAATTTCATTTAAGTTTAGCATGAAGTATCTAAAGCCCTAAACAGCCATGCTTCACTCTTCCTCAGGTTATTTGAAAGAAGGGAAACAGAAACTTATCAAATCAATAAAGGAGAATATTTGTAGCTCAGGGCTGGAATGGGGAGTCCCTGGTGCTCTCTGAGCTAGGTTGTTTTCTTGCTGATGTTATTACCCAAACTAGGTAACAGCATCAGTTTATCAAATCTTGGAACCTAGTTTTCTTTAATATTTATTAGAGCCATGCAGCTGTTTAGATTAGTTCACCAAAAAATGTTTCAAACCTCACTGATAGCGCATTTTGGATATTGAATCTATAACACTACAAAGTTATGCTCTAAATTTGGGCCACTTGTATCCAAATGTACCCATGAAAAGAAGTTTTTAATTGGAAAAGAACCCAGTGTATGTAAAGATCTGAAATCCAATTGTAAATGAGGCCACTATTTTATGTTTTAGAAACATACATCTTACATTTCAATTCAAATGAGAAGAGTTTTCTATTATATGCCTTTTGAGTGCAATTATATCCTTTATACACTTCATTTTAAACATTTTGACAGTCTTTTGAAGCAGCAGAGGTTATACTCTCCAGAGGCCTCTCTTCTATGCCAATGTAACAGCTTTGCTTTAGGAGCTGCCCTGGTTGGCAGCTTGTTTCTGGGTACAATTCAAGGAGTTGGTTGCTTCCTATAAAGCCCTACATGGCACAGAGCCTAGCTACTTGAGGGACTGCCTGAGTCCCACAGTATCTGCCTGGCTGGTTCACACAATCCAGATTCCATTGACTAAACAGTGCCATTATCAGGACCATGGAAGTCTGTCTTCTTTGTAGCAGCACCTGTACCCTGGAATGAGATTTCCCCAAGATTCAAATAGCCTTCACCCTACTGGTATTTCAAAAGCCAGAAGATGTGCTCTTTTCCCAGGCCTTTAGCAAGGATGACTGGAGCCCCTTTCTTTCTTTCCCTTGTTCTATCTAGGTTTGTTTCTTCACTATCTTGTTCCTTTGTTTTTCATTTTTGTGTATTCTTGTTTTTGAATGTTTTTTTTTAACCCTCTGTAATCCACCCAAGAGTTGCCGGAAATTAGGAGGCATATAAATTTAATGTTATTATACATACAACAATGTATTATTAAAGCACATAAGAGCAAGAAGACTTTTCTGTGCAAAAGGGGGATTGTTTACAAGTTCTCTTTAGAGACCAGCTGGCTAAAGCTATTGAGAAAAATGATATACAAAACCAGGAAAGCTTCAGCAGAAATAGAAATCAGGCAGCAGTGTTTACATAAAACTAACGCTATAACAGCACAGGCACGAATGATTTTGTTGCAAAAAACTACGGACCTTGAGATGGGATCTTAAATGGAATAGCCTCCCTCTACAACATCAGCCTGCATGTTCGTAATGACTCTATATGTTTTCACTGGACCAAGAATATTTTAAATAATTTTCACATCATTTCATGCATGGTGAGTATCATGATTCAATGCATTTTCATAAACTTTAAGCCCCCGTCATTACATTCAGTGACCTACAAAACAGCCGCATAGCAAATGCTTTTTACTGGCCAGCCACCACTGGTGCTTCCAGGCTTGATGGATTCCAATTGCCAGACCTTCTAGCCTTTGGCATCAGTTTGAGGCAGACTTCTCTACAGCTCATCTTTTTAAAAGCCGGATTTACCAGATAAACTGCTCCACGTCCGATTTATGTCCCGTAGGGCTTGCTTTTCGGAGATGGCTCTCTTTATTTCATCTAGGACTACATTCAGCTCCTTTGACCGCTTGAGGCTTTCCTGCTCTGCAGCATGCAAACGGTCTCTCAGTGCTAGGAACTCTCGCTGATAGATATCCACAACATCACCTGAAATGAGATGACAAAGAAGTAGCACTGCTGCAAATGGAAGGAAGATTATTTTGGGGAGTAATGTTAAACAACGTACAGTTTTGCTAGTTTTTTAATATTCTTTCCAAGGAGGAAGGATGGAGCAGGAAGAAGCAAAACATCTTTTTTCTTCTGCTAATGTTGAAAGAATAAATATATTTTGGCCCAAACAGGGACATACTAATTAGTGCAATGGGTTTCCAAATCAGGTAAATTCTAATAAATATATTAGATTCTTTTAAAAAATCTAATATATGTTATTCTATTCATGTTCTGTGCTTCTAGGCAGAAGTTCAGATATTGCAAATCATTTTAGAAACAGCCCACAACAAAGTTATACTGTAGTTAAATAGTTATATATAAACCAGATTCCTTTGAAAGTCACCTTGACCAGCAAGCTTGCCACACAATATATATAATTGCTCTGTCTGAGTACTTATGGGGAAAAAAGAGAGAAGCACAATTAGATATTACACTCACTTTATTCATTTGTTTAACTATTAATGGTGCACAGGGCCGGTTATTGGTTCATGCACAGTTAGTTGCAACGGGCTGAGTATAGGGAGGAAAATAACAGCATGCACAGCTGAGGAAAAGTAACTAGTTAGAACTGATTTTAGATTATCTATGTGTTGTGTAGGGGGCTTCAGTAAGCAAGAACCAGACCAGCATAGCTACAACAGCATTTATTGACTCAAAACTGGAACTGAGGAACAGCAGGCAAATGCCTGTAATTTATACTCTGGGCCCACAGAGCAGAGGTGGGTTTCAGCAGGTTCTGACCAGTTCTGGAGAACTGGTAGTGGAAATTTTAAGTAGTTCGGAGAACTGGTAGTAAAAATTCTGACTGGCCCCCGCTCCCATCTATTCTCTGCTTCCCAAGTCCCACCTGATTGGGAGGAAATGGGGATTTTGCAGTAACCTTCCCCTGCCACGCCCACAAAGCCACGCCCACAAAGCCATGCCATGCCCACAAAGCCACACCCACAGAACCGGTAGTAAAAAATTTTGAAACCCACCACTGCCATAGAGTCTTAACCAATCATAATGCTTGAAAAACCCACCCAAATATGAATGTTCGAAGTTTCCCTCCAAAACAGTTGGAGCTAACAGTGAGGGTCATCTAAAGATTAGTTTCTCTTTAGCAGGATTAACAGTTATACATTGAATACATAACACTATGAGCAACCCAAATAAACAGATAAATATCTTCACATAAATACAGCAGTACCTAAGCACAAATTACACCCTGTTTATATGAGCATATATTCAGTTAATACACAATATGTTGACAGGTCCAACAATGGACAGGTCCATTGATACTGTATAAAGGACAAGATTGTACCCTTTCTAGCAAATCCTAGCATTTTTAATTTGTCAAAAGAAATATTTTTGAAAATACTAAATGGTAACTAATTCAATATTCCTAATTTCTCTTGTATTAAGTTCAAGAAGAGTGATGATGTTGTTAAGGTTTTTTTTTTTAATCAAAAGGAAATGGTGTTCAAAATAAGACAGATAAAGGAGAAATCCCACGGTACTACAAATATTCTTTTGGCTTTCCTATGACAGGAAATTCATTCTGTAAAACTCAAGATGTTTTGAGGAGTCAGTACAGACCTATACTTGAAATAAAGATTAACTTTTCAAAAGTGTTCTAAACTAGTTCTTATATATTCAAAAGATGAATTTTTTGTGGTAAATTATATTGTAATTATTATTGCTGTAGCACAAGTATGCTCGAGAGTAGCAGTTTTGGGAATCACAAAAATAGTCTCTGCAAAAAAATCTAAACAGTCTGTTATTTCCTAAAGTTATGATACCCTGTGTACAACTTGGAAGTCCAGGATTTTAGCAATGAGCAGTTTAAGAAGAAAGGGGAAAAAAACCAAGGAGCTAAAATAAAATTCTAGGAAAAGGGTTTTAATATAAAAAATGTACAAGAGTTAAAAAAAAAAGAATCCATCATTCCACCATCAGTATTCTGTGGTGGGTTAGCTGTGGCTTAAAAAACTGGAGGTGGAATGTATGTTTTCCAGCTATGTATGAAGTGACAGCTGCTTCAAAAACAGGCCAGCATAAATAATTAAAGAAAGACCCAGGACCTCAGACTGTCCCCTTAGCCAGATGGTTCACAAGTTAGCTCTTGGAAAAAGAAAATCAATGAATGGAGTGAGTATTTAATTATTACTGTAGACTGTTAAGGATTCTCCTAACTGTGCTAAATAAAACCATACAATTGATTTAGCCAGAGGAACATGATGAGCAAAATCAAATTCACATGACTTTTAGCAGATGATAGCAGATCAGCTGTAACTCCTCTCAGCCTTGATTTCATGTTATACAGTCTTCCTTTTTATCTTTGTTCCTTCTTCCCTGGCTTAAATTTAGCTGTGAGTGAAAACCAGAAGATGGCTCTGCCCAGGCACCACTGGCATAGAAAAAGGAAATATACCTCATTCAAAGCATTTATGACCAAGGTAATTCTATGTAATGGAGCACAATCAGATACTTGATAGCTTCAGCAAAGCTAAAGCTAAAGTTCATAGTTGACAAAAAATGTTATTAATACATTAGTCCTCCTTATCCAAAGGACTACCCAAAAATAAGACTGGTTCTTATATTAATTTTTGCTCCAAAAGACTCATTAGGGCTTATTTTCCAGTTAGGTCTTATTTTTGGGGAAATACGATACTAAATGTGTCTGGAGGACAGATCTTAACTGGGACTTATTTTGAGGATATGGCTTATATTACAAGCATTCTGAAAAATCATGGTAGGGCTTTATTTTCCAGTTGGGTGTTATTTTAGGGAAATCACGGTAGTTAAAGAGCTATTATATATTCATCCATAAATAGAATGGTAAAGAAATTTATTACAGGTGAAATATTTCTAAGATTGACTGTCATGTTTATTTATTTTATTTTATTTTATTTTATTTATTTTATTATTTTATTTTATTTTATTTTATTTATCCGCATATCCTAGAACACAACTGTTTGAAGCTTACAACAAAACCTAAATATTTTTTTAAAAACCCATAAAAAGCAGAACAAAAATACTGTGCTTTAGCCACCCTCCTGGGACACCGCAACAAGCTAACTGCTATCCCACCTCACTCTACCACAATGGCCCATTTGGACTGGATCTTGCTCTTTATGGCCTTCCAGAAGGCTAAAATGGTGGGGGCCTGCCAGATTGTTTCATGAAGAGCATTCACATGCCTATCTCATATCAACTCTGCCCAGGGTCATAGAGAATGCCTAATGAAAACCTTCACCTAACAAGTGACAAGAAAAGCTGAAGCAGGCTTTCTCTGGGGGGGTTCCCCTCCCCTCATGTCCTCCTCAGGCAAGGGAGGTTCTCATTCTCATTCCTTCCAGAGACTTGTAAACATTTCATTGTTCCTGAAATGCTTTGCAACTTGAAAGCAGTAAGCTCCCAGCATAAGAAGTGCTATATTACTTATAATTTTTAAACTACTTTTGTATACTGCTTAGAGTCTTAGTCTGAACTATTTTGGAAATTCATAAATAAAATATTGAGAAAATCAGTTTTTTATGAGTACAAAAGAGGTTCTTCATAATATTAATTAGCTCAAATTAGTGAAGTTGCTAACTTGACTCATAAGATAAATTTTCCGATCTTAAAAATTGGAAAATTGCTTTTATTAGAGCAATACAGCAATATTTAGTAATATTTACTTGATGAAACTTGCATTTTTGTAAAAAAGATGGACTCTGAAATAAAGTCAAGAATGCTATTTTTTCACTTCCAGATCTCTTATACAAATCCTTGAAAGAGTACAGTAGCACAAATCAAGATTAATTGGCAACATAAAAAATCTCAAACCCTTTAGAAGATCTATAGCACATAGAGAATGGAAAAGTCACTAATTATCAGTCATGCATTGTCTGCCTGTTTCAACATAGTGTTGTATTTTTCATTAAACTGCAAAGCTGAGATACCTAGCCAAAAATTTCCTTTCATTAACTGTAGTAGACACACATCAAATGTGAAACTCTGCTGGTTTTAATCTGGAAGAGCCAACTCCTGATCTCCTAGCTATAGTTTATTTTTGTTTGAATGGGTTTCATTAAAGAATTCTTACAAAGTTAAATGGATAAACATAAAACAATATAAAGAAACAATTAGAAAAGAAAAAAGTGTTAAAGCTGTAAAGAGTGAAAAAATAGAAAACAAAAAACAAAAATAGGTAAAGAAGCATCTTCTAATCTTCATAGCAATTATAAACATATTTAAAACCATTCATCTTTAAAATTATAAAATAATGTTTGCTTTGAATGCAGAGCAGATATTAATTATAGGTAGCACTGTAATTATAGAAGATAGCATAAACCCTGTTTTTTTTCCTGTGTTATTGTTCCATGCCACATGACAAACAACTGAGATGAAAAAATTCTCTTGCTTACTGTAATGCTGGACTTATATTCCTGAAATTGTTTTGAACATTCATGTATATAAGCCAGCATTTTCAAAATCTTAGATAAATCTTTAGCTAAATTTTTGCAAAGTACCCAGTTTACCCTTGACCCAATTGCCTTCTTTTCCAAATTGGCATATTCAACAATTCCCACTTATTTTTACTAAGGTCTCCTGTGTAAAGTGATTGGACGAAACCTGAATTATCCTTCTGTTCACTGGACAATTAACTTCTTTTTCTGGTAGGAAAGCAGGATTAAGGAGAAATTGCTACTATCCTGGGAGCGACAGGAATCAACTTGAACTATGCTGATGTTTGGTTATAAGCAACAAATCACCACAATGCTCAAAAAACAGAAAATTATTTTCCATCTTTTATAGACAATTCCCTCCCCCCTCCTTTTTTTTTGTAAAGGGGTCTACTGGTAAACAGAAGGAATCTTATGATAAATCCAATTATCATTCTAGGTTTCTGAAGTAAATTGATATTTCATTACAGGAATATGTCACAATCATATTTCTCTAGCAATGAGGGCTGAGGAATTTATTACAGCACATTTTAGAACTATTTTTTAAATTTTTTTAAATAAAACAAAACATAAAACAACTATCATCCATTACAATTACAGAAAATGTATCAATCGGTTACAATTCTTTTATGCTTAATCCCATATCCCAAATTTACAAGCTATTTAATTTCTCTCATTTGACAATTTATTATTTCCCTTTGTATTATTATTCTCATTTACCAATTATTTAACAGCGGCTTATCTCCCGTAAAGCACATTTTACAACTATTATTGCCATCTGTAATAATGTATGTGAGAATGACCTTGGGAGACAGGAGGAAGTTCTGCAGTTTAGGCAATAGTCTGGTAAGAGGCAGCTCAGTCCTAATTTTGGGGGGGAGGAAGCATGGGAGGCATTTCAAAAGGGATTCTCCCAAACTTTCTGGAGACTAAAAGAAGAGGAGAGGAGAAATACTTTCAGTCTTGCAAGACTCTTTGATGTAATCTTACAATAAATAGGATTATATAGGTCATCTGTGAGTTACAATTGCAATTGGGACTGCCGACACTAAGCAATGTGGTTGTAGAGTATGTGACTGCATACTTAATGACTTAGCAACATGTAACCCAAGACGCATGGGTCATTAAGCAGAAGAAGCCCCAGATAAGGAGCGCAGGAGAGTAGGGGCTGCCACAGGGGGTTGGGGGAGGCCCTAGGTGTCCTGGTGGAGGCTGTATACAAGTTGGGGCAGAGAGTTGCTGCAGTGTGGTGCAAGTGGCATGAATCAGGAAGACTGGGGAAGGAGAGTGCGGTGTGTATGTGCAAGTACAGGGATGTTGCTACTAGTCAAACATTATTTTTTTCTAAGAGCTAATGATGAAGTATTGGCCAGCCCTCCTGGGCCCTAAGACACAAAAAAGCTGATAGAAGGGTTTTCTGGATGTGCTTGAGATATATTTTACATATCCTATACATGTCTGACTTTTGTAAAGCATGTTCCTAAGCATAAGATAGAATTAGATGGAAGTTAGGCAGTATATTTTTTTTTGCAACAAAGAAATATGAGTTCACCTTAGATCATTACTAAGTGGTAATGCCTCTAGCTCCTGTATTCTCCTGGTTAATGTTATAGTCACCGGGAATACTGTTTTCCTCATTAATACTATAAGTGGGATCTGCTTGATGACTTGCATAGTGAACCGACGGTCCATTAGGAAGGTAATAATGTATATAACAGAGAGAAAGAAGGGTGAGTGTGTAGGGATGTGAGAAGTAGAATTCCTAGGGAACATAATTTAACTAACAGAAAGCTACTCATAAGTCATTTCAAAAATTGCACTTGTGCAAAATGCTAAACTCAAATGAGATGCAAATTCTTTTGGTTCAGCCTGGGCTGACCTGCAGTCAATGTTTAGCATACTGTGTGAACCAGGCCATCAATTTAAGCTATAATATGTTTTATTTCTTTTCTTTATACTATATTGCACAAACATAGGTATGGCATTTTGTTAAGCCACTTTAGCCATTATGAATCCAGAATATAACTGGAGCTAAATTTGGTGATAGAGTTTGAAGAAATGTATTATTGAGCAGTATATAGTACTGTTCTCTAGTACCGTAATATACAACTGGGGGAGTGGGTGTCTAAAATACCCAAAAGAAGAGCATTTTTAAATGTCAAGTACAATACTAAAGAAGGGTTTTGTTTTGTTTTAATCACAGTATAAACTACTTCAAGAAAGAGTCCATACTTACAAAGAGATCTGGAGCACATCAGGAAAAGTATTTTGCAAGTTAGTGAATGAACTGTACCGACTTGAAAACCTACGCATCTGACATTGTTCCAGGTTTTGCAGCTTGGCACATTTGCTACTTAGCTTTTAGTGCCTTGAATTTCAAAGCAAACATTGACCAAAATATCTCCAGCCACCTGGCTAATATATTACTGAACTGTTTACACAAAAAGATCTGACAGACCTTGGACCCTGAAGGAATAGTCCTTCAGTAGGACCAAGAACTCTGCCCAAGGCGACAGAGCAGCGTCCTTGATCTAAATTCTTCATACCTAATTATTGATCTTTCTTCATTTCATATATACTTTATTTAAACATATTAAACAGTCCAGGTGAAAACACTGCAGTTGCAATCTCCTGGCCTGTTTCAGAAATATTAATGTCAATTTAATAAAACTTTCTAAAATAGATCCTCTGGACCGTTACAGAAAATTTAAAACACGTGACAGGAAAAATTCAGTAACCACAACCAGCAAAAACAATAATGAACAGCTTGTTATACTTTTCAATCCTGTTGCGTGCTGTTTAAGTACATTTTTAACAAATTAAAATCTGGTACAGCGATATATCAGGGTTAAAAATCAGGAGCTGGACACAGAAGTTGACCCTTGTCTACCACTTCCTCTTCCAGCCTTTCCTCCATAATGGCGAAATATTAGTATGTATCACTTTCCAATTAAGTATAGCTTCTTCTAAAACAGATTAAAAGAAGAGTTTGAATAATATGCAAAGGACAGTAATCTTATATTTAAATAGTGTTATAAAAGCTGTTATAGGGAAAAGGGCCGAGAATGGCAGAAAGTAGTTTGTCTCAAATCAACCAGCAGGCTCATGACTGAAGCAATGACGAAGTAGAGAACCTCATGCTTTTGCTGGAATCAGCTGGTATAGCCCTAGGCAGGCTTGTTTCTGAGAACGTTTCAGGAACATCTCAGGGTTTGTCTCTTGAAAATATTGAAATATAACTTAAAAAGACAATGATGTAAACTTTATAACGTTTTAAACAATGAAGTTGCAATTTCAAGGCATTCACAAGTCAAGTCGGATTTAAGAAGAGTCAAAAGTTCATGAATTAATCCCAACTATACCCAGTAGGAATCCAGAAACAGATCTTATGCAAAGAACTTCTTAAAAACCCTTTGTTCAGTTAGGTAATCATACCATATTTTATGCTTCAGCATTAAATTTAGACCAGGTAATTTAGACAACCCAAAAAACACAATGTATTATTTGTGTCTCAAAGGTACCGTATAAGACGACCCGAATATAAGCCGACCCCCCCAATTTTACCCCCCAAAACTGGGAAAACTCATTGACTCAAGTATAAGCTGGGGGTGGGAAATGCAGCGGCTACTGGTAAATTTCAAAATAAAAAAAGACTGGTCAAAAGTGCGAGGACCTGTCAGAAATCACTTTTTTCAGCCCTCTGGGTAGTCCTTTTGTGCCTATGGACTACTCAGAGGGCTGAAAAAGTAATTTTTGACTGGTCCTCGCACTTGTGACCAGTCCTCAAACTGGTCACATTTGTCCTCACATTTTACATCTTTGCCCTATCTTGTCACCATGGTGAAGAGAAGCAGTTGTGAAATGAGTGACATGGTTTTAAGAATGCTGCATGGGCATAAATGTGAGGATGGTCATAAGTGTGAGAACCAGTCAGAAGTGCGAGGACCTGTCAGAAATGACTTTTTTCAGCCCTCTGAATAGTCCCTATACACATATATCACATGACCAGCTAGCCACGCCCACCCAGTCACTGGCTTGATCTAATTTCAGGCAAGTTGAAGCCTCTGTTAAGAGATACCAGGGCTGGGCAAATGTGGCCCTTTTACAACCTGTGGACTTCAACTCCCAGAATTCCTGAGACAGCCAAGCTAGGAGAACCCACTAGCTAGCAGCCAATTACAAGAAGGCTAGCTAGCAGCCAATTACAATCAGCTCTCAACTCAAGCTCAGTGCACATGGGATCTCCCTAAACAGTGAGGATTTCTTTGTTTCTTTCTCCCTTTAAGCCCCCCGCCCAGCCCATTTTTGCTTCCAGGGGGCTGCAGAGAGTCTTGCTAGGCACCCCCCTCATGCACCTAGCAAGGCTTGGGAGCCAAAAAGGGGCGCGGGGAGGGGCGCCGCACCCCCCCCACGCCCCGTTTTGGCTTTAGGAAGCCTCCTTGCCACTCTTGGGAGCCAAAACAGTTGCAGGGAAAAAGTCATTTTTTTCGTGACCCGAATATAAGCCGAGGGGGCGTTTTTCAGCCTGAAAAACAGGCTGAAAAACTCGACTTATATTCGAGTATATACGGTAATCACCTCAAATAAACCCATTTTTGGAAGTAATAAAAACATTATTGCATTAGTATTTTGAGCTAGAAAGCAAACCCCAGCTAGCTGTCCAAAGACAGTTCTGCTTGCATTTTCATAAAGCTGAAAGAAATCCTACAAAGCTAAAGCTTGAATTCTGTGGTTAGATTTCAGTGGACTTGTCAATTTTCTTGAAACTCAAGGAATTACTTTACAGCAATAAATTAGATACGTAAGTCATCACTATTCTTCTTCCAGCTTATGAAAATATTGTCAAGCTGTTCTTAGTAGTTTTAGCTATTTTTTTCAATGCTATTGTATAAGAGCAGGAAGACAAGTCTGTAAAAAAGCCATGTATAATATAATTTTAGTACATTTGTGCACATTGTACTAAGTAATATACCATTCAAATGACCAACAGGAATTTCTCTATATTTTCAATCAACAAAATGTTTTTCAAACATCTCTCATTAATCTTCAAGCCTACCAAAGTACAGTAGATTAAGATAGTGCCAAGGGCAGCCATACATTACCTTACCCAAATGCCATTTTATACTTTATACTTATACAAAGATTTCACGAATGAGCAATGTAATAGTAGTAAAGTATAATACAGAAATGCAGTTTTGGTGTATAGAAATTACTGAAGACAGAGTGCCCCCATTCATGGAACCTAGCAGTACAGCTTCCTACAAAAATGCTTACACTTTTTGTGCAGATACACTTCTTGCCTCAAAGTTTAGCATACAAAATGACTAAAATTGATGAGAACATATGTACAAGCTTGGGTTACTATATCTGAATTAGTTTATCCTCCAGATCATGACAGATAGAGCTGCTGTCTATGAGATATTATTGCAATCCAATCAGAATAGAGCTGGAAGGGAATTGGAAGTCTTCTAATTTAACCACCAATCAAGCAGGAGATCCTATACCATTTTAGACAAGTGACTGTCCAGTCTCTTCTTAAAAACCTCCAGTGATGAAGCACCCACAACTTCTGACAGCAAGCTGTTCCACTGGTTAATTGTCCTCACTCTCAGGAAGTTTCTCCTTAATTCCAGGTTACTTCTCTTCTTGATTAGTTACCATCCATTGTTTCTTGTCCGGCCTACAGGTGCTTTGGTAAATAAGTTGACCACCTTCTCTTTGTGGCAACCTCTCAGATACTGGAATATTTCTATCATGTCCCACCCCCAGTCCTTTTTTTCTCTAGGCTAGCCAACCCAAATTCTGCATACATTTCAGTCTCCAAGCCTTTAATCATCTTAGTTGCTCTTCTTCGCATTTTTTCCAAAGTCTCAACTTTACAAAAAAATCATCTTTTTTGTAACACGGTGACCATACATGGATGCAGTATTCCAGCAGTGGTCTTACTAAGGCTTAAGAAAGCGGTACTAATATATCATGTGATTTTGATCCTATGCCGCTATTTAAACAATCAAGCATTGTATTAGCTTTTCTGGCTGCCACCGCACACTGCTGGCTCGTATTTAAGTGATCGTCCACTAGGACTCCAAGGTCACTTTCATAGTTACTGTTTTTGAGTCAGGTTTCGCCTAATCTGTACTTGTACCATTGATTTTTCCTGCCTAAGGGTAAAACCTTGCTTCTCTCCACATTAAATTTCATGATGTTGGATTGGGCCCATTGTTCAAGTCTGTCAAGATCTTTTTGGATCCTAAAGTTGTCTTCTGAGGTGTTGGCTACTGCTGCCAGCTTTGTGTCAACTACGGACAATTCATTGTAAGTTACAAATCCATCTGGTGGTGATACTGTCTATTTTTCTAGCTTACCAAGAAGTAATTTATCATCTAATTTGTCGAATGCCGTGCTGAAGTCTAAGTATACTATCTCCACAACATTTCGCTGGTCTACTAATTTAGTCAAGTTACAGGTTGCACAGGACAGACACAGTAAGGCAAATATAAGAGAAATAATATCTCTTATATTAGAATATACTTCCAAAACAGCACATGTATAAATGAGTTTAATTTATTCTTAAAAGATAACTTCTACTATCTTTCATGCTTGACTTCATTATAACCCTAGTGCTCTCTAGATATCTAAGACTACAATCCACAAAATCCAGTCCACTGGCCATTCTGACTATAAAGGACGTAGTCCACAACATTTGGAGAATCCATTATTATCTAAATGATTATAAATTAAGACCCATTTAGTTTGATGAGACTAAGAAAGTCTTTCTTCTTTGGTTGGGTATCTTGAAACAGCATTATTAGGTCTTCATTGAAAGTATCATTATTCAAGCAATTCAAAAGATTTTGTTTTCTGGTCTTTAATTTGATCAGGGATTAAAACATACTGGGAAGATACAGGTGGACTTAGAAAAAAGCTGGTCATTAAAATAAAAGAAAGATGAATATTGACATTAAAAACTTAGTCATTTGCACCATTCTGAGTAACCTGCCCTAATTTGACACCCTCCAGATATATTGAACCCAAACACACCCTGTTTTTGCCATCACTGCTGATTTTAAATAAAAATGATGTATTAGGGTAATTGGTAACAGTCTAGGAAAAGCACAGAACAAGAGAAAAGTTTTAAAAACTAAATGTAAAACAAGACATTAAAATTAGAATAATAATTCTCAATTTTTCTTGGCTCTAAATGCTCTATAAAAATATAGTGGTACATCTACATCTATGTAGAATTGTACATAGACAGTAGATTATGGTATCATGGCAATGTATTTATTTGAAAAAAGTTAGTGCTCAGCCAGTGACTCACCACAAAGTCTACAAAAAGGGAACACAGTCTCAAATCAAATGTTACCTTCAGCTGGAGGTGATAGAGAATTTGGAATAAACCATTCCAGAAACGTGAAAGAGGGTAGAATAAGTAGAATTCCTAAGGCTCTGCAAATACATGTTACATCAGTGGGAAATAGAATGTCATAGTGAAAATGACCGAGCAAACACAGCTTTTAAGAAAAGTTAGTATATAGATTCAAATTAAATTAAATTAAATTTTAAAGAAGAAAATTTGACCTTTGAAAATATCTCAAGTTGAATAGTCTGTCTCCCCAACCTCTCCTAAATACTTGTTAAACTTTAAACTTACTGAATAAATTCTTTACTTTTGCAAACTCCTGACATTCTACAGACTACTGTAATATGTTTAGCAGACATCATTTAAAAGAGGATATTTTTCCAGAAAGAAAACCTCCTCTGTCTAAGACTGTTCTGAAATGGCCATTTTCTACTTGAGCATTTACAAGTGGATATTAGCAAGTATTAAATTTTCAAGTAAGTATTTCTTTAGCTTAAGTACAATCATAAGAAAGAGAAATGAAATACTGGTTTGAGTTTAGTGTATTTATTTGAAAAGTAAACTATTTTTTTTTCCAAATAATGTTCCCAAATGGAAGGATTATTTTAGATTAACTGAGAATATAGTAAGAGGGACAGAAATATTTTTGTAATATTTACTTTGGTGGGAGAGTAATCTTAAATTCTGTGTTTTCTTCCTTTGGATATAGTTTTTAGTGCTACGCATATTCTGGTAAACATCTAATCAAACCTGAGAAAATATACAACAGCAATATTATTATTTTATTTTGCTTTTTAATTTATAAACTAAGCATCCAGTCTATCAGTGCTGTATGATGTGCACAACAACCATAATAATAAAAAAGCAATACAAAGCTATAGCATGAAATGTTTACAGTAGCACTGGAGAATGACAAAAATAGCCTACAGAACAGTCTTTACTACCAATCTAAAGCTGTGCAAGCAGCTTCCAATATTATTGCTCTTTTGGTGTTCAAGCAATGCAAAAACAAAAAAGGGACAAAAGCAACAAACAAACAAAACAAAATCTAGCCTGAAGTGTTACAATTTATTTTTCTATCATGGAGACCACTATTGTGGAAAAGAATTTACCCAATGAATTCTGATTGTTGTAGACCTGTTAATTAAGTAGAGCAGCTAAACACACACCAGTTAAAAGACAATTGTCAATTCTTGTAATACAGATTAAATTGACTCTTGTCTTGTCCAATACATCTCTTAGTTGTATAATTGCTAGCTTTGTTTGCTTCCTGCCAAAGTATACAACTTCAATTTTCTATTAATTTATCTAGAAACATTTCCTGAATTTAAGGCAATGCTATTTGTTTTGTTGGCACCAGACCGGTTACAGGATGAACTGTGAGAGGCAGAATGGCTAACAATATAGACTGAAGCATTCTTGCCTGACATGCTAGTAGAAACTTACATTTCAGGAATGGTTAGAGCCATAAAGGTAGAAAGTAGCCAAGCATCCCAAACATAACTTTGAGAAGGTCCTTCCCTTAAAGGAATAAGGTGGCTATATCCCCATAAAAGTCTTATATAGCAATAGCACTTAGACTTATATGCCGCTCCATAGTGCTTTACAAGACACTTTAAAGAGTTTACAAATGTCAGCATGTTGCCCCCCAACAATCTGGGTCCTCATTTTACCAACCTTGAAAAGATGGAAGTCTGAGTCTACCTTGAGCCCATCAGAATCAAACTCCAGGCTGTGGGACAGAGAGTCAGCCTGTAATACTGCATTCTATGGGCTTCTATATCAGGGTTCCTATACTTCCTTCAAAGGTTGTTTACTTATTTGTGTACAAGCACACACAGCGGTTCTGCTTAGACCAGAAGTGATATGAAATTATTTTTCCTTCCTACAGAGAATTGGCACAGCTTTTGAAGCAGCATGTGAGCCTTTCAAAGGACACTGGTGTTTTTACAATTCAAGGGGAAATGCTTTGTTTGCACTAACAAACTCTGCCAACCACCTCTATCAAAGGTTTTTCAAATAGTATTTCATCAACTTTTTGATTCCATGATTCCCCAGTCAGCCACATTTCCAACTCAGAGCCACTTTAAATGAAAGATTTTTAACATCCCATACTTAAATGCAACATGAAAGCACACACAGTTGACTGATTCAAATGTATTTAAAGAGCCTTACTTTGAAGTAACTTTTTTAAAAAAGGCATTCCAATAATGTCTACTGGATCAATAAAGTCATCTATCTATGCTCCCACCTATACCCTGAATAACAATATTAAATGCAGGGGGAAAAATAAATTAAGGTATAAGAGCATACCAGAACAATCATGTTAAATCAGAAACTGTACTTTGCAACCATTAACCTAGTGCAGCTAGCAACAGTTTTAAAAAATCACAGTGAGATAAATTAGCATTAGAAGCTTGTAAAGCAAAATATCTTTCTGAAGTTCTGGAAAAGGAAAAACAAGCTACAGGTAGTCCTCAACTTATGACCACAATTGAGCCCAACATTTTTGTTGTTAAGTGAGAAATTTGTTAAGTGAGTTTGCTCCATTTTACGACTTTTCTCATCACATTTGCTAAGTGAATCACTGCAGTTCTTAAATTAGTAACACAGGTGTTAAGTGAATCTGTTTTCCTCATTGACTTTGCTTGTCAGGACGTCACAAAAGGGGATTGTGTAACCCCCAGGACATAAATGTGAGTCAGTTGTCAAGCATCCAAATGTAAATCACATGACCATGGGGATGCTGCAACGGTCATTAGTATGAAAAATGGTCATAAGTTACTTTTTTCAGTGCCGTTATAGCTTTGAACCGTCACTAAATGAACTGTTGTAAATTGAGGACTACCTGTTTAGAGAATATGACAGAAAGGAAGGCTGAATGGAAAGAGGATAGTTCAGGTAAAAGCCAGATCAGATGGCATAAAAAGAGGGAAATGAAAGGAAGGGAATATTTTGACATAGTTTTATACTGAATTAAATATATGTCAGGAACAAGTCACCTATACTTTCTTTCATTAGGAAACACAACAAATATTAGTGAAAATAATTAGCAAACATTAAGAAATAGGTAATAAATATGATATTGCAATAATTAATCTGTAATGTAATAATACAAATCTGTAGTGCTAAGGAATAATAGAAATACTCCTTACCAACAGACCCTACGTCCAGTGGTGGGTTGCTCCCGGTTCGCACCGGTTCACAAGAAGTAAAAATTTGTAGTAGTTCGGAGAACCGGTAATAACCTTGGCTGGCCACGCCCCCGAACCGGTCCCCAGCCCAGTTGCCACTCACTTACCCTGTCCACCTCATTTTGAGGTTTTTTTACTTTTAAAAGCATTTTTTCTACAATCTCTTCGGCTGAAAAAATGCTTTTAAAAGTAAAAAAAAAAAAGCCTCTGATGATCGCACAGCTCAGCTGGGATCATCAGAGGCTTCTAAAAGCATTTTTTTCTGCAACCTCTCCGGCCGAAGTGGTTGTAGGGGGGAAAAAATGCCTTTAAAAGCCTCTGGAGATCCCAGCAGAGTGGCTTGATCGTCAGAAGCTTCTAAAAGCATTTTTTTCCTGCAACCTCTTAAAGTTGTAGAAAAAATGCTTTTAAAAGTAAAAAAAAAAAAAGTTGGTCACGCCCACCCAGTCACATTACCCCCACCACCAAGCCATGCCCACAAAATAAGCCACACCCACAGAACCGGTAGTAAAAAAAATTAGAACCCACCCCTGCCTACATCCCATCTGACTGAGCCCCCATGTGAATTACAATGCTGGATTAGATATTAGGAGTCTTCTTTCATAGCAGTTATCTTTGGCTAACTGTATCTCATTCTCATTTAACAGAGTAATGTCAGTAAAGAGGGGAAAGAGTTCATAATGATGAAAGCTAGTTTGGGTTTGGATTTTCTCTTGGAGGAGGAAATTAGAGACTTAATTAGTCAGATGAGGAATACTTTGGCATGAGGCATTTATCATGCAATTGCTCTGAGTTATTCATAAGCTTTAATGAGAAATATCTAGATTATATCTTCTATTTGCAGTTTACCCAAGCTGTTCCACCATTTTTTTTTGTTATTGAAAAACTATAAGGGAGAATAGCTATATTGATTTGATACCTTTGAGAGCAGCTTAGCATATTGGATTCATGACAGCCTATCTACCTCCAAGGGTGTGTACACACACACACACACACACACACACATATACACACACACACAAACACATACACCATAATATAATTTTTTGTGTGTGTGTTTTAGAACATGTACGTAATTATTTATTTTTAAAGAATGCATTTTTTTTAAAAAAACCAATTTCTACCAGATCTCAGCCAAACAACATTTAAGCATTTAACCCAGATCTAGTTCAGGCTGTCGGAAGGAAAGATTTTTGTTCTCAGAGGCTTATTCTTACAACTAAAAGGAAGAAAAGTCTGCCATATGTTGCCAAGGCATATGACTATTACCTAATACACTATAAGTAATTAAGTGACTAACAGCAGACCAGAGAGCTCCATTACATTAGCAAACTTCGGCATTTTAGACAACTTGAACTGTTTCTTTACAAAGGTTGTCCCCAAGTGTAAGCTTCAGAACTTGTTCGTTTTGTGGACAGCATGAAAGAACCCCTTTGGGAAATAAAATGTGTGCATGAATAAGCCTCTAGTTGTACTGAATCCACAATGGGCAATGCTAGACTGTCCATTTAGAAAAATGAGCCTCCATCAAGCCATGGGAAGCTCACACCAGCATTGTCTGAAATTAGGCTTTTTATTTCATACAAGAAATAATTGACTAAACACATCTGAGCCTCCACGAAATAAATTGGAGTAAAAAAAAAGCACCTTTGTAAACCTACAACCATATAAAAGAAAGCAGAATATGTCTATAAGATACTGAGCAGAATATTTGTCACACTGTGACAGTGTGCTCACACAATGTGTGAACTTTACTTGCTTCACACATTTAATATTTTGTAAAAATAAATAGGAGGTTAGCTAGAAAATGTCTTGATTATGAGCAACTTTGGGAAAATATTTTTTTTAAAAATAATTCCTTCTTCAGTAATATTTGACTCTATTAAAAAGTTTATATCAAAATGCTAATTTATTAGTCATTATATATTTGCCTTGACTATCTTTAACAATAAAATTATTACTATGCTGTGATTTCAATTAAAATGTCAAGAAATTACTTGATTACATGATTTTTTCCCCATGATCTCAATAACTTTTCTTTATATATGGCAATGAATATTCTTTACTGTATATAAAGGAATAACATTCTGATTTAGTGTATTATGTAATTTACAAAATTCTAGTGTCTTGCATGTACATTCAAAAATCCTTAATTTTTCTTTTTCAAATATTCTTTTATAGATTCCTTATTTTTCTTTTTCAATGAAGCATGTGATAATACAGATGAATATACATCTGAAAAAGAATTAAATTAAATTTATGGAATTAAAAAGCCATAATAGTTTAACATCTATTTTATCAAATGTAAATATTTGTTTTTAAGTACCATCTTGAAAAAGCAGCACTTTTATGGTAATTGATAAATGCTCCAAGAGCATATAGCAATACAATCTAAATGATAATGATCTCTGCAATCAATTCCAGTGGTGGGTTTCAAATTTTTTTACTACTAGTTCTGTGGGCGTGGCTTGGTGGACGTGGAAGAGGAAGGATACTGCAAAATCCCCATTTCTTCCCAATCAGCTGGGACTTGGGAGGCAGAGAACAGATGGGGGCGGGGCCAGTCAGAATTTTTACTACTGGTTCTCTGAACTAAAAATTTCCGCTACTGGTTCTCCAGAACTGGTCAGAACCTGCTGAAGCCCACCACTGGTCAATTCAATACTGAGATACTAAAATAAATAATAAAATCACAAACATATTTGATGTTGGTTTAAATCCATATTATGACTGATTTAAAATCAATATATAATCACCAACCTATACTCCAACATATACGGTTATAGTACTTTCTATATGTAGAAATTAAATTTAGCCGGAGCAATATAATAATCTAGCAATAAATCTAAAACTTGATTAAAATATCCAGCCAAAACTATTTATAACTTCTAAAAGAATAGAAAACTGCTCAAAGCACTTAAGTAAAACATCCATATGACCCTTCGAAAGGTCATAATTATTAAATGCAGTGTGTTTGACAGAATATTTAATCACCAATATTAAATAGTACTGTTCTGCATCACTTATTTGAATACTCCATTACACATTCTAAAGATTTGTTAATCAAGTAGAAAATGAAATTACCACTACCGTGTTTCCCTGAAAATAAGATCCTGTCTTATATTTTTTGAACCCCAAAATAAGTGCTTGACCTTATTTTTGGGGAGGTCTTATTATTTTGGGGTGCGTGGAGCAAGATGGGGCTCATTTTGCCATCTTACCTGATTTCTAGCTCTGTGTTTAAATATTTTCGGGGTGGGCTTATTTTCGGGGGGAGGCTTATTTTAGTGCATGTGCTGAAAAGCCCAATTGGGCTTATTATCAGGGGATGTCTTATTTTTGAGGAAACAAGGTAATAGATATTTGACCGACCCAACCTGTAGATAAATATATTTTTCAATTAAAAATCATGAGTTTCTTTTGAAAAAGAAAAGTTTAAAAAAAACTTCAGCTTTTAAATTACCCAATATATTAAAATTTGACTCCAGTTGGAAAGCCATTTAAAAGCCTTCCACAGCTAAAAACAAAATAATTACAAAAGTGTACATTAGAGCAAAAAAAAAGAGTAACACTATAGATCAAAGGAAAAAAGATAACTTTTTATGATATATATATAACTATGTGGCCCATGGATCTTGAGGAACCCCCTGTTTTTCAGAGAAACTGTGGAATATGACTAGAGGAGATGTCTAGAGCCATGATGGCGAATCTATGGCACGGGTGCCACAGGTGGCACGCGGAGCCACATTGGTGGGCACGCAAGTGTTGCCCTAGCTCAGCTCCAGCGCACATGCGTGCACTTGCCAACTGATTTTCAGGCCTTCCGGTCCCACTGGAAGTCGGGAAACTGGCTGTTTTCAGCCTCCGGGGGGCTGGAGAAGGTTGTTTTTGCCCTCCCCAGGCCTCCTAGAAAGCCTTTGGAGCCTGGGGAGGGGAAAAAATGGGCCTACTGAGCCCACCGTGAGAACGCATACCAAAAGCAGGAGGAAGTGTGGGGGGATCACATGCGCATACACGGGAGGGTGGGGCGCATTGAATTATGGGTGTGGGCACACGCAACCATGACCCCCCACGTGACCCCCACTTTTGGCACGCTACAGCAAAAAGGTTAGCCATCATTGGTCTAGAGTGTTCCTGGAAGAAGCTAAAAAGGTAATTTGACAATACACAGGTAAAAACCCACTACTAAGGATTTCCTTGTGGCCTTAATATCAGTATGGAAGTCTGTAACTAAGCATGCACTATGGAACAAAACTCAGCATCATCATCTAATTATATTTAATCCAAGATCTTTGCTGGAAAACACAGTTCTAATGCCACATTTTCTTTTATGTCTTATCATTAATCGTAAAGCACTTACATGAAAGCAAACTTCACAATAAAAGAAGCTTAGCTATATCTCTTAATATAGTGCATAACTTACGTAAGAGACTTCAACATAAATATGGTACTAAGCTTTATGAAAAGTAATAAAAATAATTAATTTTTGGTTTAGTTCAGCATGATTTTAAATTTCATTCTTTGAATGAAAATAGAAAGCTCTCTCTCATCATCACGTCATACATTCCTTAAAGCAATGCAGGCAGTTTAACATATATAATCCTGTGGCTTTTAAAGCTGCACAAAGCATTTTAAATTATTCTTTGGAACTGAATCTTCAAATCACATTAGCAAAACTGATTTAATCCACTGAATCAAACCAATTACTGTATCTTTAAAACAATTTGTTGATTTTGATGTGCACACAAATATTTATCTTACTGCATGTTTGAACTAAATTAATTTAACAACTTGAATCATACATTCTACTTCAATCAGCTCCTCTCTTGGAATCATATGGCAAATTTGAATTAAATCAACACGTTAATTGTTCAGAAAATATGAAATGAATGAACTCTTCAAATGTATTGTGAGCCACCCTGAGTTTTCAGAGAGGGGTGGCATATAAATTGAATTAATTAAATTAAATTAAATTAAATTAATCAAATTAAACTGTTGGTTTTAACTTATAAAGCCCTTTATGGCTTGGCACTCAGTTACCTACAGGACTAAATTACTTTGACTATGTTGGGAGAGGCTGCTGGTTGTCCCCCATTTTTAGAAAGGGAGTGGGTGTGTGTGTGAGAGAGAGAGAGGAGAGGGCTGAAAGTGTGACTTTTCAGTGACAAGGCCAGGCCTAGGGACTAACTTCCAGTTGGAACACAGAGCTTTTCCAGAGGGTTGATTCTATGTATTGTTTCGATATTTTTTAATATACATTTAAGATTTTATTGTCATTACTGCATTTTATTCTCTATTAAGGTCCATCAAGAGTCATTTTCTGATTGTGGTGAGATGTTAATCTGATCAATAAATAAACACAATATAAAAGTAGAATTACAACCCGACTGAGTAATTCTGTATTTTAAGAAGATGACCTGAATTTCACAGTCAAGATCTTAAGGCTAATTGAGGACTGCATGTCACAAAACAATGCTTTATGTAGGCAGTATCGTGGATTCACACAAAAGATTAATACACATATTTATACATATGATGAATGCAACATCAGCATCAATCACAGGAGGAAAGACTTCTTTATCAGATGAACTGATTTCTCACACAACTAAGCTTCCAAGTGCAATTCAAGATAGTGGTGTTTACCTTTAAAGTTCTTCATAGCTTGGAATCTTGAGACTACTTGCAGATCTTTTCTTAGTTGATTCTACCTGTCCATTCCAGTTAAGCAGAATGGGTATGTTCTGGGTCCAATCATCTATGGAACCCTGGTTGGTGGGACCTAGAAGACATGTTTTTTCTGCCATAGTGCCCGCGTTATGGATCAGATGGCCCCAACCCAGCTAACGTTTTGGAAATCCTCAAAGACCTGGCTCTGAGGCCCAGAAGGTGTGCAGAGACCGGTTTCATTATAATAAAAACAATTAAAACAACCAATTTAAATTAAAATAAAAACAATAGAGAATTAATTTTAAAAATGCCAGGAAAACATACAAAGGGTGCATTTCATTAACTATCATAAAACAATCTAAAAAGCTCCACTCTACCATGGGATTCTCAAGCTTTGTTTTAAGGGTATTTTATTCTCAGCTAAGTATTTTAATGTTGATATTGGTTTGTCGAACAGTCAGCCAGATGTTCAGACTGGATTTGGCATTTTTGTCTGCCTATTGATTTGTATCCAAGGACCTGGGAAAGGCCTATGCAGATTGTGTTAGAGGTATTGTTGCAGGATGTAAGCTGTTCTGAGTAAAGCTGCCTTTTACAATTGACTGATGGTGAATTTGTCAATGCCACTGGTGTTCCAGTGGTGCTCCAGTTGTTTTGGGATTGCATCCAAGGTGCCTATTACTACTGGTGCCACCCAGAGTCATTTGCTGAGATAGGTGATTTATACAAATTAATTAAAGTTATCTGTGGCCCTCCAAAATTTGCCTCTAGTTTAATATGACAGGAGCAAATGATTCATATATGTAAACTTGTATATATTCATTTTATGCAATTAATTGAATTTTATTAAATAAAATATTCCTTCTGATTCTGTCTACATCTGATCCAATTCATTTCGTGAAGAGTAGCTCCTGGCACATCACAGAAAAGGCCAGGCATTATTGTTGTTGTTATTTATTATTATTATTATTATTATTATTATTATTATTATTATTATTATTGGTCTGAAAAAATGTTATGCACTCCTAATTAGGGCCAAGAGACTTGAAATTGCCAAGAAGTGGGCATTGGGTGGAGCCTTTTTACATTATACTTTATACATTATACTTATCCTATCACCACCACAGACCAAGGGACAGATTCAACTGAACAAGCCATTAGTTACTGGGGCTGAAGTAGCATTTAAGAGTTATGGGAATAGCTTTCCCTAAGTCCAAATGAAGAAACAATCATTATATTCTTCTTTTATTAAAACTTTTTTATGAAAAGAGGAAAAGAAAAAGGTAAAGAAGTTCACCCAAAACATTTCTAGTTAATCTTTTCTTTTCTACTTTGGCCATCTATATTCATTTGATAAGTATACAGAACAAACATAAATGTGACAGCCACATAATTTTTCTCCTCAGGGCAACAGGCAAATAATTGGGAAAGTTACAACATCTCCTGGATGAGGTTGAGATCACCTCTATTTGCCCCCGCCTGCCCCCAATTCCAGTGTATTTACCTCATTACCTCGAACTAACAAAGCCAGACTGACTGGCTATGTTTGGGGAGGTTCAACACATCTGAAGGCTGCACAAAGCAAGAGAAAACAATCTACTTCACAAGGGCCCAGATGCAGAACAAAACGTCCCACATGGCATCCCCTCAAATGCTATGTATTTGTCAAGTACTCTGTACTTGGGAAAGGAGCCACTTGGATCTCTGAACAGATCTTTATGCTGATAGGACAATGTAACAGAACTGAGAATCTATCAAAGCAATTTGCACTCTCAACCTAAATGTAGTATAATTAAGACACCAAATTTTACAGGTAATTTCCCCTTTTTAAATTAAAATGTGCAAGGATTAATATGCCTATTTTCCCTTTATGCCCCCCAATCTACTAACTACTGCAGATGGAACATGGCCTGGGGGTTGGGGACCCCTGAGTTATGGGATTGTCTCGTTCTAGTTGTTTCTACCAGTCCTGTCTGATCTGGAAGGAGAGACATATTGTGGATTCCATCAACCAAGGAGTATTGGCTGGCAGAGCTATGAAGAAGAGTCTTTTCTGTCACAGCACCCACCCTCTGGAACATCATCCCTCATGAGATTAGGTTGGATCCCATCACGCTGACCTTTCCTAAGGCTTTAAAATCTGGTTCTGTGCCCAAGGCTGGGGTCTCTGTTGTGGTTATGTTGGGTTTTTTTTAATGATTCTTTGGCTTCTATGTGTTTATTTTTTGTTTTATTTTAATATTTCTATATTTTAATTTTTTTAGTTATTGGCTGACCTGAGTCATGTACTTTAGAAAGGAACTATATAAATAGAATGAATGAATGAATACTTGTACAACTGAATTTGCATTCTTTTTCCTTTGGTGGGGAGAGAATAGAGACATTATATCATATTTTAATTCCACTCTTTATTCTTTTTCCAATTTGCATGCGAACTAATAAAAATCTAATTAGTAGTTGGAATCAAGTTTTTAATCATAACTTAGTCAAAGAAGCCCATTACATTTTTTTTATTAAAGAATAATAAAAAATTGTGTTTGTGATCTCAACAATTAGCTACACGTAAGTTTTATTTTTTGGTACGTAGTGGCTCAGTGGCTAAGATGCTGAGCTTGTCACTCAGAAGGTTGGCAGTTCAGTGGTTGAAATCCCTAATGCTGCATAACGGTGTGAGCTCCTGTTACTTGACCCCGGAGACGTCGTTGGATAGCGCTGACTCCTTGGCTTAGAAATGGAGATGAAGATCGCCCCTAGAGCCTGAAATGACTAGCACGTATGTACGGGTGAATCTTTACCTTTTAACTTGTATTTTTAAATCAATTAACCAAAATGTAATATCAATTCCTTAAAAACAGCTTTGTAAATCACACTGAAACACAAGAAAGCTCACAGGTACTACTGTAATTAATAACCTTTGTCCAAATAAAACAGGATCAAAATTCCCATTTTGTGCACACAGAATGCACCTAATCACTTCTCTAAAAAATGGCTGGGGAAATTAAAATGCTAGCAATTTGAATTAACGTTTTTTGTACCAACAATCATTAGAGTATATAGGTTTTGTAAATCAATTAATGAACTATTATTCTTTTGATTTTCTTAATGTTTCATATATCTAGAAATATTTTAAAAAGTTTATCGGTCTAAAGATATATCAAGAGGAAAGGTAGATTCTTATTTACAGCAGCATATTTAAGAGCTTTTGCAAATGTGTATAAAACTCAGCACTGCTGTATTCCGTAAATTAACAGGGGAAACAAGGCAGAGGGACAGTTGCAAGGGATTGTAAAACAAGATAAAGACAGGCCCTTTAATGAAAAAATTACTCTTAAAGTAGCAGAAAAAGAGATAGCGGCATGGATTCAATAAATTTCTTCTGTGTTAATGTCAGTTCTTACCAGCTTCTTTGAGAACCCAATTGTTTTCTCCATTTTAGCTAATGAGCTGTCTGAAGTGTATTTTTTCTTTGCAGACTACTTCCTAAATATTTCCTTCCAGTGCAGCAAAGGGACTTACAGGCAGATGGGAATAAAAATGCAATGAAATCATGGGTCAAAAGGCTTCTCCCACGATGAAGAAAATTTTCTTGGCAGCACCAGGATGGGAATAACCGCCATATCCAGCAACCCTGTAATGAGGTTTTCCAAAATAGCAGGTTACAAGAAATTTTGTGGATATGTTAACAGGTGGCGCTGGGAAAGCAATGTAGCCAGAGATATTCTGTGAGGGGAAAACGGAGTAAAATCTGCAAGTCTGGCCTGAGGGCAGCATGATGTAAGTGAAGCAGGTCTGAAAAATAATTTTATTTTCATTTTCAAGAAAGAGTTTTCTTTCTTTCTTTTTTTCCTTGCAGGGAGGCAGTTGAGCTAGGGAATTAAATTTATAAAATTTTAAAAATAAAGATTTCAGCATGAGAGCAGGCTAGTATAGAAGCAGGCAGCGTTTGTCCTCAAAGCAGCTCCAGCCCTTGACATAGTTCCCATTTGTCCTATGTCTCCAGCTCTGAGTATTTTCTTCTCAGATTCAAAAATTATCATTCCTGGCACAGACGATGCCTTCTAAAACCAAAACCACAACTGGTTTTTTAGCTCCACCCTAGCAGAAATAACATATCTTCCAAATATTAGACTTGAGCCAGACTTCAAACACTGATAATTAGATTTACTCCACTGTCCTTCTCTGGCCTACTCTAACCAAGAACTAAGGCTGGATCTTCATGTACATTTACTTCACAACAGGACACAATTGCAAAACTAAACAGAAAAAAAAGTTTCGGAATTGTGTTTATAGATACTATAAAGTAAGGTATTTTAACACTAAAATTGTGTTGTATTTTGGGATGCTGTACTGAGGTTTGTTTGGGAAGTATGTAACATGGCACTCATTTGAGAACACACTGGGTTTCTGCAGCTGTTTTGATTTTCGCATCTCATGCATTTAGCAACTTCCTCTTTCCTTGTTTCCTGCCTAACTGTTTGGCAAATTACAGTAGCTTTGGGACCCGGAAACTTGCCACCAAGGGCCAATGCTGAATGAAAACCTGAGAGGGAGAGAAGAGGAAGCAATTCTCTGTACTTGCAGTTATGAACTTCAGTGACCCAATCAGATGGCAGGCTGCTAGGAACCAGATACTAACAAATCAGTAGGAACTATTTCTCCATGATAGAAATTTCTGGCACAAATTTCTGTTTCTTCTCATGCCCACCCTCCAGCAACTCACCAAGCTATGCCCTCTGGTTCTGTGGCTGCTACTATTACTAGCCTGAAGGAGCCTGTGTGTGCTCCTTCTCACATATGTGCTGGTCACATATGCTAAGAGAGAGAGAGAGTGTGTGTGTGTGTGTGTACTTCAATATACTATTTTCTGGAAAACAATATACAAAATCCATATTTTAATATAAACATCACTGTCACTCCTGTCCTTTCTGTGTATAGGACAGTTGCTATAGAGTTAAAGAACTTGCTTTAAAGATTTAAACACATTGTTCCCTCTTCACTTTAAAAACCTTTCTGAAGTTGAATTTTATGTATGGTTTTCAACATATTTAAGACACTCTTTGCTCAAGTTTAAAAGAACTCAGGGAGTGTCTCTGTTCAGGTAACAATCTATACAGAAAAGGGAATGAAGAAGAAAGAAGAAAAGCTTTAGTTCAAAATCTGAAGAAAAAAATCTGCGAGCTTTTACTTGTTTCAGTAAGCATTCTGAGGTAAATGTTTGAAAGAACTGGTGGAAATCTTACATTTGTTTTTCCAATGCAAACTTCCTTCCTGACTACTACTTCTAAATCATTATGAATGAGACTCTGTTCCAATGTTTTATTAATTGCTCTTTAACTGTGATGTATTTTGCTTACCTTTCTTTAGGAACTTTTAAAAGAAATATGTACTGTAATTTCTTGGCTCCACTGAGAATTGCATTGCCCAACTTGGCTCTGCCAATGGCCTCCACTCCATCAGCCCTCACAACACAAACCATTACTATAATTCAAATGAAAAGTGTATCGTCCTACCCCAATTTGACCATAGATGAATTTTTTAATATCCAAAGGAAAAAGCTGTTAGATAACCAATCTGTTCAAAATCAAAGGAACCAGTGAGTCACAATTTCTGCACTGTAATTAGATCAAATCATAAAACCTACTCCAAGTTTCTGTAAAACTGATATATGTAGACTTCAGAGCCACAAAACAGTTAATGTTGGACTTAATCTTATTTTCCTTATAAAGTTGCATTTGCGGGTCAGGTCTTTACTTCTTTTTTATTCAATGCCTTTCGTATGTAGACATGCTTTAAGGCAAGGCATTTTTTTCCAGACTCCAAAACCAGCATTAAGCCCATATGTGGAAGGGGGGGGTTACTCTGGTGAGATGGATTTACAAGGATAAGTGAAGGAAAAGGAACGGCTAAACATTCTTAATCCATCTGAGGCTTTTGGTGATTCATCAAATGCACATTTGGGAAAGAAAGGGCTTTTTTCATCATAATGTGGAAGTCAGCAAAGAACCAAACTAAACATGAAGCAGGAAATTTTCTCAGAGTATATATGTAAAATTGCTGTTTCAGAAATGGTCCCATATTTTTCTCTTTTTCATTATTATTCTTTTGAGTTTTCTTACAGTTCTTAACTCTTCCAATTTGTCCTCATGAGAACAGGTTTGGTTAAGAGCATCCCTGGTCCCAAATTTCTGCAGCTGAAGTTAAAGTTGAATCAATATCTCCTGGACTCCTGTTACCAGTCCAACATGGTAACCAATATATCATATTGGTCTTGCTCAACTGGCTCTAGGATATTCTGAAACTGGAAAGTGGTGCAATATTGTGCAAAAGGGATATATCTATTTATGAGATATCATCTTTAACCAATGTCAAAAAAGTAATATAACAAAATAACAACAAAATCTGCATTTCTAGGAAAGAAGTGATGGATTGGAGACAGTTTTGTGAAAAGCAGAGTTGATGACTGCTGTGAATAAAGTCAGTGAGTAAACCAGCTGTTCCGAACAGGAAGAGGGCTTAAAATTGTCCATAAGTGCTTCAGGCAGCTGCCTTTTGCAAGGAAACTGCAAGAAAGCAATCTCCAGCAGAACTCTGGGAGATGACAGAATGGTCATCTTGCTCAAATTGCCTTTGAAAGGACACTAAGTTTGCATACTTTTTTATTTATTTATTTATTTTGTCAAACATGTAGAAGATAACAGGTATGAGCATAAACATGGACATGAACATAGGAAATGAGTACAAATAAGTGGGGACAGTAGGACAGGGACGGTAGGCACACTGGTGCGCTTATGCATGCCCCCTTTACAGACCTCTTACGAATGGGGTGAAGTCCATGGTAGACAGTTTAAGGTTGAAGCTATGTGGGTTTGAGGATGTAACAACAGAGTCAGGTAGAGCATTCCAGGTGTTGACCACTCTGTTGCTGAAGTCATATTTTCTGCAATCGAGTTTAGAGCGGTTTACACATATAAACTGGGGGAAACCAGGCTTAATAGCAGTGACTGTGAGAGGGATCTTGGAGTCTTAGTGGACAATCAGCTAAATATGAGCCAGCAGTGTGCAGCGGCAGCTAAAAAAGCCAATGCAATCCTAAATTGCATTAACAGAGGGATACAATCAAGATCAAGTGAGGTACTAATACCACTCTGTAAAGCCCTAGTAAGACCACACCTAGAGTACTGCATCCATTTTTGGGCACCATACTATAAAAAAAAGTTGAGACTCTAGAAAAAGTGCAGAGGAGAGCAACCAGGATGCTTAGGGGACTGGAGACTGAAGAACGGTTACATGAACTGGGCATGGCTAATCTAGTGAAGAGAAGGTCTAGGGGAGAAATGATAGCAGTGTTCCAATATTTGAGGGGCTGCCACAGGGAGGAAGAGATCAAGCTGTTTTCCAAAGCAACTGAAGGCCAGATAAGGAATAATGGATGGAAACTGACCAAGGGGAGATTCAACCTAGAAATGAGGAGGAACTTTCTGACAGTGAGAACAATCAACCAATGGAACAGCTTGCCTTCGGAAGTTGTGGGAGCTTCATCACTTGAGACTTTCAAGAAAGGATTAGACTGCCATTTGTCAGAAATGGTACAGGGTCTCCTGCTTGAGCGGGGGGTTGGACTAGATAACCTATAAGGTCCCTTCCAACTCTGTTAATCTGTAATCTGAATAATACTTCCTTTTCTAATCACTTTCAGAAATTCCTTGAACTGCTTTTCAGCTATAAGGAATCTTTGGATTGACAAGTTTGATAGTGAGTTTTCTTCAATCCTTAATGAAAGAATTTAAATTTAAGAACTTAAAAAAATTAGAATAAACTGCAAAAGGGTGGCTGAAACTTTGATTTTAGAAAGTTACAAATGGACTAATGATCCAGATAAATTTGAAATAAGATTTTAGAATTAATTATAAAGAATGCTTTTGGGATAATAACCTACACTTAACCCTAATCCTAAGCTACACCTAGAACTAAGGACAAATTTCCTGACAGTTAAAACAATTAAGCAGTGAAACGACTTGTCTCTGGAAGCTGTGGGTGCGCCACACTGAGATTGAACAACCATTTGTCTGAAATTGTACAGGGTTTCTTGCTTGAGCAAGGGGTATGATGAGAAGACCTCAAGGTCCCATCCAACTCTGTTATTCTGCTAAAATGTGTTTGTTTTAAATTTAAAAACAATAATAAAATTTTAAAAATTGGATATTTGAGGGAACTAGAGGGAACTGAAGATTATAATTAAAGCAGAAAAATACTCACACTTGATTTACAAGTACAGAATGAGTGAAGCAAATTATTTTAACTGGACATATTGAAGATATAGACAGATAATGTCTAAAAGATGTTATGGAAGAGGTAGATGTTTTGCTTAAAAGATCAAAGCTGAGTTGAAAATAGATTTAAAAATGACAGACTGCAAGAATGATATAGAGAAGGATATTACACTGGGCATAAAAAAGAAACTAGCTATCTTAATAATTAAATTAAAAGGGATATACGATCTTTAATAAAATAATTATTAAAAAGATAGAAAAAACTTCTGAAGAAACCAACCACTCTTTTCCTAATAATAAATTAATTACTTAAAACTTCCAAAATGCAATTTTATTTTAAGACACTTTTGTTTCTTTCCTGAATCACTTTCTCATTAGATAAATCTACTTCTCTACACTCCCTATTTCTTTACCTTACACTTCTGTGTTTGTTTATTCTTACAAGTTAATGTTCTTGTAACAGTCTTGCAAGTTAAGTACATGCATAGAAAATAAATATAATTTCTTGGGACATCTTTATATTTCAGAAAAAACATAGGCAGTTTATATTTTGCAAATCTCAAGACAGATTTCCAAACAATGAGAACTACGTCAGTGAAAACTAACCTGCTGAAAGGATGAGAGTTAAGGCAACCAAGATAATTATCTGGATCCTTCTTTATTCCATTAAGGACTTTCATCTGTATCTAAGGACACTATAAGCGGATTGTTTGAGAATTATTTTCTATTGTAGAGTCAGTCCTGATTGGAATTATCTCTACAGTATTGTATCAAACAAAGATTACATACTTTTCAGGATTAGCTTTTCCCCTAATACTTTTCCTCTAAAAGCTTCTTCATTAGATTTCAAGGGAAGTGTTGTATAGCTATATTGCTAAAATCAATAAATAAAATATGGTGGAATTTAAGACTCAAGAAATAAATTACAGACTAGGAAAGGATAGTAATTAAATTCTTAAGAGACTGTCATTTTATCTGAACAATGACTTAGTGGCAGAAATATATTTTGTTGAACTATTTGATCTGTGATAGAATTCTACTGTAACATTGATACCATTTAGTTGAAGGATACAAGTTATGGAAGCATATGGTAATGGAAACAGATGATAATTGAGTCATTTCATAAGTACAAGAGTAGAAGGGTGTCCAATTAAAGGATACAACATCTTTTCTTCAGAAAAAAATCTGAAAACAGAAGACTTGGCTAACTGCATATTATATTTTTATTAATCATTTTATTTATAAGGTGCCCTCTACTAGGTCAGGGTTCAATCATGGTAGAAATTAACAAATAAAAGTTAAGCAGCAGTTAAGATATACAAAAAGAATAAAATCAATATATATCCAAAATCACAATGTATTGTATAAAAAATATTATAGTATTGTATAAAAGTCTAAGCCTATCTACCATTTAACTTTACTAATACAATTTACAATAATTTAGCCCTACTGCCATTCTCAGAAAATGCTCACAACCACTTTGACCGATAAAATCTACTTTATTGAATAAACAGAATTTCAAATCATTTTTAAATGCACCCAAGGTATGTGAGATAGGGTGGTGGAGGGGGTGAAAGGCAGAGAGAGAATTCTATAATTGAAGACCAAGTTCCTGAAATGCATGCAAGTCTGACTGAGCAACACACAAAAAGGAAGCAGAAAGAAGCCCCAGTTGTATAGATCATGTCTAAAGACCTAAGTGCCAGAGCCCACTGTAACAACATTGCCAAAAAGGCATTAAGAGTTGTTAACCTAATCTTGCATAGCTTCTTCTCTGGTAATATTGTACTACTAACTAGAGCATACAAAACATTTGCTAGACCAATTCTCGAATATAGCTCATCTGTCTGGAACCTGCACTGCATATCGGAAATTAATACAATTGAGAGAGTCCAGAGATATTTCATGAGAACAGTCCTCCATTCCTCTACCTGCAATAGAATACCTTAAGCCACCAGACTTGAAATTTTGGACTTAGACAACTTAGAACTACACTGCCTTCGGTCTGACCTAAGCGTAATACATAAAATTATCTGCTACAATGTCCTACCTGTCAATGACTATTTCAGTTTCAACCACAACAATACACGAGCACACAACAGATACAAACTTAAGGTAAACCGCTCCAAACTTGATTGCAGAAAATACAACTTCAGCAAGGTAGTGCCTGGAATGCACTACCTAACTCTGTGGTTTCTTCCCATTGCGAACCAGTAGTAAAGGTAAGTAGAACCCACCCCTGCTCCATCCCATAATTGGGTAGACCAAATAGATGGATCTCACCGGGGAAAAAACATTCAGTTAAAGAGAGGATAAAGGAGGACCTGCCCATAGATCAAGCAAGAGGCCACTAAAGTCTGGATTAATAAATACCCCATGTCACTGGAATAGGAACCATCGAATTTACCAGATGACGTTAAGCAATCTTTTTGAGTCATCCATGACAAAGTATGGAAAAGGTCAAGAAAGAAAGCTTGTTTATCTCAAAAAAAAAAGTTATAAACCCAGGTATCATTGGTACTGATATAGTGACTAAATTCTAATTGTGAAAGTAGGCAATCAAGAAGGATACATAAGGAAATACGTTACGGTTACTGAAAGCCAGATAAAAATGCTTAATCAGCTACTTTTAAACTGTTAACTGTCTATTGATCTCCCCACCTTATACTATTAAAAAATCCATTCTTTACTATTTAATTAATGGTGTAGCTTTACCAATGGTTGAATCTAAAATAAGGATCAATGAGGCCCATCTTACTTATAATGCTGGAAGCTAAAGTATTGCTCTGACTGACTGAATTCCCAGTTAAATACCTGCGAATTTGACAAAGAATATGACAAAGGAGGGAAAATGGGAAGGCTTACCTCTCTTATTTCACATCAGAATCTTATCAGATATATCTTCTACCCTGTTAAATTCAGGAGAAAGGTTCGAAGTCCATTAATTACATAATTTCACTTTATTTACTCTAACCTTTAGCTAATCTACTCCAAACAAAAAGCAGATAAGCTACTGTGCAATGTGAGACATGTGCAGGGAATCTTCCAATTGTATTTTTGTATTTTTATAAATGTATTTCTTAGTAAAAGAAATACGTTCTTGTTTCTTTCCTAGAATATAAACTATACACCTAATTACTAAATTACACAGTATGCAACAATGCTGATATTTTAATGAATAGCTAACTCAAGAACCTAATTTTTAGTGGAAGAGATGTAGGAGGAAGATTGCTGATGGTATTCATTTTTGTCCCAGCCATGTTAGTGTTAACCAAGGTATTATGCATATCCTTTATTAACATGCTTTTGTAACATTTCAGTATAATATAGCTAGCCTTGGCTGATTGCAAAAGATAAACAAATTTAATTCTGGTTTGTACTTGAAAGAATGATTACCAAGGAGTCTCAGGGCAGCAGGTGAGACTGGAAGGTTCCTAGTGTCCCCATAGATGTACCGTAGTACAGTAAACAACTTCCATATGATTACAAAGCAAACCTGGCAATTCAGGGAGATGGGATATCACTCTGTGAGGACTTGAAAATAAGTCAGACAGAAGAAAATCAAGCTCTTTTCTATCTCATTCCATAGCGCAGAACACAGAATGTTGGAGTTTAGTTACAGGAAGGTAGATGTGGATTGAATAGCAGTTGGATAGGAGGCTCTATTACCCAGAGAGGATAATTACAGAGTGGGATGGAGCCCATTAAATGGCTCCCGTGATGTATTGTCGGTAGGGGGTTATTATATTATTTTATTATGTGATTATTCTCTTTTATTAGTTTTATTGTTTTATATATGAGGTTTTTATATTCCTGTAAGCCACCTTGAGTCGTCATGCGCAAATAGGTGGCAATATAAATTTCCTAAAATAAATAAATAAAATAAATAAATAAATTATCCTTCTCTCTATATGTGAACCACTTCTAGATTTGCCTGCTGTTTCTTTTCTATAAAATGCTATTTGTGCTAAGATTCATACACGTATTTTTGGGCACCATCTAGATTCATATCTATTCCATTTTTTCAATATGGCACATCTCCTATGATGATTTTTAAAAGCTACACTAACCTTAACTTTAGCATACCACAGAAAGCCATGCCATCTAAACCTCAGGTCGTGCTGTTCTAGTTCTAATAGCTGCTTTGATTTCAGTGATCTTTTGAAGTCATCAGGAACTGAGCTCTGCTCGATGCAATCCTTACCTTTTATCTAATATGTCATGGGGAAAGAACAATCTTGTAATTGTCAATGTAAAGGGGGGAAAAGGGAAAGCCAGTCCCATATACAGTTATTAAGCAGACTTCACTGAATACAATGGAACTTCTAAATAACAGGGAACAATACTGTTCATACAGTTAACAAATATAGTCCCTCTCCTCCATAGGAAATAACACGATCCCAGATGTACTTCTTCCCATTTTTTAAAAGTAGATTTTCTTTACATCAGTGGTGGCATTCAATTTTTTTTACTACCAGTTCTGTGGGTGTGGCTTGGTGGGCATGGCATTCCCACCTCACTCCAAGGGAAGGATACTGTAAAATTCCCACCCCACTCTAGGGGAAGGTTATTGCAAAATCCCCATTTCCTCCCGATCAGCTGGGACTCAGGAGGCAGAGAATAGATGGGGGCGGGGCCAGTCAGAGGTGGTTTTACCGGTTCTCCACGCTACTCAAAATTTCCGCTACTGGTTCTCCAGAATTGGTCAGAACCTGCTGAATACCACCTCTGCTTTACATATACACATACCAGTCTAGAGTAAGGAGATGCCTCCATCAAATAACCGAGTTCAAGAGGTTCAAGAGTTCTCCTATCATGAAAATTATTTAGTAAATATATTTTGCAATCTTGCAACTTTATCTGATTGAGAGTTACTTGCATAGTTAGATATATTGGCTTCTGAAGCAAGGAAAAAGGAAGGAGGAAGAGAAAAAGAGGTATGAATGATAACAGAGACAAGTTTCCTTTAAATTCTCCATTAGGAATTTATTTTACCTTCTGTCACAGCAAGCTGCAAAACCACTTGTAAAACTGTTAATACAGCTCTTTTTCCCCACATAAACTAAAATGTTCTTTAGACATTTCTTATAAGCAGTAAACTCTTATACAGTACAGATACCCAGTAAGCAGTCCTTCTCCAAATCACTCCACAAGCAAACCTGAAATCAATAGAAGAACAACCTTCAGGAAGAAAAACAAGTGTATCAGTAATTCAGTTGGCTCTTAAATCTCTCACTGGATTGAGAGGTGCTGAGCCTAACTGTCCCCTATTAGCAATACTGTCAGCAATTGCCTTGGGTTTCATTAGAGTTGCAGGACTTGTGAGGAAAGAACTTCTGATAGCACTGGGTATATTTTTAATTACAGGAAACATATCCCTAAATGATCTTATTTTAATCAGTACTAATATGTACAGTATCTTACCTGCAGATTATTTACAAACTAGGGTGACCGTCATATTCATAGTTCAATACACAATATGTAAGCCAATTAAAAACTAAGCAATTGTTTTTAATTTTAATGTCGCAGTCCAGGAATCGGATTGGCAAGATACTTAACAGAGTACAAAAACAGAGTCCTGGTTCCAAGATATTAAGAATTTCAATTATTTTACATTATAACCATTTAGCATGGAAGACTACAGTGAATCTCAGATAATTATGTTCCATTTTGTCTTAATTTCAAATTGTATGTCATACATGCAGCATCCTATTTCCTTCCGCCAGATACATTGGTAAGAAAGGGGTATTAATTGTGGTGGAGTATGAATTGGAAGATTCAGATTTATTTATTATTCATTTATTTATTTTTATTTTTATTAGATTTATATGCCGCCCTATCTCCATAGGACTCAGGGCGGTTCACAACAATTAAGATATACAATCTCAATCCAAGTAAAAAACATGTTAAAATACATATTAAACGCATATTAAAATACATTAAAATCAAAACCCCATCAGTCCAGGCTGGACAATTTAAACAGCCATGTTTTTAGTTCGCGGCGGAAAGTGCGAAGGTCAGGGGTCAACCGGAGCCCCCGGGGGAGTTGATTCCAAAGGGTGGGTGCGCTCAAATTAAATCAGATTTAAACGATTACTTAAACATGAAGGTCAACTATTGGGTGATTTTGAGTAAGTCATTACTTCTCAGCCTAATCTATCACCCAGGCTTTTAAGAAGAGAAAAATGGGACAAAACTACTGAAAAAGATAAGATGGAATAAAAGCATAACACATAAGAAAAATGTTTTGTGAGAACCAAGGAGTTTAGCAGAGTTGGGTTAAAATTTCTTCATGTTGCACACCTAGCCAAAGGCCGGGTATAGTTTATAGATAGGCCAAAAACCGCCCAAGCCACATTAGGTCCAATCAAAAAATTATAAGAAGGAACAAGGTACAAACTGGGTCGAAGTCCAAGAAGTCAATTCAAGGAAGGGACACAGGGTAGGGTTCAAAACAGCTGCTCACAAGGTTACTCCCAAATAGAGTCTTTTATGTAAAATTTTAAAACAAGAGTCTTTCACTCCAGCACAGATGGCATTAATCAAACTCATACCATGCTTTTATCAATCTCAAACTTCCATTATTCTGCTCTTCATAACTTCCAGGTGGAACCTTTCTTTGTTACCCATGTTCTTTGTTGCCTATTGCCCTTCTACTATCATCATTGAGCAGCTGATACCATAAAAACCTTATTTAAATGACCGCTTTGAAGAACCTGATAAATCCAAAAGTTTGTTAATATAAAGTTTGAGTAATTTATATAATACGACAAAGATGACATTTGTATCATGTTTATACAAATTATGTGAGAGCCAGTTTGATATAGTGGGTAAAGATACTTGGGTAGAAACTAGGAAACTGTGAGTTCTAGTCCCTCCACAGGCACAGAGCCAACTAGGCGACCTTGGATCAATCATTATCTCTCAGTCCTAGGAAGGAGGCAATGGCAAACCACTTCTGGGAAACTTTGCCAAGAAAACCACAGTGACTTGACCAGGCAATCACCAGGAGTCAAAACTGACTCAAAAGGCACACACACACACACACACACACACACAGAGAGAGAGAGAGAGAGAGAGAGATTGACATAAAAATAAAATATCAACCATATAATTATGCAAATCAGTGAAACTAAATAAATTGTCTGGACAGAGCTCAGAAGCAATGGACTTTTTTTAAAAAAAAGGAACAATGGACCTCCATTCCATTCCTTTAGCAATTAAGAATGTAAATTTGGTCTACTGCATTTGAATTCCATGAAAGTGAAATTTGTTACTAAAGTTTTACTGTATATTTATTACTTTTATTTTGAGAACATCTTTTGTGTTTTCCTTCAACAATTCAATTCATATTAACAATACTGTATCTCTAGTATTCTGAATTAGTGTGGTATATTCTTTCTAGATAACTGTCCGTCTTTTCCATTTTTTATATGTGTTCTTTTGTTTTGTTTTTTTATCTTCACTAAGCTTTTTCTGCAATCACTTTGGCTTCTTCTGTCTTTCTTTCATTTTAGAATTATTTGGAATTGTGTTTTCAGTTCTTGACTTTTCATAAACTACCATTTATAGATTTCTTTTTTCATTATCTTAATCTACCATAGAAAACTTCATATCATTTCTCTATTAAATTTCATTTTCTTAAAGTCTACAATCTCTCTCTTGTATTTGCAAATTGGTCCTATGTAGCAATCAGCAGAACCGAGCAAATTACAGCATATACAATGTATAAATTAATGTATATGCAATGTATCAGAGATCAGAGTTTGATAGCTGTAGGATCGGAATAGTCTCCAGAATCCAGAATTTAAAATCTCATCTAATAGTACCATTAGATGAAAAGTTACTGGTTCCCTCCATCTTGGTTGATGTTCTTATCAAATGTATTATACATCATCAATAAAACATTTCCTTGGCAGGCATTCTATCAACTAAATCTTCTAGCGTGACTGTTGTTGGGAAATCAAATTATATATTAGATCAAACATAGGGCAGATTTGGGTGAGGGGTGGAAACGAGGATTTATGGAGGAACAGAAAGCCAAGACAGCAGGAGAGAACAATAGAAAGAGATACAAAAGAGGAAGACAACTCCACTGATAAAGATTGTGTCTCAATAGTAGGAAATAAAGAGACAAGCATGAGCTTAATTTTTTTTAAAAAAAGCATGAGAATTATTGGGAAAACGCCAATTAAAAATAGTCAGATTTTCACTAGCAAAAATGTCCTTCTCACTGCAGTCACATATTCAAATATTTATAACAATCATTGCAATATAGTTCTTTTAAGAAATACCTTTCAGAAAATATGAAAACATAATCTAAGCTTAATATTTATTTTTTCATTCAGCCTCACATGTTTTCTGTATAATAATGTTAGTAAAAAAAATTAAAAGGAGATAAAATGATAATATAGAAGAGAGGACAATGTTAAAAAAAAAGCTGCAATCTTCTCAGATTAATAAAATATTAAGAAACAAAGTCTGGAAAATAAGGAAGAAGAGAGAAAACCATACCTTTTGCAAAAGTGATAGTAACATACCCAAACATATGAAAATATGGCAGAGATAATCCTGAACAAAAAGTGTCATCCCCTGGTGTATGTATGATGATAGATCATAGATGGGTGGTATTTTCTAGTCCTGGCCAGCAAATTTCTTTTTTTAATACTTGGACCCTGGCAAAGTTATGGAGCATTCCTGGTATGATAAAGGTCCTTTTCTTGGATGGTGGGCCGGGGGGGGGATAGTTTCATACGTGCAATCCTGCACATGTGCAAATGGAGTTTTGCACACTTACCTGCTGCTTGTGCAGCCTAGTTTCCAATTAGGCCATGGATCAGTAGCAGTCCATGAACCAGGGGTTGGGGACTCCCTGCTGAAGAGGACTGGATTCTAAGCAACAGGCAGACTTTTCTACACTTTTGTACATAATCAGTGTTACAAATGTCTGTCAGTCTAGATAATATTAACTCAACAGAGTCTAATCTTCTACTCAGTCACATATTCCAGAGACACAAATATAGAAAAGCTTATTGTTGTTTACAATATTTGTTTCTCCTCACTGCACATGTTTATTTTAAAATCTTTAATTTAAAATCTAAACCCTCCCCCAAAAGGGACAGCTCTTTTAAGATATTCCCAACAGAAGCTACATGCAGGCACATGCATGTTCTGAATCACATTCTGCCACTGACCCTGGATCTCTGCAAACCATAAGATGTACATAGTTTAATAGGTTGCAAGAATAATCTTGAGGGACAGGAGGAAGAGTTGCAACCTAGATAACAGAGTAAGTCTAAGTCCAAACCAGGAATAGGCTAGAGAAACGTCCCTAGTATTCTGGAGTGTAAAGGAAAGAGAGAAAAATAACCTTTAGACTTGCAAGAGTTACAATAACCTTATAATAGACAGTATTAATATTCTTGGTTTTGGTTCTATGGTCTGGACTGCCTTGAAGAGCTGACATGGTTAATATGTAAAATTATTTAGAATATTATCCATCCCTCCACAAAGAATCACTGCGATTTTATACTGGATCAAAAATGATTCCAGAGATCCATGTACATTTTCCAGAACAAACTTGCACTTCCCACTAAATATACATTGAATAGGCAACTTGAGCAAATTGTAACTACATTTTGAGGTGTTTATCCACATCAAAAATGTATGAAACATCCAGTAACACAGCTGTTTCTGTAGGTTAGCTTGCACTTTTACTCAGCTTCAGTAGCAGTGTATTCAGTAGGTTCAGTAGTTTATTGAATTTTACCTTTGACTCCAAAACCTGCTTATCTAGTAAATTGTGTGTCTTGATTCCTGGCAACTACATAAACTTTGAGTTCTTCCACTAGCAAAATCTGAGCAACAGCTATCTTTCACAATTCTATCATCTGATCAGTTAACATATATGTACATGCATAAAAACCAGTTTAGAATGTGATTCCACCTTTAGAGCAAGTACATGGTAGGGAAGGCTGTGGAAGTAAGCATTTGCTGACAAAAGGATTCCATAATATTCAGGTGTGTCATTGCACAGGTATACAGTGAAGAATATTTTGAAATTTTATTTGCCACAATCAAAGGGTGTGACAGTCAATTGCAAATAAAAATAAAAATGCTAACCATGTGATGAAGGCACCTCATAGCTAAGCATCATATAAAAAAGGTTACAACTATAGAGGACTTTTTCAGTTCCTTTATTTTTCTCAGATTTTAAAAAAAATCTTTCTATTTAGTTGATCCAACTCAAATCAAAATTCAATGCAAGACTGACTGACAGTTATTTGAAAAGTTGCAGTTGCTACCCAAGAAAGGCACACTAGTTACCGAAAGTTTACAGCTCTTTTGTCACACATGAATGTATCCTTTAAATAATGTTGTTCAAGAAATAAATGAACAAGTAACATGCTTTTGACTTATATGTTTAATTAGGTTCTCTATCTAGTTATCTAGTAGAGAACAGATCATGTTTTACGCCATCTTTATGCATAAATATGCATCATATTAAGCCACTGATTGTTTTAATTGAGATTTACTAAATAAGGGACAAACCATACATTGTTCCATTTCTATGACTCACAAATTGCAATGTCTGAATTCATACAACATGCAAAACAAAAACAAAAACACCACACTAAGGTTTAGTACAATGTAGGAACCTAATTTCTATGTACCTATTCATAATCAATCAGAATAGAACTGGAAGAGGCCTTGGAGGTCTTCTAGTCTAGCCCTCTGCTCAAACAGGAGATCCTATATCATTTCAGACAAGTGATTGTCCAGTCTCATCTTAAAAACCTCCAGTGATGAAGCACCCACAACCTCTGAAGGCAAGCTGTTCCCCTGGTTAATTTTCCTTACTATTAGGAACTTTCTCCTTAATTCTAGGTTGCTTCTCTCCTTGATTACTTTCCATCCATTTGTTTCTTGTCCTACCTTCTGGTGGTTTGGAAAATAAATTAACCTCCTCCTTTATGTAACAGCCTCTGAAATACTGCTATCATATGTGCCCTCCCCCGTCCTTCTTTTCTCTGGACTAGCAAACCCAAATCCTGCAATGGTTCTTCATATGTTTTATTCTCCAGGCCTTTGATCATCTTAGTTGCTCTTCTTTGTACTTTCTCCAAGTTCTCAACATCTTTTTTGTAATGTAGTAATCTAAACTGGATGCAGTATTCCAGGTGTGATCTTACTAAGGCTTTATAAAGTGGTACTAATACTTCACATGATTTTGATTCTATGCCTCTGTTTATACAACCAAGGATTGTATTAGCTTTTCTGCCTGCTGCCACACACTGCTGGCTCATATTTAAGTGATCGTGCACTAGGACTCCAAGGTCCCTCTCACAGTTACAGTTTTTGACCCAGCCTAATCTGTACTTGTACCTTTGGTTTTTCCTTCCCAGTTGTAAAACCTTGCTTTTCTCCACATTAAAATTTCATTTTGTTGGATAGGGCCCATTGTTCAAGTCTGTCAAGATCTTTTGGGATCCTGAGCTTGTCTTCTGGGGTGTTGGCTACTCCTGTCAGCTTAGTGTCATCTGCAAATTTGATGACTTCCCCTTCTATTCCCTCATCTAAGTCATTGCACTTCAGTCATTGTACTGAAGTGAAAATATTGAAGAGTACTGGGCCTAAGATGGAACCTTGTGATACCCCACTGCTTACTTCCCTACATGTAGATATAGTACTATTAAGAACTACTCATTGAGTGCAGTTTGTCAGCCAGTTATAAATCAATCTGGTTGTGATGCTGTCTATCCCACATTTTTCTAGTTTACCGAGAACGAGATTGTGGTCTACTTTGTCAAATGCCTTGCTGAAGTCTAAATATGCTATGTCCACAGCATTTCGCTGGTCTACTAATTTAGTCACTTTGTCAAAGAATGAAATAAGATTGTTTTGGCATGATCTGTTTTTAACAAACCCATGCTGGCTACTAGTTATAACTTTATTTGTTTCTAGATGTTTACAGATCTGTCCCCCCCCGCCCCCCCCCGCCCCCCCCACCCCCCAGTATCTTCCCAGGTATTGATATTAGGTTCAGAATGTTTTTATATTTCCTAGATTTCTATACAAGGTAGCTAATAAAAATGTTTTGCATTGTTTTTGTCCATAAAATATGGTAGGTTATTTGCTTTTGATACATTTATGCATGTACAGATGTTAACCAATATACCCTGCTAGTCCCATAGCTCACCAAAATACTTTGATCTAACCATTTAGTGCAATTTGTGCAATTACTGGTATCTCTACAACATTTCAGTGAAAATGTAGCCAGAGTTTAGAATGCCAGCAAAGGATTTATAATGCAACTGTTCCAACTGTTACACAAGATTTACTTTGTAAATCATGGGAAACAGAAATAACGATGAGAAGATTCACCTTCATTGGTACAATGAAGAACTGCTATTTGAATACTAGTGCTGCAATATAGCTTAATGACAATATGTTCTTACTCTCTTTTGCAACTACCCATTGCTTATTAATGCAAGTTGGGAAATGAGTTTCATCCCATCTTCTGTAGTACTTGCTTCAAAATAGGGAGTCATTTGTTTTCCGTGTCTCTGCTTGTTCTAACAAGGAACTCCTTTTCTGTAGAGACTAAAGCAAGGTGACCTTGAGGAAAATATTGAAGTATCAAAAGGAGCTGAAATATTTTTAAACTGTAGAATGATATAACATTTGGAAGCGGCTCAGGCAGATGTCTTCCTAATTCACTTAAGTATAAAAAGGAGGAGGAGATACAGTACAATCAGACTTGCAAGATTGTTATTATAGCCAATCTCAATGGATGTTTTTTTTAGTGTGCCTGTGGAGTTAATTTCCTGTTCTGGTCTACCTAGTGAGGCTGACATTTTCCACTATAGTGAAAGCTTTAATTTTTACAGTAAAATCCAAATGAAATACAGTTGCAAGAAAAAGTATGTGAACCCCTTGGGAGTACGTGGAGTTTTGCATGAATTGGTCATAAAATGTGCTCTGAACTTCATCTAAGTCACAACAATAAAAGAACACAGTCTGCTTAAAATAATACTACACAAACATTAGATGTTGCCATGGTTTAATTGAACATAACATGTAAACATTCACAGTGCAGGGAGGAAAAAGTATGTGAGCCCCTAGCCTACTGACTTCTCCAAGAGCTAATTGGAGCCAGGAGTGAGCCAACCTTGACTCCAATCAGTGTGATGATATTGGATATGTTGCTGACTGCTGTCCTGCCCTTTAAAAACACACACCTGTTTTGGGTTTACTGGTTTCAAGAAGCACTGTCTGATGTGAACCATGCCTCGCAGAAAAGAGCTCTCAGAAGACCTACGATCAAGAATTGCATGAAGAATTCATGTTGATTTGCATGAAGCTGGAAAGGGTTACAAAAGTATATCCAAAAGCCTTGATGTTCATGTGTCCACGGTAAGACAGACTGCCTTCAAATGGAGAAAGTTTAGCACTGTTGCTACCCTCCCTAGGCGTGGTCATCCTGTAAAAATGACTGCAAGAGCACAGTGCAGAATGCTTCACGAGATAAAAAGAATCCTAGAGTGTCAGCTAAAGTCCTACAGAAATTTCTGGCACATGCTAACAATTTTGTTGACACATCTACAATAAGAAAAACATTAAACAAGAATGGAGGACATGGGAGGACACCACAGAGGAAGCCATTGCTGTCCAAAAAAAATATTGCAGCATGTTTGAAGTTTGCAAAAGAGCACCTGGATGTTCCACAGCACTACTGGCAAAATATACTGTGGACAGATGAAACCAAAATTGAGTTGTTTGGGAAGAACACACACTATGTGTGGAGAAAAAAAGGCACAGCACACCAACATCAAAACCTCATCCCCACTGTAAAACATGGCGGAGGAAGCATCGTGGTTTGGGGTTGCTTTGCTGCCTCAGGGCCTGGACGGATTGTTGTCATTGATGGGAAAATGAATTCCAGAGTTTATCAAGACATTTTGCAGGAAAATATACTACCATCTGTCTGCCAACTGAAGCTCTGCAGAGGATGGGTGATGCAACGGGACAATGACCCAAAGCATACAAGTATTTCAACAAAAAAATGGCTTCAACAGCACAGAATACGCCTTCTGGAGTGGCCCAGTCAGAGTCCTGACCTCAACCTGATTGAAATGCTGTGGCATGACCTTAAGAGAGCGATTCACACCAGACATCCCAAGAATATTGCTACACTGAAACAGTTTTGTGAAGAGGAGTGATCCAAAATTACTCCAGATCATTGTGCAGGTCTGATCTGCAACTACAGGAAACGTTTGGTTGAGGTTATTGCTGCCAAAGGAGGGTCAACCAGTTATTAAGTCCAAAGGTTCACATACTTTTTCCTCCCTGCACTGTGAATGTTTACATGTTATGTTCAATTAAACCATGGCAACATCTAATGTTTGTGTAGTATTATTTTAAGCAGACTGTGTTCTTCTATTGTAAGTTAGATGAAGTTCAGAGCACATTTTATGACCAATTCATGCAAAACTCCACATAATCCCAAGGGGTTCACATACTTTTTCTTGCAACTGTAGGTAACATAAAGGAGCAAAATACTTGAAGATATCAGTAGGGGTCCAAGTTATCTCAAATTCCACTTTTGTAAAGCTTAATAAAGTATAAAGCAAGGGTAGTGAAGGAAAATTCTCCCCTATTTCCTGGGTTTTAACAAAACCCATATTATGCATTCTAACATACTCCAAAATGTAATTTACACATTTACTCTACACGGACTATAAGCTAAACATCCCAGGGATCATAAGATGTTTTACAATTTCTCCTTTATTTGGATTTAGCTCCAAACACGGAGAGATGAATCTTCATTCTGGCACTTCATTCTCTCTCCTGACCTCTGCAGATACTTCAGAAGTCCTTGGTTCCCTAATGCTGAAGGAGAGAAAAGGACAGAGACAAAAGGTGTGTGGCAGGAAAGGTGCCGGGAGAATGGGTGAAAGAGCTGTTGGATTCCCAGTATACAGTATTTGTCCTCTGCTTACTTGACCAAAAAAAAAAAAAAACCAGCTCTAGAACCAGCCTAGAAAGGCTTTCTTCCTTTCAGTTCAGTTTTAGATGCAGAGACGTCTCTTCCCTCATTTTTGCCTTGCTCGCCTGCTGCTGGCAAGGCTTTGGAGCTGAGAGAACTTCTGAAATTAAAGTAATCCAACTACCTCAGTAGGCTTATTCTGCCCTTGTTTGTTTGCCAAGTGCTACCAGCATACTCGGCACTTCATTATGCAGTGCAAGAAAGAAAGGCAAGTCCCAACCCACAAGGTTTGGCAGAAGCTCCATCCCTGGATTATGTGTTTAGAATGCAACACTGTATAAGAGGATTCATCATAGAAAAGAATATATTACAGAATTCTCTGTAAATATTCTAGTGATCTGGGAAAGCAATAACATTTAGTTTTGAGGTGGGGATATGGAACAGCTGAGGCTGCAAGAATTTTTCTTTAACTTCTGAAAGAAAAAAGAATGGGGGAAGTTAAAAAAAATTTTTTTTAAAAAAAAAGGAGAACAGTCATGGGAAATGGTCCTGTGACTTAAATTTAAAGACTTCGTTGTCAGGCTTGGAAGAAGGGAATTGGATGTTTATATACACAATCTTCTCACTTAAAATGCGAGTTGAAAAGCAAAGTATATTCAAAGATTTCCCAGCCTTTGGACTTATGATAATATAGAATTTTCATCTATAGGAGAGAAAAATGTAGGAAAAATAGTATCTTGATCATACAGAAGAGTAAGAAGAATGTATTCAATTTCAGTCTGAAAAACAAATAGTACTATTGGAGGAACAAAGGGGATAGTAAAAATGCAGGGGCAATTTGATCTAACAAAGAGGTGTCTGGGGAAGAATTTGCTTGAGCTCAACCATCACCCAAACTGAACAAACAGCTCAACAGTGGATAGCAGAAAAAATATACAGTAAAATGAGGAACAAGAGATTAGAATACACAGAAAGTACGTGACTTCAGAATACTATTTTAGAACAGCAAATAGTTTCCTGTCTCAGTTGTTGTGTGATAAGTTTCAAAGAAAAAAATAGTAAGAATAAATGAGAGGAAGAAATGCATATTAATTTATTATTTTTCTCCTTTACTCTATCCATTTATTTTACTCAAATATACTGTACTTTGAAACATAAATTCTAAATAGTGAAGAATTCCTAAAACCAAGTAACTATAGGTTAATTTGCAATATTAATGTGGTACATTACTAGTATTAGAGAAATATATCTACAAGAAATAAAAATTAATAAAGTCTCAACATAATAATAACAATAACAATAACAATAAGGACAAAAATAAAGATTTGGAACAATGAGTACAAATGCCGTTTATGGACATCTGTAGACTACATGTAGCAGTCCAAGTATACCTTGATTCTGCAGTTGCTATACATGAAAAATGTTATCTAAAGCTGCGACCCCCAACCTTTTGGGCACTAGGGATGGGTTCCATGGAAAGCGGTTTTCCGTGGACCAGATGTTGCATGGTTTCACGTGCTGCCTGCATCCAGCAAATGGGGTTTTGCTTGTTTGCATGGCCCAGTTTCCAGGCTGCCACAAACTGGTGCCTGTCCACAGACTGGGATTGGGGACTCCTGATCTAAAACATTTGACCCACCAGGTATTTCCAAGTCAATCCTCACTGGGAATTTTCTACTCAACTCTTTTCAATGCATCTTTGCATGATACAAAACTTATACTGCTCATGATGATAGGAAAGGTATGTCATCTTAATCGGTTCGAATCCCTAGTACAGGTCCCCTGCGTGAGCAGGGAGGTGGACTAGATGACCTCTAAGGTCCCTTCCAACTCTGTTACTGTTAAATAATTTCAGAGTATAATTTTCCAATGTGTAAATGTTCAAAATAGATTCCCCTGGAAGTTAGCTTCTGCCTTGTTACCTAGGTACAAATGTGGTTTTCAACTTTTCACAATGTTGTGAATAACCAAGATATTTCATTTACATGTTCATGTAGTTTTCTTTCCATATACTGCAGGGGTGTCAAACTTGTGGTGTCATATTGTTGTCACATGACGTATTATTTCCCCTTTACTAAATCAGGGATAGGTGTGGCCAGCATGTGACGCATCTGGCCTGGGGGTCGCGAGTTTGACACCCCTGATATACCGTAATCAGTTATCATGTATTATGAATAATTATAATTAATTGTATAATATTTTGTTTGATGTCAATCAATCTTTTATTCTACTTTAATTTTAAAATACCTTATAACCATGTCACTATTTCAAATGATATAAAAATGTAACTCTATTATCAGCGCCTTTTAAAAGGCTTGTTTTTACATCCTTGCTAAGTAGGATTAGCATAGAAATACTCTAATCCTACTTTACTACTAGTTTCAAAAAAAACTATACAAATAATATCAAATTCTAAACAGCTAAAATAATGTCAGTTGCATTCTTCTGTTCTTTGAAATGTGAGAAAACAAATTATGAAAGGGTTGAGTCTGAGCCAGGCTTAATGTAACATATCTCAGAGATAGTTTGTTGCAGGTCATAAGTTAACTCTCACATGGAGGCTTTGGAAAGGAACGTTATAATGAGAATATTTGCTACAAGTGTTTGCACCTAGGAAACAAACCTCTAATTTGCCAAAATAAATCTTTCAGGGCCTGAAACAATGCAGTCAAGAAATTGCATTTTTGAAGCTGTCTATCTTCCAATAAAACCACTGTCCCGGCATTGAATCAATCCATTAATAAGCAAGAGTAACTGAAAAATTACCAACCACTTCCTACTACATATTTATGCTTTGTGAAGTAATATTCATATAACTCCCCCACTTTTACACTACTATGGCTTCTGACGGTACATTCCTAGAATTCTTAAGAAAATTCAGTGTTTGCATAAATCAACGCTTAGTATATTGCCATATTTTCAAAACCCTAGTTTTTCAAATTCAAAGCTCTCCAGGAAAATGTTATTTGCTAAGAAAATGTAACAAGTGGGTTTAATTTTGCCATAATTTCAGAAGAGTACTCTATCATTTAGAATCTGAGATTGATCTGAAATTCCTGCTTCACTAGGTTAAAAATTCCAGTGTAACTGCACTTAAAGCGATGATGATGATGATGATGATGATGATGACTTTATCAGTACTTCTGTTGCCAGGTTATAATCTGGAGATAATGGTTTTTGTACAATCAGAGATTTCCAAGAAGCTTCGGTACCTAGTAGCAAGATTCTGAACCGTGAGCTACTTTTGTGAAATGGGAATGAGTAGCTGCTCAGCCCTGCAGATCCAGCTGCAGCTTCCCAGTGAGCCCCAGCTTTGACATCAAGCATTATCCTCCTGCTATTTGTAACCTTATCCACCTCTTAAAGCAGGGCTGTCAATCTTGCAGCCTGTGGGCTGGATGCGTCACGCGCTGGCCATGCCCACGCCCAGTTTAGCAAAGGGGAAAAAAGTCACGATACATTACATGACGCTGCCATGACAATGCGAGTTTGACATCCCTGTCTTAAAGAGTCACGGTATCTGAATGAATATTTCTGAACTATACATCTATAGTTCATGCAAGGATGAAATGTATATTTTCTAAACCTGAAGTCCTTCCTGTGTTATTTCAACTGCAGTTTATCCAAAGGCAATTGAATATTTGAAAAGCTGTGTGAATGCATGAACCACATAATTCCATATATAACCTACATTTAATGTATAAGTTTTCTTCCCATTTTGCTTTCTTGGATCCTTACCCCTGGCTAATTTGTTTATAATCAGTACATTTCTATAATAGTATATGAACATTATTATTTCCATATTATGAACAGACAACTAACACATAGATAAAACTACTGGTGTTTTAATACTTAGAACCATTACTCCAAGTACAGGTAATCCTAACTTAATGACCAGGGATTGGGACGAGAAACCTCATTGTTAAGTACAGTTATGAAGTGACTGTGTGACTGTGACAGGCTTAAAACCTCATTTCCACTGTAGTCCTTAAGTGAGTCACTGCAGGTCATTAAACAAGACATCATATGACTGTGACTAGCAGTTTTATTACTGCCTTCTCCACTTGTCAGACGTCAGCTATAGAGTGTCCTATGAAGGATACTACAACTGTCATAATAATACATGCAAGTTGACCAAATTGTAATCACATAACCACAAGAATGTAGCAATAGTTGTAAGGGCAAGAACCAATTGCTTTTTTCAGTGCCATCATAACTTTGAATGGTCAGTAAATGAATGGTCATAAGTTGAGACTATCTGTATAATTATACCTACATATACATATAGCCCAGTGGTGGGTTTCAAATTTTTTTTACTACTGGTTCTGTGGGTGTGGTTTGGTGAGCGTGGCATGGCTTGGTGGGCGTGGCAGGGGAAGGATACTGTAAAATCTCCATTTTCACCCCACTCTGGGGGAAGTATACTGCAAAATCCCCATTTCCTCCCGATCAGCTGGGACTTGGGAGGCAGAGAATAGATGGGGGTGGGGCCAGTCAGAATTTTTACTACCGGTTCTCTGAATTACTCAAAATTTCCGCTACCGGTTCTCCAGAACTGGTCAGAACCTGCTGAAACTCACCTCTGATATAGCCACATGTGTATTTTAAGGCTGCCAGTTCTAGGGAACATTTTCCAAAGTGCTACTGCCAAAATAAAAAAAAAGCCCAATTCCAGCTTGCTACCAGGTCAGCTAGCAGCAGTTGGTAGTTGGTAATTTTGAAAAAGTTCTTGGAAGTATAGATGACTGCCAGTTCAGTACAAGCCAGTAGTTGCAAAAAAGAAAAAAAAAAGGCAAATGTAATATTAGGCTATAACAACAGAAATTATTTCAAAATTGCTAGAAGGAATAATTCCATTTTATTCTGCTTCAGTCAGATTCCACTTCAAGTACTGTGTCCAAACCTGGGCACAACATTAAAAGAAATGCTCGGAGAAATTGGAACAGGTACCAAAATAGCAATAACAGTAATCGGAAAACTAAGAACTGAGTCTTAGAAAGAGAGATTGCAGGCATTATATTTAGCCTTAAGAAAAGATGACTAAAGAAGGATATATTAGCACTCTTCAAGTACCTGAGAGGATCTCATATGGAACAGAAGATCTATTTTCTCTTGCTTTTGTGTGCAGGATATGGAATGTTGGATTTAAGTTACAGGAAGCAGATTCTCACTTAATGTTAGAAAATACTTCCTAACAGAAGGAACTATTCAACTATGAAAACCAATTACCCAGAAAGGTGGTGGGCTTCCTTTTACTGAATATATTTAAGTGGAGCTAAGCAGCTGTCTGGGCTGCTATAATGTGAGTTCTTGAACTCAATAAGGAGTTGAATACAATGACTCTTTTTAACTTATGAATCTGTGATCAAGTAATTTTCTCTCACCCAGACTAATATCACTTGTAAGAAGGCATTCAGGGAATCTATACCATGACTTTAAAGTTACGAATATATACATCTCTATATTACCTTATCATTCAAAAACTGATCAGTACCTATTTATGCTACAGAAAACTAAATCAGAGCTGTTAGTTTGTTCTAATTTTTCTGACCACCCTCCCGTCATATAACTTTTGCCCCTGCAGGTAAATAATCTCAACGAGGTTAGTAAAATAACACATTCATATTAAATAATAGAATATTAAAGAGGTCAACTTCGTTTCTTTTCATATCAGAATTGTGATATAGTTATTAATCTGGTTCAACCAGCCTAGAGACAGAAGAGACAATGAATTGGGGGGGGGGGATTATTAATGCAGTGTTAGGATAGCAAGAGATTTAATTCATTCAGCAGGTATTCCCGACAGTGATGATGGGCTACAGAAAATCTCATTACAAAAATGACATTGATTGAAAAAGTTAAGTGCAATTAAGCAAGCACTACCAATAAATCTAACTTTACCGCAGAAGGGGAAATAGTACCTTTGACACTTAATCTGTGACTCTAGAAACACACACAAAAAAACCCCATAGACAAAAAAAAAAGCCTCATAGACAAAAATACTGAAATGAAAAGTGAAAATAAATAGGTCTCAGTTATTAACTTATTTCATATTTAAGATACAAGGTGAGAAATGAGGAGAAAATGACTTCATTAGTCAAACTCATTCTGCAGGAGATTTTGTTTTCATGTTAGTTCTTTAGCAATTACCAAATTAAGAAAACACAAAACGTCTGTTCCTAGGAAATCATTCCTAGGTCAATGCCCCACTTTAAAATGTCCTCATAGATCCAGTTACCATTGCTTGGTGAGGAGGGAATATGGGTTTGTCCTGATAAAAGGAACACATATTGCAACTTGGTAAGGAAAATGCAAGAATTAGGGCACAAGTAGTGAAGAACATACGGACCACAGGGAGACATTAGGAAAGCTTGTAGAACTACCTAACTGGGGAGAGAAAGCAGATGCTGTTCCTGGAGATGAAAGAAAAAATGCGAAGGAATGATCATGATCGAAAGAGAAACAAAGAAATGAGTGACATGGGGAAGTGGATCTTAGATGCTATGAGTGTTGAGCCGAAACAATAGAGTTGGAGGGGTTAAGCAAACGCAAGCAATTCATTCAAAGGAACACGATTGTGCTTTGGGACTTTTAGTCCAGTTCTCTTTGGCATTCAGGTTTCGGACAGTTTCCATTGTCCTTTTGTGTAGGGGTACCTGCTCCTTCCCAATTGTTTCATTTTCTACCGTAATAGTAATTTGGCAATACATCCATTATATCTTCCCAAAAACTGAATGTTCCATGTTTCCAGAAAGGTCGGTTACTTATCATATATTAAGTGAGGCATAATTCTACCCAATTTTTGTTTTACCGTATTGGATAAATGGGTACATTTATTCTGTGTAATAAATTGTATATGTAAAAACAAACACAGCTGACTGACATTCATAATAAATGTTTACCAGTTAGCAGCAGTAATAAAGTTGTAAATAAGCATAGAGAACACAATGTGTTTGAACTGGTACTAATTCTGATAAATGATTTGCTGGGTATCTTTCAGAAGCCATGGCAGGGAGTTACTCTTTTGTACGAAAGGTTGCTACCATAGAATTGTGTGCTTCAAGGGTTTAATTGTTACCTGACCACTGCAGTATTTTCCGATTTCTAGATCATCATTCAGACCTGTCAGTGTAGACAGCTGCCTAGCTAAAGTCAGGGATGCCTGATAGCCCATTAAATGGCTTCAGTCCAGTTCCTAATGAACAAGTTTCAACCGTGGGCACCATCATGCTCCTTCATTTTGACACCTGATGCACAAAAAATGTCAGTGACTCATAATTTTTCTCCTGTAAGTCAACATAGCTCTGGCAATCTTTAGGTATTAAAAATAATTGTAACTCTGTGCTGCTAAACTAAAATTGGAATCTAGCTAATTTTCTTTTAAATATTTCATCACATTTTTCCGCCTCTGAGTGCTTCATGATGAGCAAATTTATTTATTTATTTACCATATCTGTATAGCCCATCACACATGAAAATGACTCAGAACAGCATACAGCACATAATTAAGCAATAAATACATAAAACAATCACAATTAAGAAATAACTATAAAAACAAGAGAAGGATGATATCAACCAAAATAAGAGAGCCAACGCAAAATTTGCCTGGGCCTATGGGAGCCCCAGGCCTGATAACATAGCTGGTCTTCAAGGACTTGCAGAATGTTGAGAAGAATGGAATTAATCTCTCCTGGGGGAGGAGGGGGGGAGAGAGGATGTAGAATATTCCATAAGGCAGATGCTACAACAGAGAAGGACCACTTCCTGGGACCTATCAAATATAACACCCTGGTAGATGGGACCTACAGCATGCTTTCTCTGCCAGACCTAATGGGGCAGGCAGATATAATTGGGGAGAGGTGGTCCTCCAGATAACCCAACCCCCTGCCATGAAGGGCTTTAAAGGTCAAATAGCAATAGCACTTAGACTTATATATTGCTCCATAATGCTTTACAGCACTCTTTAAGTGGTTTACAGAGCCAACGTACTGCCCTCAACAATCTGGGTCCTCATTTTATCAACCTCAGAAAGATGGAAGGCTGACTCAACCTTGAGCCCCATCAGGATGGAACTCTAGGCCAGGGGAAGAGTTAGCCTGTAATACTGCATTCTAACCACTGTGCTACCATTGCTCCTTGAAGCAAACCACCAAATAATACCGCTTCTGGAGCAGAGGTGTAATGTGTTCTGCTCTATGGGCATATATAAGTCCTCAAACTGCTGTATTTTGCACCAGCTGAAGCTTCCAGATACTCTTCAAGGACAGCCTCATTTAGAACACATTACAGAAATTCAAATACGAAGTGATTTAAGGGCATGAGTTACAGTGAGTAGAACCCCATGATCTAAGAATGGGCACAACTGGCACAAAACACAAACCCATACAAAGGTCCTCTTAGCCATAATTGCTACCTGCTCTTTGAGCAGGAGTCATGAATCTAGGACATACAGTAGTGCCACCCCAACCAGCACAAAAGATGGTATAATCCTATAACCAGAAGGCCCAAAAATCCAAAGTCACGCAGTCTTTCCAGAATTCATCTGAAACCTCTTGTTCCCCAACCAGAGCCTAACAACCTGCAGGCACCAAAAGACCTTTGCAGTATTGCTTAATTTGTCAGGATCAAGGATATATAATTGAGTATCATCAGCATCCTGATAATACTTCACCTTGTGGTGATGACAGATGAACAGTCTCATATAGATGCTGAATAGGGGAGGGGAGAGTACCAAGCCCTGTAGTATCCCACACAGCAAGGATTGATGTCAGGATCTCTCATCTCCAACCACCACTGACTAGATTTGGCCCTGCAGAAAGGATGTGAACCTGCACAACATGGTGCTGCCCACCCCAATCCTGAGGCAATCCTGAAGGATACCATGGTAGATGGTATCAAAAGCTACAGAGATCAAGTAAGGATAGATGCACTACCTTCACCCCGCCCTTGCCAGAGATCATTCAAAAGTGCAATCAATGCTATTTCTGTCCCATATCATGACCTGAAGCCCAAATGAAAGGAAGTCAGATAATCTGTTTCATTCCACGTTCTCTGAAGCTGCTGTGATACCACCTTCTCAATCGTCTTTCCTCAAAATGGATATTAGATACTGGATGGAAATTATCTAGTATAGTGGGGGGTCCAGTGATGGCTTCTTGAAATGGGGTGTGTGTGTGTGAAAGAAAGCCTCCTTAACAGGCAAAGGAACAATTCCTTCCCTCAAGGAAGCATTAACCATTGCTAGAACTCATTCACATGCTTCCCCACTCCCAACCAGGCTGTGTTTATTAACAATAAGGGGCATGAATCTTGAACAGCAAGTGGCTCACAGTCCTAAGAATCCTGTCCACTTCCTCATGTCCAGCTGGTCAAACTATTCTCAGATAACAGGGCAAGACTTCTCCCTAAGCATCCCTACAAGACCTGCAACCAAATCCGTGTCCAACTGAGAACAAATCCGAGCACTTTTATCCAACAGATGCTGGGAAAATTCTTCCACATGTCCTTGCAAAAGGTTCTTTGAGCCGTCCATACCCAGGTCACCTGAAATAGGTCCATGGGAGTAATTAGAAAAACAACTATTGCAGTTTGGTGGGCCCCAAGAGGGCCTTCTCCATCATAGGGTGCACCCTATGGAACATTGTCCCTCCCCCATCCCTGAAATCAGGTTAGCTCCATCCCTGTTATTATTTCAGAAGTCTCTCAAGACCTGGTTGTGTCACCAGGCCTGGGTCCCCAGGGAGCTGGAGAAGTTCTTAGATGGCTCCGTTGCATTTAATCTTTCGCTGTCTCTATATACAGTTTATATACAGTATTTTAAATTTCTAGGGTTTCTTATTTTTAATAATTATTTTTTATACGTTTATAATGATGGTTTTCACATATTTGTTGCTTTTATTGATCGTTGTATGCTGCCCAGAGTTGTTTTCTTTGAAATGACAGGGCATATAAATACGATAAATAAATACATTTTTTAAAATGCCAACTATAATTTGACATAATAGACAGCCTCTTACAATCTGATTATGCTTGCCTGATGGGAATTGTCATCTATCACATCTGACAAGGCATTCAAAAAGACTGTCCTAGGACATTGAACAGTGATAGAAAGAAATGATTAAGATAGTTTGAGCTGTTCATATGCCACACCTGAATTGCTTTGCCTGCATTAGGAAACCCCTTATGTAAATGTTTTAACTCTTTAGATAGTTATGCTTCTGAAAGGGGGGGGAGACATTAATGGTTCAATGTAGAGCCAAAAATAACAAAATCAGAACATAAGCCATATTTGTATAAAAGTTTGCTATTGTTACGAAAGTGAAATGAGAAGACTATTCAGCTTCTCCTTCAGATGGGACTAGTAGAGTTTATTTTTGTTGCCTTTCCTACATTTCCTCAGCCTCTTACAATCCCTTTTTCTTATGCCCCATGCTCACAATCTATAACTATGAGAAAGAGACCACGTAAAACTTCACAGGCAATGTTTTCAGCAACAAACTGAATCACAAGCCAGCTAATAGACCAGGCCTGAATTTCGTAACAAACTGCATCAGAAAGGAAAATCTGCAGTATCACAGATACTATTATAGTAAAGACCTCTTTCGTAGACCAACAGAAGAAACAGGGCAATTATGCTTCCTGTCACCTGCTACAAATACTTTCTTGCCAACTGCCCAAACAATGAAAAATTAAGTCTTCTCTGGAAACTCCCACAACATTCTCTAACTGCACAAGCAGCAGAATACACACCAGGCTTGTTGGAGTTTTAAGTACATAAAAACTGAATTACAACTCCTTTAACAATAGTAATGTTCAAAGTTACAGTACCTATTTTCTATCTTGTTCCATGCTGGTTAACCTGTGTCTTGCCCGTAAATATCAAACCATTTTTTTCTGAGGGACTGCCTCTAGTCTACAGTATTTACTCCCCAGTTCTAACTATGTCTCTACAATCTGTAATTCAGGCAACGAGTACTCCACAGCCTCACCCATACCACTGACTTGGGATTCCTCTGTAAGCTTTAGTTACAAGCTAGAGGTATTGATTATTTCAGCAGCTCTCATTTCCATGATGCTTCAATTACTGGAATTTTTTTTTTAAAAAAAAACCCTTCCTGATAAAAGTATTCTCAGCCAAAGTCTGTCAACACATATTATGCAAACTCTAACACTTCATTCCAAGTTGCAAAGATGTTAACTAGTGGATATACAAATACTAAAATATAAAGGTCATAAAGTAATAAAATGCATTATCTCTTTCAGCTTTTATACCTTATGTCAAGATTCTTATAATAGCAAACGTGCCTCCTCCTCCTCCTAAATATTGCAAAATAGAGGGCAGTATTCTCAGCTAATTTTAGCGTGTCATTCCCATATGCCTAGGCATGCTCAATAATTTTTTCTTAGATGCAACTTAATTCTTGTGATGATTGTTTTGAACTATTTAATATGTAGTGATCAGCAGACCTCAAATTCAAATTCCCACTCAGGTCATCCCCAGGGTCATCTTGCCATCACATCAGTAGCCATTGTACCATTGCCACTAACCATTTCTTGAGGTAAAGAATGCATGATGTAATCCTTTATATGCTCCCATGGAAGGCAACCTCTATCTGAATTTCCTGCTCGCTGGGTTTTCCAGTCTGTGCCAGTTCAAGCACTTCTCTCTAGCTTCTCTGCTTCATTTCATTGTAGGCAAATTGATTCACTCCAAGTAGCTACTGTTCAAGAATACCCCACCTCTCCAGGCACTGGTCCTCAATCATCTAAAAAAAACAAACCAACCAGGTTCACCAGGGGTAAAAAGCTTTTGGCAAGTTCACCCATAAAGCAGTGAAACTTGGGATCTGTCCTTTAAAAAAAAAGTAAAATCTCAACACTTCTGCTACTTTCTTCCTCTGGTTGAAGTCACCCTTCCATCCCAAAGTATTGCATTTGCTTTCTTTCTGTTTTTTAACCAGCTAAGAAAGAGAGAGAGAGAGAAAGCAAGGGAATCCACCAATTAGGAGCTGTCACAAACACAATCCAAAGGGCACATCATGATGTGGCCAAACTGAAGAAAATCTGGAATGGACTTTTTTAAGCTGAGTTTTTTTTTTCCATATGGCTTATAATAACCCAGGGACCAATCATCTTAAGGCTGTAATGTAGAAAACCACTGTGTCATAAAGTTACTGGGTAACTTGTAGCCCAGTAACTAGCTTTCAGCCTAACTGCTTTACATTCCTCAACCCTGTTTTTTACAAGAACATTTAGAGGGCAGAAGTACTGTATAAGACAGCTTCAGTTTCTAGACAAACAATGAGTTATGACTACAGCAAACAAATAACTATATAAACCATTCAACATTTACCTAAATATATACCGGTAGTTTTCTGTTATTTGAAAATAACGTGCATATTTTTCTGAGACTTAAATTAAAAAAAACTGAAAGACTTACAACTCTAAATAACAAAAGGAGAAAAATACTAGAATTCACCATCTTACAACATGAAATGATTACCAATTGAACAGCAAGAATAAAGTGTAAGAAGCCTGTTTTCATTTCACTGACATTCATATGAGTATTACCTAGGCGGCATTTCTTATTTAAATAGAAAAGAACATGCCATTGTCTTTTACAACCATTACAAATAGGAGCAGAAGTCAGTTTTTTCCAGTGTTTAAAACAACAGGGCACATATAATGTTTTCAAGAAGGCCTAGATAGCAATAGACAGAAATCTCTCTACTGGTATCATTCTCCAAATCTGTTTATTTAAAGCTCTGTAGGGAGAAGGTTTTAATGGGATTTATACCACAGCTGAAAGAACCTTTTAGTTGATGAGTAATGCAAGGGAAGCAAGGAAGGGCATCCCCAGCCCAAACCCATTATGCAGAGCTACAAAGACACATTGTTTAAATGGGTAGGGGGGAGTAAAATAGCCTCCAGACAGATGGATGATATGGCCCTAATGACTTCTAAAATGTAGAAACTAGCAGCCAAAGTAGAGGCACTAAGTTAATAAAGAAGCTAAGCAGTAGGCAAAGCACAGTATCCATTAGCCTTGCCAGAATGAAACTCATTGACAAGAAGGACTACTCCTTAAGTAGTTTGACTGAGGATAGGTTTAGCAACAGCCTCCAGACCTAACCTTCAGAACAACCATATTAACATTCATTAAAAAGAAAGGCTTGTTTTCTAGTAGCACAGTACCAGCATAATGCTCAATAAAAAGGCAAAGCTAGAGGAAAACACTGGATGGGTTCAACAACACATTAAAGCAGGCCAAAACCAAGAAACCACATCATTGCCTACTACTGTATTGAATTAAACCATTCTGCACCTTTCCTGTTTGTGCAAAGTGATGCCATCCTAAAGTCTGCTCTCCCCCCCCCCACCCCCCAATCCTGTTGTATCTGTAATGAATCCCTGCCAAATTCTGTGGTCCTGATTTGCAGGTGCAACAGTTGTTGATTTTTTTTTACAAAGTGATTGTTTTTTGTTCTTTCAGCTTTGCTCTAGTCATCCTAATCACCAGACCACAGGTCTGACTTTATATATTTTACAAACCTTGAAGCTATGGTAGGATAGTGTTTTCAGTGGAAAATCTAATGGATGAAATAATAACTGAAGGTAAATACACCACGCCAGAGGGAACACATTTCTAAAGCATGATTATGTACCATGGTAAATTGGAAGTTTGGACCTTAAAGTGATGGAGAAATTTAGCTCATACAATAGTCCTTTACCTAGTATAAACATTGCCAGTGTAGCAATGAAGAACGGATTATTATCACTGATACCTGCTTTTGTATATTAATGCTACTTGAGAAGAGGGGCAGCAGGTATAACAAGTTAAACTGGGACATTTTAAGATGAAAATCATCCCTAAAACCCTTATTGAAGATCTTCATGTAAAGGAGAATAAAGAAAATTACAGCATAATACTGCTGGAAAATGTAAGGTGAAATATAAGAAGCAGAGTCAGCTTTACATGGGTAAAAGAGTGTGTATATCACTTCAGACTGAAAGGTAAAAAGTATTTCTAAATGCAAGGAGAATCATACATAGCATCTATCTGAATCTGGTTTAGTCCAACACACTTTTTCCTGGAATCAGCTGTGAAAAATAGCCATGAAGTCGCAGAAGCAGTGGGAGGTGATATAAGGAATTCAGATAGATGCATGAAACACCTTTCTGCCTTCAAAGCCAAAGAACTCTACAGCTCTAGTACAAGGTAGTCCTCAATTTACAATCATTCATTTAGTCACTGTTCAACGTTACAATGGTACTGGAAAAAAGAGTGACTTACAACTGGTCCTCACACTTACAACCTTTCAGAATCCCCAGGGTCAAGTAATAAAAATGCAAGCATTTGCCAACCAGCATATATTTGCAAGGATTGCAGCACCTAATCCCCATTTGTGAGCTTGCCAGCCAATGTCTAATAAGATAAGTCAATGGGGTAAGCCAGATTCACTTAAGGACTGTGTGCTTTACTTAACAACTACAGTGATTTGCTTCACAACCATGGCAAACAAGCTCGTCAAATTGGGTGTGACTCACTTAACAACTGCCTTGCTTATCAATGGAAATTCTAGTCCCAGCTATGGTTGTAAGCTGAGGGCTACCTTTATGTGTACCTGTGTGGTGCATTGCTTTTATATAAATTTATGTTTTACAATATTGATTTGGGAATTAGATTCATTTTATTCCCTTTTACACTTCATAGCAACAATTACTGTACATGAAGGAAGTGAAAGGAGAAAAAAACCCTCTCTTTTTTCTTGAGTTGTTAGAATTTATACCAGTCCTGATACTTTGAAAAATGTTGCTTCCTAAAGGCAAATCTGTCCTTCAACTCTGTACAGGCTTTTCCAACTCTCTTATCATAACACATGAAGATACATGTAGCTATTTAACTTAGTGTCTGTGATGTAACATGCGTCTGTGCTTGCCAAATTCAATAAGACAAATCTTTATAATCAGTTTAATATTTCATATAGAATATTAAAAATATTGACATTCATGTAAATATCGAGAATGTTGATAGGAAAACTGATAGAAAATATATTGCATTTGTGCCATTTTAATTTTCTGAGCTAAAAAAAGCCCACTGAAAAATTACTGTTTCATAATTCTGATAAAAAGCTTGCATTTGTTTCTCTAGATAGAATGTCCTGTAGGTTGTTATTATCATTTAGTGTTTAGATGATGCTGTTCAGTTTTTAGATGAAATAAAAGCGCTGCAGTCCCATTGTAAAACTTACTATCTCAGGATGTGTTAAAAGTCATACAAAAGGGCAATATTACAAAGTCCATTAATTCAATTTCAGAGCTGGCAGATACAATAATCTCAAGATGCTGATGCAAATCAACTATCAATATATTTTGATAATTAACTGGTATTTATTTTTAAAAGTCTTGTGAGTTAATGTAGTTAACGGTGTGGGATTGTTTGTTATTGTTGTTTGACAATATTGTAGTGTCCATCCGAAGAATTGATGGTGAGTTTATACTGGCACAGTAGCATGGGTGTCTAACATAGCTGTGCTGGCAATAGATATCAATGCTAAATATATGTAATACAGGACCATTAACTGGAATAGGGGCAGTCACTGTCCTTCATGTTCCTTTATTTTAGTTTTAAAAGTTCAAAGTGTTGAGTAGCACTAAGTAGCTAATAACAAACAAGTCATAATCAGAGAATCATTTTTTATACTTTCCTAACTTAGTCAATGGAAGCATCAGTTTTACCGTACATGAATCTTAGAATAAAACTCCTGAATTATCATTTAACACATTTACAACTTCAAAAACTAGGTGCAATATAGTCTTTAAACCTTATTAACACGCCTCAGCCATGATTCCTTCTTATACCTAGCTTCTTCCTTGGGCCATTGCCACTAATGTTCATTTTCTTTTTATTGATACAAGGAAACTCACAAATCCAACTGATGAAGACATTTCTCACGAAATATTTAAAATAATATAAACAAGAGGGATAGATCTTTACAATAAACATATTCCAGTTCAATACAGAACCATGCTAATAAAAACAAAGAGGGAAAATAGAATCAAGGGCACCAGATAAATGTTCCAGTCCAGATAAATGTGTAGGTTAACGTATGTCCTAAATGAGAACGAGGATTCGGAATTTTATACGGTATGGGAAATGTGGTATAGGTGGCTTGAAAATAAATGTAAAGGTTAACTTGAACTAAGAGGGATAGTATCAAACCATCTACGTAACTTATATATATAAAGGAATAAGATATACCATAATTAATACTGTAATAATTTATATATGTCTTAATTTTAAAACACTTATATAACTTAACTAGATACTATCGATATAATGTATATAGCATGAATGCACGTAGCCAAACCGAATTGTTGAAATGTAATAATTTTGCTTATTGAATAAAAACTCAAAAAAAAATGTTCCAGTCCTGTAAACTACAGCATAGGACCCAATCTGAAGGTCTTGCTTTGTTTATGCTCACTTCCAATGCTTCAAAGTTTAGGGACACACCAGGAACACAAAGGAAGAATCATATGTTTTCCTTGACCAAACCTGGGTTTAAAATCAAAAGGTACACCTAATAAGCATCCTGTATAACCGAATAAGATTTGTAGATGCTTTCCTAGGGAAATATTAATGCAAAAATGCATACTGCCCACAACAGAAATGCCGAGAGGTGTGGAAGAAAAAGGAGACAGCCAACTACCTGTTCCAGGAAAAGATAAATGCAAATTTCTCTACATTTTCTACCCTAGCTCGCAAATGAACAAATGAAGCTCCTAAATGGGGAAGGAGCGAAGGTCATTGATCACTATTGCTCGCCCCATGAAAACACACAGGGGCTCTCATCTCAAATTAAAAGAAAGAGGAGGGGGGGGTAAAGTATCTCCTGATCATGTTTTGGGTGCTACGAAGAAAAACGGATGCGGAGAGGAACAGCCCTTTGCAAAAAAAAAAAAAAAGGTGGGGGAAGAAGCAGGACAGGAGATGTTGCGCTCCAGGCTCGGGGGGTTCAACTGAAGAACTCGGGATGGGGGGTATTCTGAGATCACATTCAAGTTCCGGTTAAGGGTGTCTCCCTCAAGCAACGGGAGAAGGAGGGGACCGACGAGGCAGCAGGTTTCGGGCTCCCTTAGGCTGGGATGTTGTTCTAGGTTCCCCTCCGGATGGGCCGGGGTTCTCTGCCCCCATCCGGGCCAGGCGCAGTGCGCAAGGCGGGAGCGCTCCTCCCCCCCCCCCCCCCCCGCGAGCCCCCTCCTTACCTTTGTGCCCGCCGAAGGCCCCGTACCACGAAAGCGAGAAGAGCGCGCAAAGGCAGCCGAGCAGCAGCGTGAGGAAGGTGCCATTGCGGAGCCTCATGTCCTCCGTCTCCTCGGCGATGGCTGTGGCTGGAGAGGCCGCATGTCCCGGGCTCTTCGCGGCGGCCTCAGTCTCCCGGGACCCGGTGAGGAGCGGAGGCGGCGGCAGGGGCTGCCAGTGCCCAGGCGGGCGAGCGGGAGGGACTCACCGCCGCCCCCGCCTCCTCCTCCTCCTCCTCCTCCTTCTTCTGCGCCTCCGCCCGCTGCCCTCATGCACTGGCCGCGCCCCACCGGGCCGCCGGCTTTAGCGGGCAGCAAAGGCTCCTCTCTCAGTCCTTTGACTTTGCCCGGGCCTGGAGCAGACAGTGGGCTGCTGTGCCGCCGACGCCGCCGCCAAGAAAAGGAAGGGAAGGGAAGGGAAGGGGCGGAGGTGGTACCATCCTGTTAAAGGAGCCGCGCGCGCGCTTTTCCTCAGGCAGCCCGAGCGCTGCCCACAGCGGCAGACACGTGCAAGCCGTCGCGGGTGCACCGGCTACTTCGGTTCGGTGAGGTGAGGTAGGACAGCGAGCCCGGTTTGCTGGCGACGGACTTGAGGAAGGCGGCTGCGCGCGGACGGATCAGTGGCTGGACTACAAATCCCATACGCAAGCAAAGAACGGGTCAACTGAGCTCACAGCGCTGGGAGTTGGGGAGGTGGGGTAGGACGGATAGAATGAACTCTCGCCTCGCCAAACGCTGAAGGTGGCGGCGGGGACCGTGAGCAACATTTGACACAGCGACGCGATCCTGGCTCACACACGTACATATATAAATCACTCGGTTTTCGCAACAGCAGGCGGTGTCTTAAAACTGGTGAATGGATCGACGCGGCCACCAAAATGACTTGCCGAACTTTTTGAATGGTCTCAAAGGCCGCGGTTTTCCGAGGATAAGTTCGCGGTTTCCGATTCCAGGTCCTCAGAAATGGAATCAGACTAGTGCCTAAGCCGCTTCTCAGCAACGAGCACAGGCTGGAAGCCTATTCCACAGTGCTGAGTTGAAACATTTCAGTTAGCTTTTCTTCTCCACCGTGGTGTCTTCAGCATGCTTGCTAGGGAATTATAAGATCTGAAATCCTATCGGGAAGCCATCAGGTCAGGAAAGCTAGTTTAGATATTCATATTTCAAGTTTAGGATTGGGATCGTTCAGGGAAGAACATAAGTCTGAATCTTGGAATTGGGGGAGGGGGGGGAGAATGATTTTACTGTATTTGGATTCTGGACTGAAGAAAAATAAAACTAAGGAAACTGCAATTAGAGTTTTAGTAAGCAAAGATCCCACAAGAGAAAGAATGGGGGATAAGCTCAAGTTTATTTCAGGAATTCTTGAAAAAGGAAATTACAATATAATAGCAATGGGAGGGGGAGCGGGAGGGGTAGTGAAAGACAGCAGAAGTACCCTGTGTGGCCATGTCACAAAAGAACCAATAAAGATCTGAAAACAAAAAGAACAAGCACAGGAGGTTAAAAGGCAAAGAAAAATACACACTAGGGGTGCACAATGCTTCAGAGGGTGCTTTTCTTGAACAAAGGTTTGTGTAAAGTATGCTTTTGAAGTGATTTCACAATTTGTGAAGAGGCTGGGAAAGAATATTAGACATAAACAATGAAGAGGTGGGAGGGGACATCCATTATAACGTGGCTGATTTATAAATGGCAACTAAGTCCATTCTTGCCAGGTGGCAAGAAATATTTGAGCAGATTTTAAGACAATGATTATCAGATGTCAGCTTGAATTTATCAAAAGTGGATCTTGTCAGACTTTTATTTCACTTTTATTGGGTAATTTCCAATATAAAATGTGGGAACATTGTACAGAAAAAAGAAATACCTTGATTTCAACAAAGTATTTGACAAAGTACCTGCTGAATTTTGATTAGCCAGCTCATTAAATATTATCAGGTTGGATGGCATGACAATGAAATGGATAAAAGGACACAAGGTGACTCAAAAAAAATCATATTTAGTGTTCATCATACTTCCTCTTCATCAGTATGAAAAGAAATGCCACAAAGTGTAACCTGGGATTCTGAATTGTTACTAATGATTTAAATTAAAAGAGGACCATCTTATTAAATTTGCAGATGACTGGTGAGATAATAAAAAAGATAAAATTTTATATGATCTTGATAGATTAGAAAAATTGGATGAAAATAACAGATGAACCAGTGCAGAGACAAACGAAATGTTCTTAATAGAAATCAAAAGCATACGGTAGGTATGGAATGGGTAGGTCTGAGTTGGCATAGCACTTGTGAAAAAGATCTTGGAATATTATAAACGGAATATGAGTCAGCAGGATAGCTACAAAATAGGACTATAAAAAAGTTGATGCACTGTTAACAGAAGTTAAGTTTTCAAACCACAGGAAGCAAGTGTTTAAATTTATTTTACATTATTAAACTCCACTTTGAGAATTGGGTCCAGTTCTAGATACTACACCGTTAGAAAGTTTCAGTCAAAGTGGGGTAGATATGGAAAAGGGCAAGAATGACAAGGGGAGTAGAAACTAAGTCACATGAAAAAAGGTTTTAAAAACTTCGAATTATTAGCCATGAGAAAAAAAGGCTGAAGGAAGTACTATTCAGGTACTTGAATAATATAAAACACCTGAAAAGATGAGACACAGAAGGTCAAGATTTCTTCTCTTACCCAAAGGGCTGAATTCAGTCTTAAATGACTGGAAGGTAGATTTTTTGGATTGCTACAGAAAAAGTCCGAACAGTATGGACAATTATCCAGAGAGAAGGTGAAATGCCCCTCATTTAAGTGTTCAAGCAGAGGCTAGGCAGCCCTATCTATGAGGGTACTTTTATTTGGATTCCTACACAGAGCAGAAGACTGGATTCAGTGGACTAAGTATCTTCTTTAACTCTTTAATAGTATGATTCTATGAAAGTTCACTTCTTCCCTGCCATTCTTTTTCTGCTAAATAATGGGTTAAAAAATATTCCCCATACCAGTTATTGACTCTGGTATCTGATATAGAGATAAGCAAGAATGCAGGATCTAATCTGAGTTGGTCACCTGGACTAGGGATTTAATCGTCTGAGCTTTCAGACTCATGCTGGAGCTAGTGAAATACCAGTATGTCCTCAGCTGAGCAGCTAGGCTATCAATGTAACAATTAATTCACCTGAATCTATATAAACTGGCTGGTTTCTTAAGATGAGACTCCTATGAAGTTAAAACTATATTTACAAGTGGTAACTTTTCACTGGAATGGTTTAGTTACCATTTATGGTGTGGTCATAACATTTGACTAAACCTAAATATTTATATTAAATACCATGGAACTTTTAAGTAAGAGCTGGTATAAATACATAGTTTTCTTGATGAAGAAGAAACTGACAGGAAACATAAGAATAAATTTCTAAGGACACGTGTACTGTGATAAGCAGATATACTGTAGGAAAATTAAATAAGATATTATTAACAACCTATTCTCCAAAGCACCTGAAGGTAGGACAAGAAGCAATGGATGGAAACTAATCAAAGCAAGAAACAACCTAGAACTAAGGAGAAATTCCCTGTCAGTCAGAACAATTAATCAGCCTCCAGAAGTTGTGAATAATCCAACACTGGAAGTTTTTAATAAGAGAGTTGTCTGAAATGGTTGTCTCTCTGATATTATGTTAAAGAATTCCAGTGATGGCTATGAATCAAATGTAAGATTTATTTATCCCAAGACTTACTAATTTCTTCTCCTGAATTCTTCATGGGACTCAGGCCACTACTATGGTAGTGGTCAGGAAGAAGCAACTGTGCAATCCTCCTTGTCCCTCTCTCCTGCCTGCCCCAAATATGTCTGCTTGACAAAGAGCACCATACCTGCATTCTGTCATCATAGGTAGGGCTGCTTTGCTTTGCTTTGAGTCCCAGATGCTCTTAATTCAGTTTTGGGCTGTATTTGCACAACACAGTGGACCATCCCTAGCCAGTTGTATTTTAACCTAGGTATTTAGTGTGGTTTGAGTACCGATTATAATGTGGCACCAGCTTAGTCTCGTTATAAAGATCCATGTTTTGATAACTTCTTGTTAAGATTAATGTTACACACAGAGCTATCCTGAAACTGAATTATATGGACATTTCCAAACCCAATTCATAGTGCTGGTTTTATTCTATAAATTTCTTCGTGGCTAGGGTCTACAGTTTTTGAAGGAATATCTTTTCCTGTACATATTCCAATGTATATCTAAAAATCATATTTGGAGGGCTTGTTCTGGGTGGTCACCATGTTGAATGTAGAGAGAAGTAATCTGGGAGCAGACTTTTACAGTGGTAACCCCCCAATTTTGGAATGCCCTCCCCAGCACGGAATGTCTATAGCATGCTTCATATATCAAAAGTATAGATGGAAGAATGAAACTTTTACTCTTGAGTGTAGAAGTGTGTGTTTCAGACATTATGAATAGCTCACATACATACATACTATATGAGAAAAATAACAAAAGATGAATGAGTTTCACATATGACAATTTCAAGTGCAATGGTCAGACACAAGGATTCCATAGTTTTTTATAGCATGCTTTTTGATTGGAAAGCATGATGTGTAAGGCTTCACTGTGCTTTGATGCCATTCTTGTACACATTAGTGGTAGACTCTTCATCATTGGAGGCTTTCAAAAGAGACCTAATGATTACTTGTTGGGAACTGCCTGGTGGATACCTGCATTGAGTTAGGTTACTGAATTAGATGAGCTGTAGGTTCCTTCTAGCTCATATATTTTATGATTCAGATTGAGATCTGTACTGGTTCCTAGGGATAGTACAATGCCAATATTGGTGGTCCTTCAGTTGCATATAGCATTTATCTACTTATGAAATGGTTCCTTCAGTTTTTCTGCAGAAAATTACAATAATAGATTTTGCAAAGTAACTTGACAATCTCATAGCACAATAAGCATTATAATCCAAACATGGCAGGCAAAGCAAACATGGATTCTGGAATTCTTTCCAAACCAATAAAAATAGTTCCACTCTTGGTCACAGGACCAGGAAAAAGAAGGGAGAAAATTTAAAATGTTAGTAGCATGCTGATCTGCTGTCCAATTGCCTTTCCCAAGAGGATACATTGGGAGATTTTTTTTGTAGAATATTTTGCTTCACAATCCCAAAGCAAATGTAGTGTATTTTCATACTCACTGTGTTTATTTTGCCAGATTCTCCCAATTTTGGTTCCATTCTGTTCAGTTTTTGGAGTCCTGTGCCCCTTGTCATACTTTCTTTTTTCCAATATTCCATTGGGTTGGAAAGAGTAACAAGTAAAAACTCTCTTAAATTGAACTCAGCACCTGGTGATTTCATGTCCGTGTCTATAGAGGTTTCTTGACAACAAGCTGGAAGTGGTTTGCTACTGTTTTCTTCTGTAGTATTCATAGTTAAGTTAGCCATAGTTTCATCAATCCGATTGCTTGAGTATGCATATTTAACCTGGTTAGTGAATTAAACTATTTTCTATCTTCATAGAACACCCTGAACCTTAAATCAACTAAATACTCTGAATTCTCACAGTATGCAAAGCCATAATAAGTAGCATTTACCAAGCTTAATATATTGTGTGAATATACAGTAATTGTTTGTCTTTCAATGGTCTAATTGTGTGGTATAAAAGCAGCTGTGGAACCATATACTATTTGGCTGGTTTGGGCAGATCGTTGGTCTAAAATATAGTTAGCAGGTCTGTGATTCAGTTTCTGTTCTCAAACACAACCTATGCAATGTATGTTCTCACAGTTCTGTATCGTGAAGAGGGGTTTGTTTGTTTTTTTGCCCCAACTGAAGAAGAGGGTCAATAGAAGGTCACCATTTCATTTAAAAGAATGGTAAGAAATGTTAATGGTTTGGATGCTAACATTAGCTTGTTTTGTTATTTCAGATCTGCTCTGAACACGCAGCTCTCCTTCCCATCCCACGCTTGATGATAGCACAACTGTCATGTGTCAGAGGCATCTGGAACACACTGATATTGCTAAAAGTTATTTGCATGCACAGTCACACAGCATGTCTAGATACTTTTTTTCAAGTCTGTTTTGCAAAAGAGAAGGCTACTAGAAATAGCCTGCTAACACAAGGGACCTGTTACTATGGTAAATGTGAACCAAGTGAGGCGAGAGAGCACAGAATAAAAACAAGCTTTGGATAATTGCATGCAACATCCCACAGCAGCCCTACAGATATAGATTAGTAAAGTGCAGAAACTGCCTTCAGAGCTAAGGAGGAATTGTGATGATAATATCAACCTTATTTAGTTGCAGGGAATATGGTGGAGAAGGAAGGAGGAGGGGAAGCCCTTTCCTGTTGGACTAAAATTTGCTGGATGTCTGCATGCAGTCAAGACTGCAGACCAATTTCTCTCTTTACAGATGAGGTTTTCATGCAGGGTGGAAGTATTCTACCTTACAGACTAAACTTTACAAAGCCAATACAGTAGATTAAACAAATATTGTATGCATGAAACATAGCTATGAATATAGTAGTGCTAACTTTAATTTAACTTCCTTTTTGTGAGCTTTAACCAGGATTAATAGCTCCAAATTCAAATAGGCTTCCAAATTAGTTGCATATGCATGGCTGCCTGTCTTTTGATTGTCTATCATTTTTCCCATTGCTGTCAGTCAATCATGGCTATAATCCCTGACTGTATTTCATTGGAAGAGGAAACTGTAAAAAACACCTGTCATAGAATCAGGATGCCACTTCTTTTCTTTTCTTCCAAAATGGTTTAGTTGACAAGGGCACAAATACCCTACAATAATGATCTGAACAGTCCTGATATTTCCTGGTGCCTTCACGGACACATCTATGCCGTTTTCCTGATCACAATATGGCAAACACTCTTTCTCCCTCCCTCTTTCCAGTCTAACCTACAGTTCTCGGGTATTTCTCAGGTATTAATCAGGTCTGACCCAGTTTAGCTTTCCAGATTAGTCAAAGTCAGTTAGTCAGTTTCTAACACAGTGAGCAGGAGATAAGCAATGCAACATACAGTATATAAGATGTTTTCCCTAAAATCTGGCCAAGTATATCAAGCTTTATACACATCTAATAAAAGTCATGATGATGTAATGTGCTTTATGATACCATCATGAAAATAATATGAATTGTATAATTTGTGTCAGTCATATAATGATACAAATGATACATAGTACAGGTAATCCTCTTTTAATATCTACTTGTTCACGACTGTTTAAAGCTATGAGGGTGCTAAACAAATGGTACTTACAACTGGACCTTAGTTTTCCAACCTTTCAGCATCCCTGTGGTCACAATCTTGGCACCTGGCAACCAGCTCAACTTACCAGTTGCAGCATCTTGTGGTCACGTGATCACCTTTCGCACCCTTTCCTGCTGGCTTCCCACAAGCAAAGTTAATGGGGAAGCCAGCAGGAAAGGTCACAAGTCACTCCTATAAGTTACTTGCACTCTTTTCTCCCTGGCAGGAGCCATCCCTGCTCAGCCACACTCATGGTACACTTAACGGGCCACTTGCACACCTTCTCCTACCTGGCAGCAGCCAGCCCTGATTACCTGCACACTCTCTTCCACCTTGCAACCCAGCCACCCCTAGTCTCACTACACTGTGCCATGCCTCATGCCATGCCTTACCTACCTGCTGGTCTGCATGCAAGCCACATGGGAATCACTTAACAATCCACAAAACTTGCTTAAAGAAAGCAGCAGATTGCCAGGATTGCTGTCATTAAGTTATGCAGTCACATGACATTGCACTTTATGACTGCATTGTTTAGTGATAAAAATTCCAGTCCTAATTACCATTGTTAACTAAGGACTACCTGTATGGCATTTACATCATGACATAATGAAACACATAAGACCGCTTTTCTCCTTAGAGCTTGAAAATCAATCAATTAATGGTAATGTTACAGCAGTAGACAGCACTGTATCACTTTACCTCTGGCATCAGGTTGCTACATAGCTAAAAAAGGGGGGTAAATTCAGGTTACATGGTTGTACTAAAGTAAAGAAAGCAGAAAAACTGTTCTCTGTATTTTCTTGTTTGCACTCTGATGAAAGTAGCAGAGAACAGAAGAGAGAATAGTCTTCTATCTAGAGATCCTCTGCAAGCCTCAGTTAAATCAGTAGCACCATCTACTGTTCTTATTATAGATTTTGCAATAGGAAAAATGCTATGCTTCATATTGCCCTATAGACATTTAATTATTAGCACCAAGCAATGAAGCAGTAATATTTATAACTCCACAATGTGAACAAAGAGACAAAATTAAAATCTTGTTTTTGTAGCAGGAGTCAAAGGGAGGACAAAATAATCAGATCAAGAAAAAGACAGGAGAAATAGCACAATCGTGCACTACTACTTCTCTGAGGGGTGCAACCAGAGAGGGAGGAGGGATTATTAATTAATATGAATTTTTCTTGATAATGCACTACATTACTATTTTAGAGTGGGTTACTGTTTTAGCACAATTCTACAAAGTACTATAACAATTGGCCATAGGGATTCATGTATTGGTATCTTCAAGACTGGATTTCTGTAATGCCTTTAATGTGGGTCTGATCTTGGGGTTTGTCCTGTAGAATACAGTGACTGGGATGCACATATAAAGGTGCACATATTAAATCAGGATTAAATCAGGACTACTGAGTAAGACTGAAGAAGTTATTATCACATAAATCTTTTCTAGGATTGTTATACCAGCAGCCTTTGTGGAAAGCTATTTGATACTTTCATAGAATAATCTGAAAGATCTATTTAACTGTAAAGTGAGAGGAAAAAGAAAGCCACAATTGTCTAACACATTCATAAATAAACAATGTCCTTGTAACTTGATAAATAGATGGTGAAATAATTCATACATTTTCTGTATGAGTCATTCATAGATTGTTGTTGGTTGTAGGATCCTGACTATGCATAGGATTAAATGAGTGATCTCAAGCCATGTGGAAAAATACTATCAGAAATAGAATGCTGTCAAAATCAGCTCTATATGCAGCCAAAATATTGCAATGGAGTTTGAACCGGATAAATGTGCCATACTTACCATCAACAAGGGAAAAATAGTGAAAAATAAAGAAATCAAGATGCTCTATGGAAGTAACATCAAAAATTCAGTGAGATTCACTACAAATACTTGTGCATTCTTCAGGTTGACAACATCAAGCATATCTAAGTCAAGAAAAAGGTTAAAAGTAAACAGATCATGAGAATGAAGAAGATCTTAAAGTTCAAACTCGGTGGAGGAAATACCATCAAGGCAATTAATACCTGAGCAATTCCAATAATTTGATGTACAACTGAAACAATTGATTGGAATAAAGCAGAACTAAAACCCCTGGATAGGAAGACCAGAAAAATAATGACAGTGAATCATTGTACTTCATCCACATAGTAATGTTGATACTCTATTTATCAGAAAAAGTGGGTAGGCGTGAAATGTTGCAAGTACCACAGAGAGATGAAGAAGAAAAAAGAGGATTGAAAGAATATCTGAAGGATAGTGAAGAAAATGCACTGAAGCTAGTACATCATGAAGGCTTAATGAATACTGGAGAGACCAAACTGGCCTACAACAAAGACTAAACGAAACATGGCAAGGCAAAGTATTACATGGCCAGCATACAAAAAACTAGCCAATCGATAAGAACAAGACCTGGCAATAGCTAAGAGCAGGAAAGTTGAAGAATGAGATAGAGGGATTAATTCTGGCTGCACAAGACCAAGCCTTAAGAACAAATGTATACAAAGCCAGAACTGAGAAGGCAGCAACAGACAGCAAATACCGCCTTGGCAAAGAAGCTGAAGAAACAGTGGACCACTAGTTAGCTGCTGCAAGAAGGTCACACAGACTGACTACAAACAAGGGCATGACAAAGTAGCAGCAATGGTCCATTGTAATATCTGCAAGAAATTACATTTTGCCTGCAAGCAAGAACTGGTGGAACGACCAAAACAGACAAAGAGCAGGCTAGAAAATGAAGAAGCTAAAGTACTCTGGGAATTTAAAATTCAATCAGAAAAGCTCCTGCCACGTAATATACCAAATTTAAGGACTGTTGATAAGAAAGACAAAAAAATATGGATAATGGACATTGCAGTACTTGGAGACAACAGAAGAGAAGAGAAAGAACTGGAGAAAAATCACAAAATGTAAAGACAAATAAAAGTACAACAATTGTGGCAAACCTTGTAGTTATAGGTGCCTTTGGTGCAATCCCAAAACACCTAGAGCACCACTTGAATACCATCAGCATTTACCAAATCACCCTCAGTCAATTATGAAAGACAGCTTTTCTTGAAACAGCTTACATCCTGTGATGATAACTTTAACACCATCAAACAAAATATCTGCCTATCCCAGATCCTTGGAAAGTATTTGAGGTGGATAAAAATGTATAAACACGTGGCTGATTGTGCAACCAACCTTAATATGCATTGACTAAATTTCCATCTATCGGTTACAAAGAACATAATGCTTGGATCCACACCTATACTATGCTGATATGTTACAACATACTAGGTTCCTGGGAATAACTTGATGTATACAAAAGCCAAATTCAGCTGAAGAACTGGATGCTGTGATTTTACATTGCTGGTTATAAAATGGATGGATGGAAAGATAGATAGATAGATAGATAGATAGATAGATAGATAGATAGATAGATAGATAGATAATCTACCTGCCCAGTCTAATAAAGTCTGAGTGGATTACAAAATCCAGGTACTGGATGATAGAAACGCACCAAAGATTTTTCTCTAGCTAGCTTGAAAAGGGTAAAACTTCAACAATAAGACTCGGAGTCAACAGTCTGAGGCAAAATTTACTTTCCCAATAAATACTCTGTCCTACTCCAACCTTTGGCAAAATGTTTTTAAAGAACCATGATGCTACTCTGAAGCTGCTTTCATGGACTTCTAGAATATCTTTCTAGGAAAGCCTGAAAACCATGAGAAGGGGTAATAGATACCAGGACAGAAATAAAAACTAAAAAGAATTTGGGCTATTTATTTTTACTCCTGGTCTGCAAAATTAATCTTGGGTTTCTCTTATTTATTGTGAAAGATAGGCAAGAAATATGTTCTTGTATTGGGAAGTGTGGTGTCAATTTGGAGAAGAAAGACTCTGGGTTAGAGAAAGACGATTCCAGAATTCTTACCTCCTTTGACTCCAGATGGTTATCTAGAGAGCAGTTTATATGCAATTCAAATCAAGACAAGACAAGAGGAAAGAGGATAATAATTGTTAGTTACATGAAACAATCATAACACAGTTCAATCAAGCAATGTACAGTGCTCTACAAATATTATATTTTCCTGTCTTCATGTTACAGATCACTGAAACCTTAATGTATTTAGAATATTGGAATATCTATTCCACACTAGGTTCTTCCCACTATTTCTTTAGAGGAAAAATCCAACTGCAGATTCCAACACAATGACTTAAAAATTGGATTTAATATCAGAAAACAAAGAACATCCTGATGGTAAATGTGAGTTTTGTGGTAGGTGGAGGGAGGGGGGAGAGAATATTTTGGAAATATGCTATTTTTCTAGTTCTGTGACCTGCACTATTATGGTTTAGGGGCACTGCTTTGTAATCATTCCATTCCTTCCTGAGAGTGTAATTCCAGTTGGTGGCAATGAGCAGAAGTCAGCTGGGGGTTTCCCTCTTTTGGGATTCCACAAAGTTTGGCTCTTTTGTTATTTGATGTCTCCATGGAGTCGTGGAAGAGGTAATCCACTGATATGGGATAAGGTGTTATCAGTATACTGGTTATACACAGCTATAGATTTCCACCTCAGACCAGGCTGGAAATACAGTAAATGTCAACCTTGTGACTGGAACTAGATGTATAGTAATAAGCTGAAGTTGAATATCAAGTCAATATCACTTTCATTCAAAAACCATTGGGCTTTTGAAATGCTCTTGTTCTACTTCTGGAAGGAAGAACACTTCCTCTGAAGGAGCAAGTCCATCACTTGGAGGCCCTCCGAGACCCTTGGCTTTGCCTTGATTTAGCTGGTGTGCCAGTTGCAGTCTTTCCTGTAGCAATAGACTCTGTTGACTGTAATTCACACCCTGGCTGACCACTGCAATGTTCTGTTCTTAGGAGTGTTTTGGAAGCCATGACAGTAGCAATGTTGTTATTAACAGGTGAGAAGTGGCATTGTTTTAGTGATCACTGCATTGCTCTCTATTAGGTTTCGAGTTCTAAGTATAAGTCAAAATAACACTTAGCAATACCAATAGCACTTAAGACTTATATACTGCTTTATAGTGCTTTTTACAGACCTCTCTGAGTCAGCTTATTGCCCCCAACAATCTGGCTCCTCATTTTACCAACCTCAGAAGGATGGAAGGCTGAGTCCTGGCTATTTACGAGACTGCCTACTGCCACCAGTGGCCTCCCACCGGCCGGTACGCTCTCATAGAGAGGGCCTCCTCCGGGTGCCGTCGGCCAAACAATGTTGACTGGCGGGCCCCAGGGGGAGAGCCTTCTCTGTGGGGGCACCTACTATCTGGAATGAGCTCCCCCCGGAGATTCGGAGGATCCCGGACCTACGCACCTTCCGCCGCGCTCTTAAGACCCTTTTATTTTGCCAGGCAGACCTGGCCTGATTCCCCTTTTTTAAAAAATGTTATAAATTTTAATTCGTTTTAATCTATTGGGGTTTTAAATATTTTACGGCCAAATTTATTTAATTGGATTTTAATTGGGTTTTAAATGTTATACTTGTATGTTTTATTTATGGCTGTTCACCACCCTGAGGAAGGCGGTATACAAATTAAATAAACTAAACTAAACTGAAACTGAGTCAACCTTGAGCTGGTTAGGATCGAACTGCTGGCGGTGGGCAGAGTCAGCCTGCAATATTGTATTCTAACCACTGCACCACCACAGCTCATAGTGACTTAATCTTTTATAAAGTCATATATGGCTTGGCACCGGTATTTTGATACTGTGTTTCCCTGAAAATAAGACCCTGTCTTATATTTTTTTGAACCCTGAAATAAGCGCTTGGTCTTATTGCCATGCATTCAAAAGCCCAATTGGGCTTATTATCAGGGGATGTCTTATTTTGGGGGAAACAGGGTAGCTATCTCTTTCAGGTAGAACTAATCTGTGTGGTTGACTGTTCCTGGTTTGGGATGTAGAGGATTGCCCTGAACTTCAGGATTTTGGTGAGAGAGGGGAAGAGAACAGATCTTTTAATTTCTGCTTCTATGGAAAAGTCTATGCTAGAAATCTGAATAGTTCCCATCTGGATGCCTTTAAACAGGATGGATGGAGTTGTTTTGCAATGAATTACTTGTGTAGGATGCAATTAAGGTCAGGTTATTGAAATGGATTGATTCTGTAATGTTATGGCCTTTTAAAAATGCAATTTGTATATCTTTTGTTATAGGTTAATACATTTGCTAAGTGCCAGGAGTCCTCAAAGAGTAAGCAATATATATTATATGTATAAATGCTTCTTCAAATGTGCTCTATAAAATGGGCATCTATTCTAAACTGTTGCCACATGCATGGCATCACTGAGGCAGGGCTTATTGGTGTTACTCACATCTGAAGATCATTTATGTAAGAAGCAATATTGGGACTAGCTAGAAAATTCTAATCATATTAAAGGTCAAACTTTCTATCTTATGGCTATATACCAAGAAGAAATGCAACTGAAATCAGAAGAACTAATATTGGGCCTTAGTAAAGATAACAGAATAACAGAGTTGGAAGGGACGTTGGAGGTCTAGTCCAATCCCCTGCTCAGTCAGGAAACACAATACCATTTCAGACAAAGATGTATAAGAGTATACTTCTGGGCTGTACTTGTGTGGGTTTAAGCCTCAATTATTCCTAGAGTAGTGCTGCCAATTATGAATTAAGATGATTCACATTTAAGAAAAACTGTTTTTCTCCACATTCGGTTAGCACACTAGCTTTCTTTTTCATGAAATGAACACGGAACACGAAAAAGCACTTTATGCACTATGCAAAAGGTTCATTTCCAAATGCTTTGAATAAATACATTATTTAATTTTCTGTTGATTTTATACACCATGCAGAGAGGGTGAATAACCTGTCCCTATTTTTAAAGCAAGTAAATAAAAATGAGTTTAAAAAGCTAGGAAAAATAGAATAAGATGTTTTAAAGCGCAAAACCTGTCCTATGATTTTTGCCATTTTTTAAATTTTTACTGCAATTATTTCAAAATACATATAAAGCATTGAACAAAAAGAAATAAAGCAATGCACCTACCAACAGTCTAATTTATTGTTACCACAGCAAACAAAGAAAAATAAAATGACAAAAGAATTAGCATTTTAAATTCATGTAATTTAATATCACATTTCTTTAATAATATATCAAATTACAGAAAGATTTGTTTGTTCTTGTAAAACATTAAAGGAAAACATATTGTATCATTTATTAGTAGAAAAAAATGGCCTTTTCAATTAGTTTGATAGCACACATTTCTTGAGTTCATGATGTCCATAGTAGCAATATTTTTTCAGTCGCTCAGTAGAATTATCTTGACATACCAGATATAACCAAAGTTCCTCAAAACAGTCAAATTCCATGATTTTGAAATACTAATTCAAAATAGCACTCACATCTTTTAACATAAAAACATCCATTAATTTACTTATCTATGTAACAATATATTTTGGTTGGTTGCACAGCAACCTAGATGTTTAAACTGGATTTAACATTTTTACTCGCTTATCGAGTCATTATTATTGGTATTATTATTTTCCAAAAGTAAACCAATAATAGACAAGTCCAAATCCGATAGATTAACATACAGTGGTACCTCGGTACTTAACTGCTTTGAAACTTGTCGAATTTGGTACCTGACACATTTTGATGCAAAAATTTTGTCTCGGCACTTGTCATTTGTTTAGTACTCAATGCATAAGCTAGGACTTGCTGGTGTCAGTTGCCTCATTACTAATACATTATTCCTTATGGAAAAAATGTGTTTGTACTCACCTCCTGGAACCAATTAATGACGAGTATTGAGGTATCTCTATATTTTAAATTATTTACAGGGCTAATAAAGACAATCTCAAGTCTATAATTTTTGATGCATTCTTTGCAGTATTCATATCCTTGGAATAGAATCTTTTGATGAATTAATTGTAATTTCAAATTTAAAGAAGCAACTTAATATGTATTTTAAAATAGAAATAGTCCATAATGTATACACAAGTACTAGCATCAAAATCCAATACTTTTGCAAGCATAACACAGAAAGCTTGGAAAGGTTCTGGTATCAGAACAGAATTTCTTGCATTCGCTTTATTTTTAAAGACTTTCACGCTCCTATTTTTGGAATTACAATACATGCTTTTAATAAGTAGATCTATTGTTTACACGCTAATCTTAAAATATGAACTGTGGCATTCAGGATGTCCTAGAATCGTTTATTTTCCTCAGGATGGTTTTCTTTAATACACATAAAGTTGAGTATAGTTCCTTATAACTCAAGACGGATTGATTACCTATACTGTAAATACAACATTGTTACACAAATGAATATTTCTTTTATGTTTTGCGATATTATAGCTAATAGCACATATAAAACTAATGAATAATTGTTGAGGTTTCTATAGATTTATTCTTTCCCTCCAGGAAATGTGAATTACTGAGCTGGACTCAGTAATGCTCACATGGCTATTAAACCAGATTCCTGGTACAAAGAATTCTCCTTTGATCCTCCAGTAAATACGGAACTGCCATCGGTGAACCAGAAATGGACATTTGAAGCAAAACAGATTAAGATTTCCATTACCATTCCTAATCATAAGATTTTCAACAGCTTTCAATGACTAATGTTTATTTACTCTTTAAAAATCTATAAACCCTATATGCTGTTTTGCATTATATGACTTTGTTTAAAAAGTTAGTTTGCTACTCTGGGAGAAAAAAATGTCACTATGATTCTATAACTAATTAAGATTTTGAAAAAAATATGTTATTTTAAATTCCTTTTATGTATTGTTCTATATGAAAATTATGGTAATATTTGTATCTCTTTTTTAAACAGTTTGGCCTCTGCTTTAACAGAAACACTAACAGTGGAAAAGTAACATCGAAATTATTAAATTAAGCAAAGATCAAATCAGGCTTGTCTTATGCCTGTAACACTGCTTGTCTGTCAAACTCTATTCCATATGTAGGATCCTTAGAATTGTTTCAAAAAACAATTGAAGTCTCTTAAATGTTAGTAACTTGGCATAAAGTGAGAACATTCCAGTAAATTCTGGAATATTGTCGGTGACTGTCATACACTGCTTGAATCAAAGGTAGCAATTACCAGGATGTAGGCGTTATCTAATCCCAGCCTAGAGCTCCCTCTATAGGATTTGTGGAGAATAGAAATTGATCATGGGACTCAGTTGAGTCATTCTTGCAACATTTACATTCCTCCAGGCAGTGCAGAAGGGACTAGAAGATTCAGGTGGTGTCAAGCAAGCCCCAAAATAAAAATGACTCATGGAGATTTACCAAGCTGAGTTCTTTTATTGTTTTGTACATATAGCCAAAATCTTGCCAAACTAAGCACTCTACTAACTGCATATAGTACATGGACTGAGTTGCCTTTTACTCCCCTGGAAAGTACCCCTCCTCCTGGAAATCCACCTCCTCATCACATTCCATCACAGGTGAACTCCTTCTGGCTAAACATTTCCATCACATAGATTTTCTGTCAGGAAATCCAAATGTGTAAACATGAAGCACTTTAGAAGTTGGGGGTAGGAGGAAAAGTTTCCAGAACAAGCATGTCGCTACTGAGAAATGAAAAAAATGTCTTTCAGTCATTAATTACCAATCTTCAGCAGATTTAAGTATCTAATAATTACAGTTTTTCAATTGGTCCTTCATCTATAAGAGCAATGTGACATACAAAGTGAGTTTCATTTGGTTTTTGTTTAGCATTTTATGGCCTCTTTAATTAACAGCGGTTAAAAAGACAATTTAATGAAAGGTGCAATTTATTTCCAAGCCAGAGAAAGCTCTATTTTTATGGGAACCAAACTAGATTAAGGAATGGAGGTCATATTTTTAAATCCATGCATTGATTTTTACTTTAAACAACACGAACAGGGTCAGATTTTTATAACAAAAGATGGGTAGGCAAGAAAAATATCAGCCGCAAAGATATGGAATACTCCATTCTCTCAGTAATAGCTGAGACAACTTGTGGTTTTTTATTTTTCCCCTTTATTTCCCTGCATAAAATAAATCTGATCTAGTCATTCTAGTTAAGAACACAAATATTGTAGGCAAAGTACACACAATATTTATTATATTTAATGTTTTCACTACTGAAAACCTGTCAGGTTTTTTTCTTTGGTTAACTATTCAAGAATTGTAGGCTCTCATATTGTACCAGCCCCGTCCCTGTAGCTATTTTATAATTTAGAATATTATAGAAAGAAATAGTTGAGAATCTCAGTAAACTATGGGTTAATGTATTATGTAGATACAGCCATGCCTACATAAGCTATGGGGTAGTGATTATGCAGGTACTGACTATTTTTTCTAGCTAGGGCAGTAACAAAGAGGTGGACTTAAAGCAGTCATGAGACTTTGAATGAGTCATTATCAGCTGAGCTAATTTCCCTTTGGTAATAGGAGCCCTAAAGTACAAGGATTCATTTTCTTTTGAATCTTCTGGAAGGCAAATTATGTCTTTGAATCTTCTGAAAGACAAATGATATCATAACGAGTAATATAGGCAGGAGATCAAGGAAGAGTTTTTTCTAACTGAGCTTTTCTCTCTCACTTGTAGAAAATAATATGCCACCTGAATTCCCAGTGAGACTGAGTAATTTACAAACTCTTGAAAGCATTTAAAAACAACACAAAAACAATATAACTTAAAAAACAAAGAAGGCAGAGAAAACATCCAGATGGTAACATGGAAAAAAGGAGCATCAATCCTTGTCAAAGGCCAGGGTGAAAAGCCATGTCTTCAGGACCCTTTAAAATAGCAATTAGGAGGGGGATGTTTTATTCTTGGGGTGTGTGTGTGTGTGTGTGTGTGAGGGAGGGAACTCATTTCAAAGGGCAGGAGCTCCAACAGAGAAGATGTGCTTTCAGGGTCCTGATAAATTACATTGTTTAATTAAAGGAACCCAGAGTGTGCCTACTTTGCCTGATTAAACTGGCCAGGCAGACACTTTGGGAGACAGGCAACAGGCTTTAAGTTATGTAGGGCAGGGGTCCCCAACCCCAGTCTGAGGACCAGCACTGGGCTGTGGCATGCCAGAAACTGGGCCATGCAAACAAAAGTCCCATCCGCGGGATGCAGGCAGCATGCAAAACCACACCCCTCTGGTCCACCGAAAAACCTCTCTCCATGAAACGGGTCCCTGATGCCCAAAAGGTTGGAAGCTGCTGATGTAAGGCTTTATATGTAGTGACCACCACCTTGAATTACACCCAGAAGCAAGCTGATAACTAGGGCAACTCATCAAGCAAAGGGGTTACATGTTATATATAAACTGGAATATTACATTTGGGTTAAACTTCTCTTTAACGCTTGCTTAGTGCAAATATACTATTTTGGAATTTTGCTGAAGTAAGGAGCACAATACTGAGAATAACCATTATTATTGCAATGTTTATTGGATGCCTGCTTTTTAAGACAGTCAGACCCTTAACAATGGAAAAGAATTTTTATAGAAATTAAAGGCTGCAAGGCAGGAAATCCTAAGGATCTGATTTGTTGGCCAGTTTGGGAAGCTAGGCAGGTCCTGGTTAGTGTACCTGAGGCAAGTTCTATTTTTAGACAAAATGGGTTTTTTTGGAGGGTAGCGGAGCTGGGGAAGTTCATTGTTAAGGAAATTGAGTGAAGGTCAATTGATAAAACAAAGGATAGGGTTGCAATGCCTTTGTAAAGTTGCCAGGTAGAGCTTCAATGCTTTGTCTAATTGGGATTGCAAGCAGTTTTATCTGGGGTAAAGGTAAAGGTTCCCCTCACACATACGTGCTAGGCATTCCGGACTCTAGGGGGCGATGCTCATCTCCCTTTCAAAGCCAAAGAGCAAGCGCTGTCCGAAGAAGTCTCCGTGGTCATGTGGCCGGCATGACTAAATGCCAAAGGCGCATGGAACACTGTTACATTCCCATCAAAGGTGGTCCCTATTTTTTTACTTACATTTTTTACATGCTTTCCAACTGCTAGGTTGGCAGAAGCTGGGACAAGTAATGGGAGCTCACCCTATTACGCAGCACTAGGGATCCAAACTGCTGAACTGCCGACCTTTTAATCAACAAGCTCAGCGTCTTAGCCACTGAGTTTTTTGGTTTGATGGGCTTAAGCAAAAAAAGCATCTGGGTTCCATCCTAGTCATATCTACAGAGGGGAAGGGTGCAATCATTTTTGGTGCCTTTGAATCTTGGTGTTTGCCTGGACAAATCCTATCAATGGCAAGATTTTTAGTAGTAGTTTGCCTTGCCTCCTTCCTAGGGTTACGAGCAGTGGTGGGTTGCTTCTGGTTCGGGTGAGCCAGTAGTGGTAATGATGTGACATCACCGAACCGGTTCTCTTTGACTGGGAGCTGGGCCCTTCCACCCGCCCCTGTGTTATACCTACCTTTATTTCTCGTTTTTTAGCCCAGCTGAAAGGCACAGCAGAATGGATTGCTGCACCTCAGCTGGGCAGAAACCTAATGCGCTTGTGTGAAACGATTGCGCGCAAAGCGCATGCGCGAAGAGACCCGGTGGTAACACCGGTTGGAACCCACCACTGGTTGCAAGACTGGTCATGTCATTTAGCTGTCTTAATGCCGAAAAATGGATTAGAACTTACGGTACCAATGGAAGAGAATATTTGTAGCTCAAGACTGAACCGTAAAGGGCTTGGTGTTGTTTGAGTTTGGTTGTTTTGAGACTTTTCATTACCCTGTAGGAAGAAATATCCTTCTGGGTTCAGTTCCAAGTGGGGAAAAAGACACTGGCAACATGGAGATTGCTTGGAAAGATGGGTTAATGGTGGACAGGATCACATGGTTTGAGTTCCTGAACAGAAAAGGGGTGAGACGCAGCAAGTCCCCGGGTTTTATGCCCTCTCTGGCTTTGAACTTCCTGGGGCCCAGAAAGAGTATCCTGATTGGTTGTCAGACTCCCAGGGGGTAGGGGTGGGGGTCTTAGCTAGCCTTGCTGGCTGATGTAATCTTCCCAGGTGCCATGTGGTGAGTTTCTGTTGCTAGAGGGGTCCTATTGTGTTGCAGATGATGGTCCATTGACAAAGATTGAGTTTCTGCCTCTGGCCCATTGACTAAAGGCGGGGGCAGGAAGATGGGAGCTGCTTCGTCTTTAAAACATGCTTCTCCATTTCTCATCCAGGGAAACATAATAGTCTGCCTTTTTAATATTTCCCAAAATATTTCATTCTTCATAGGAAAGGGGTGGGTGCTAACTTCCGACAGCTATACACCTATGTTAATGGGAGACTGGCTCCAAGCTAAATGGATGGGCTGCTTCAGCATCCCCCCATTCCTCCTACACCTGTTCACTAGGCTATACTTACTGCCTCTAGTGAAAAGCAAAATAACCACCTCTCCGGTAACGGAAGTGGCTGTTAAGGGTCTCCGCCAATCTGTTTGCAGGTAGCGGGAGAAACTCTCGGCCAGAGGTCTGGGGGAAATGGACGCAGGCAGGTGCGGAGCCTTTCGGCAAGGCCTGCAATACACTCCAGCGTCTTTTTTTGTCACGGCGTGAGTCAGCAAATCGGGAGAAGGAAGTCAGGCGCCCCAGATCCGTGGAAGAAGACTCTCGTTCCGCCTCCCGTTGCGAGGCCTGCTCTCGTTCCCTCACGTTGGAAAGCGAAGGAAATGCTGAGTAACGCTCGCTCGAGGCTTTGTGGAAGGCTCGCTAGGCCCAAAGTTTTGATTCGCCACCGCCGTCCAGCTGAAGAAAGGGGGGGGGGGAGAGAGAAAGAAAGCCGGGGCCAATCGCGGCGTCGCAACCGCCTTTCGTGCGGTTGTCTTGCCCTCCTTTTAACCACAAGGTTCCCTTCGGGGTGTGTGTGTGGGCGGGGGGAAAGGGGGGTGCGGAGAACTCGGCATATCTCCCCTTGGTACCTATTATTATTATCCTCGCTTCGCCAGCGCCGGGACTTTCCCACCTGAACTCCGCCTCTTTTCCGTGGGTTGCGGCGCCCATAAATAGCCGAGGCGGGTCGTCATCGGCAACCGAGCGGTTGAAAGGACGTCGCTCGCACGGAGGTTGAAGCGCCTCTGTGTTCCTCAGCCTGCCGGCCGAAGCGCCAATTGTTGCTGCGCCACAGAAACCCAGCGCCTCCGCCGTCGCCGCGATGGCTCAACTGACGATCAAGGCCTACCTGCTGGGCAAGGAGGAGACCACCCGCGAGATCCGGCGCTTCGCCGTCGACCTTCCAGCCCGTTACCAGCCGATACGGGACAAGGTCGCCGAGCTTTTCCAGGGGCTGCTTCGCAATTCTGCCGCCGCCACGGGAGCCTTTCAGATGTACTATAAGGGTGAGCGATGGAAGGGATCAATGGGCCGGAGAGGTGGCGAAGCTGCATCGCTTCTCTCTTATTCCCCCCACCCACCCCGGTATGGACCCTTCCTTGAATAGCAGCTCCTGAGTCTTGAGAACGGCACCCCAAATTCTGATATTTACTGGGGCTCTTAGCGCTTTTTTCTCTTCGGGTTAGGTAGGTTTAGAGTGCCAGAAGGTAAGAAACCGTAAATGCGAGTATCTATTTAAATAAATGCGTGGAAACCCAGAAATGTTCAACCCTTTCCCTAGGTTTTAGGATTTTTCTTTTATTAATGGACAGTCTTTTTCTTTTCTTTTTTTTTTGTTCATATGGTGTACTTTATTTTCAGTAGAGTTATTGCATAGTATGACAGTGTTGGATTTTGTACAGATATCCCTGTATGTACAGAACTAAATAAAATGGATATCTTGAAAAGATGATACACTGGACTGCACCTCATAGCCACCTTTAGCTCTTTAATGGACAGTCTTGAGCAGTTTATCAGGCTGGAGATTTTCCTGATCATGGTTCCACAGCAGGAAACTATTATATTTTTTTATCCCACCTTCATTACTTTATAAAGTGACTCAAGGAAGCCAGCATAGATTATATTCCTTTCTCTTCTTATTTTCCTAACAGCAATAAACACGGTGAGGTGGGTTGAGCCCAAGGCCATTAGGCTGACTTTCACATCTAAAGCAGGACTAGAACTCAGTTCTCCCACTTTCTAGGCCAGCCACTTTAGCTTCTAAATCGAACTGTTGTCTGAAGTCACATACTAAAGTTCAGCTTCTAAACTAAGAGTCAGTACAGGTAGTCCCTGACTTAAAACCATTTGTTTAGTGACCATTTGAAGTTTGAACAGCACTGAAAAAAGTGACTTAGGACTGTTTTTCTGACCATTTTTCACAAGAAGGTTGCAGCATCTCCATGGTCACATAATCAAAATTCAGACACTTGGCAAGTGGCATGTATTTGATGGTTGTGGTGCCCCAGGGTCATGTGATCCCCTTTTGGGGCCTTCTAACAAAGTCAATAGGAAAGGGAGATTCACTTAACAACTATGTTACTAACTTAACCTTTATAGTGATTCACTTAACTGTGGCGTGAAAGATTGTAAAAGGGGGCAAAATTCACATATCTCTCTTGCTTAGCAGCGGATTGTGGTTGTAAGTCAAGGATACTTATAGCAGTTTGTTAAAGTTTGTTGATATAGCCTGGTCCAAATTCCAAGCTTTAATAGGTGATCCACAAAGGACAAGAATAAACAAACAATTATGACTTCACATGGGCAAAGGAAAGACTGTCATGTAGTGGTTAAAGGTCCAATGCCCTTGGTGTGTTGTGACCATTCTTTCTAAACTTTGCTGCCCTAAAAGTAGTCCTGTTTCTTCATCAGAACAGAACAGACCCAAGCCTCAAGGTTTGCTAAAAGGCATAAGAAATTCTATTATTTCTTCCTATTGTACCGTATGTTATGCACAAATTCCAGAAAGTCTGGTTTAAATTCTTAGTTTTAAATTAAAACTAATTAGTTTTGGGGGAAAGTAACTTCAGATGTTTGGGACTCTTTCCAGGCCTATGGTAAGATCTTATTACAGATATGTAGAAAGACATGTATCCTGGAAAATGACCTTGAACTCACTTTTAGCAAAAGCTGGACAAAAGCAAAATCATGTAGCTTTGACCTGTAGTGTGGTAAATTTTCCTTGTGAATGAAGGAATTGTGTTAGATCAGGGGTGGGGTGCTGGCTCAGGAATTCTGGGAGTTGAAGTCCACGAGCCATAAGGGGGCCATAGTTCCCCACCTCCGTTTAGATCAGAGGTCTTTAAACTTGGCAGCTTGAAGACTTGTGGACTTCAACTCCCAGAAATTCTCCAGCCAGATATGTTATGCTAGCTGGAGAATTCTGGGAGTTGAAGTCCACAAGTCTTAAAGCTGCCAAGTTTGAGGACCCCTAGTTTAGGTGATTGGGAGATGTAACTCTGGAAAGACACCGGAATGATTACATCTCTCTTTATAGGAACGGGTTGGGTGTTTTATTAGATGTTTTATTTAAATGATGTTTTCATCATTTTTCCCCTCCAGTATGGAAATCACTGCATCAATTAATTCAGGGTAATAACTACTGATTGATTCAGAGAAGAAATACCTTTTCTTCTTTGTTATGTTTTGCATTCTAGTAGAAATCTTACTACTAGCTTTTCTAGAGAGTTTTTAAAGAAAGTTACTTCTATCACAATTTGCAAGGGTATGTATGACTGAGCTTTAGTTTGCCATCCAAGAGTTACAAAAAGAATACCTGATTTTCCAGATTTGAGAATAAAGATAAAAACTTTACTACCTAAGAATCCATATAAAATGCTACTTTGAATTTTACTCCTTCTTTAAAACGTCTTTAAAGCTTGTTGGAGCCTCTTTAATTTTTTTTTCAACCTAGGTTTTTCTCCTAAATGCAGGGGTCTGCTTTTTTTTTTTTTCCAAATTGAGTGTTGATCCATTGGTTGCAACTGGAATTGACCAATCAGCTTGTCATCTGAGCATGATGATGTGGCCTGGGAGAAAATGACTGATCCAACATCATCCAGCCTGCTTTCATGCCTAAATCAGGACTAGAGCTCTCAGTCTCTTGGTTTCTAGCCAGGTGCCTTAATCACTAGTCAAAACTGACACTAGTTCATGGGTGTCAAACTCACAGCATCACATTGCCATCACGTGATGTTTCACAATGTTTTTTTCCCCCTTTGTGGAGCTGGGATGGTTGTGATCCGCACGTGACGCACCCAGCCCACAGGTTGCCAGTTTGACACCCCTGCTCTAGTTGGAGCTCTTGTTATGGTCAACTGATTTTAGCCTTGAAATAGAGACCTGCATAGTACGTTTTATATTATCAATAAAAAATTACAATTTTAATTTAATTAAGTGAGTTAGGTAGGACGCATGCAGTCTGTAGACTGATTTTGGGCAGAGCGGTGTTTTTGAGCCTTGGCAATTTTGTGACGTGTGAACTTGAGTCTTAGAATTCCCTAGCTAGTTGGGGAATTCTGGGACTTGGAAGCTACACTTCATAACATTGCCAAGGTTGAAAACCACTGGGGCAGAGTAAGTTTATAACGAAAGGATATTTCTTCACCGGTATAAAACGTAGATGCAAAACTAGAAGTAGTAATCAATTTTATAAAGCAATGATCCAAAAGAAACATCTGGGAGGAATGAATAATCAGTGTTGTGTTTTGCTGCCTTTTTAAACTTATTCAACATAAGCTTTAAGATTCAACACAACCATGTTTCCTGCTTCCTGTTGATGACTTTCTACGTGGCACGTTATGTAAGAATTGTTCAGACTATGATTGTATATCTTTTGAATCAAATAGTAAATGAATTATTATTTACTTTCAGATGAAGATGGTGATATGATTGCTTTTTCCAGTGATGAGGAATTGAAGTTGGTTCCATCCTCTGTGAAAGCTGGAGTTTTTCGGATTTTTGTTAAAGGTAACATTGTTTGCATTTGTATTAAAGGTAACATTGTTTGCAGTTGCACTGTTATGTATTCTGGGCTATGCAATTGGTTCCAAATAAAGAACCTGCACTACACAGATTATTTTCAATTCATAATCCTTATCCTATTATTGGAAATATTTCAGGCTAAGCAGAAAGCAGAGAAAATTAAAGACAATGGTGGATATGAAATTAAAATACAAGTAGTCCTTGAATTACAATTGGGACTGGAACATCTGTCACTAAGTGATGTGGGCATCAAATGATTCATCCCCAATTTTATGATCTTTTTTGTTGAGGGTGTTAAGTGAATCTGGGTTCCCCCGTTGACTTTGTTGAAAGCCCCCGGGAATGGTGAAAACATGGCCCTGGGATGCTGGAGCCATTATACATACATGCCATTTGCCATGTGCCTGAATTTTGATTATGGGACAATGAGGATTCTGAAACAGTCTTAAGTGTGAGGATCAGTCATAAAGATACTTTTTTCAATGTAACTTCAAACAAACAAAATTCATTTGTTAAATGAATGGTTGTAAGTTGAGGATTACCTGTACAGTGGCAAATCCTCACTTTTGACAATTGTTCTTGCAATTATAATTCCTAAAAATAATTTCTTGTTCCAGCAACTAAGCCAAGATAATTAGGACATTGTGGCTTTTCTATAGAAGCAATCTATAGCAAGAAGTAATTTGTTGATGTAAAAGTAAAGCAGGTAGATACTTTTCTTGCTATCTTACATTTAGTCTTAATTTCCAACTTATACTCAAGAGGCTTTGAAACTGAAAAAGTATTTTGAACACTTAATTAGAATGGGCCGTGAATGATGGGCAATGAAAAATGAGTTTTACTCAGCTATTCTGGAAGAAATCAGCAGCAGCTGTCTTGGGAAATACAAAAAAAGCAACCATTAAAGTCTGCACCTGGCATTGAGTAGGCACTGGTTCCTTTTGTCTTCTGGTAGATATTGTACTATGGCTGACATTAAGACGAAAATGCTGTTAATTGCATTGAATCTGCAGGTATGATTTGAAAGAAAAACAATTTCAATCACTCAAAGCAAAGGAGCCTATATGTGATATGAAGCGACTTTTCCTGCCAATAAAATGTGTGGTTCACTCATCTGTTGCAGAATGAGTCATTTAAGAATGTTTTTAATTTTTAATTGCAATACATTGAAGTCAGTTTTAACCTAAGTTATTTCAAAATGCTAAAGCAAAGTGTGCATTTTTGGGATAGCTTCTTACACTAAACTGGACTGTTTCATAGGAATTTTTTAAGAAGTGAAGGGGAGGAGGGAGATGGTTGAAAAAGGCTATTCTAGATTTCCTTCATGAGATGTTTATTCAAGACTTAGGGTCTTTCATGGGAAAATGGCCCTGTTATAGGCAAAATTGAAAACTGATATGGCTCGGTTCACAGAGCCCACTAAATGGAAAACAAACATGCCTTATTGTGATTTGTGAACTTAAGACATATCTATTTGTATTATGGTAGTCATACTCTTTTCAATATTAGGTACAATTAACCTGTGGGAGGGAGGGGATTAAACCTTGCTTTATAATACCTTTTAATTGTCTTGCAACATGGATAATTTTTTAATCTCGGGTAAGGTAGTCTTCAACTTTACAGCCATGATTGAGCCCAACATTTCTGTTGCTAAACAAGGCAGTTAAGTGAATTTTGCAATATTTTATGACCCCTTTTGCCAAAGTTGTTAAGTGAATCATTCAGTCATTAAGCAAATCTAGCTTTCCCCCATTGATTTTGCTCATCAGAAGCCAGCTGGGAAGATTATAAGCTGACTTTGTATAAAATAGAACACTACTCGGAGGGGCCAAAAAGCCCTACTAAGCAGGTATATACAAAAAGTATGAAGGCTATTGCTTAATGCATTGTAAGCCGCCCTGAGTCTCCGGAGAAGGGCGGCATATATAAATCGAACTAATAAATAAATAAAATTACAAATGGTGATCACGTGACCCCAGGACAGTGCAATTGTCATAAATATTTGTTGCCCAAAACCCAAAATGTGATCACGTGACCGGGGGGGGGATGCTGCAGCGGTCACTATGTATAAAAAAGTTACACCACATTTTTCAGTGCTGTTGTAATTTTGAACAGTCACTTAAACCAATTGTTGTAAGTGGAGGACTACATGTTATAGTTTGATCAGCATGGTTGTAGTTGAATAATAGCTTCTGTTTGTGTCTTTCAGAAAAAAAGGAGCTTAAGCATGTGAACCGTCATTCCTGCAACAAGGAGCATTCTCTAAACCTCGTGCATCCTAATGTGATCTGCGATGGTTGTGAGGGCCCAGTTGTGGGTGCCAGATTCAAATGTGCAGTTTGTCCAGACTATGACTTGTGCAGCACTTGTGAGGGAAAAGGTGTCCATAAGGAGCATAACATGATAATGTTTCCAAGTCCATTCCACCAGCTTGAGGTTAGTATTATAAAAAAAGGCAGATATACAAAGATAATTGTAAAAATTATAAAGTCATTTATTTTAAAGCTGCTGTGGCTTAAAAACAATTGTTTACCTTTTAGTGGCTTCTTCAAGGTCGCTGGCTTCGTAAAATGAGACACGATGGTTGCTCCTTTCCCTGGTTGCGTGGGAGGGGACACCCACGTTCTGCCCATCAGCACCAGAATTCTGGCCAGGCACAAGCTAGTACTTCTTCTCAAAGTGATGCTCCGGAGCGCGGTAAGAATCAAAAGCTGTAATAACAGGCTTTAAATGCAAAATAAATTAGCAAAAATCTGATACCTGTCTATATAAACAGCATTTGCAAGGAAATAATTTTAAATTTCTACATCTTAAAAAAGTATCTTAAAATTATGTTTTTAATTTTATACATATGTGCACATACCCCTCCTCTGATCAGGATTGATAAATTCATAAAATTCTTGTCTTGAATAATTCATATATATGTATCTTTTATATTTTTGCTTTATAAAAGAAACCACTAGCAATGAAGCTCAAGATGCCAGTGTCAACTTCCTGAAGAATGTTGGAGAAAGTGTTGCTGCATTCCTGGGTCCGCTTGGTAAACAATTCCTTTCACTGTATATTTTTATTTATTTGTAAAATTTATTAACTGCCCACCTTATCACAAGGTAATTCTGGGAGGTTTAAAATATTAAATATTGGTTTTCATGTCCCTCTTGTGGATTTCCCAGAAACCAAACTTTTTATTTGGTTCGCCCAAATAATTTCACCAAAAAACGTAGAATATCATGGGTGAATTATGTAAGATATCAGAAGTAGAGTTTTAAAAAATATATTATCAACTATGATCATACCCTTTGAATATTATCATTAATAAATTAACTGATTAAGCATACTACAATGTGATCTATAAATAGTAACTAAACACTTGAAACTCTCATGGATTAATATGAGAATGAGTTGGCACTCATGCATCAAGTACTAGGGAATATTGGATGCAATACCCAAATGATGGTTTATTTAGAAATACGTTGCCTATGAAGTAGGGGCTGGATGACAGAAGGATTAATCTGTAATTTTGAGACAAAATATGAAAGAACTAGAGTAATGAAAACAGACAGAAAATTAGTGATGCCCATGAATGTACTGCAGTATGTCATTAACATAACCCATGTCAACTGCTTTTTTAGGCATTGAAGTGGATATTGATGTAGAACATGAGGGTCAAAGAAGCAAAGTATCACCTGCACAACCTAGTTCTGAGAAGAGCTGCCCCAAACCTAGCAGTCCTACTGAGCAGACTAAACCAGAAGCAAACTCTGAAAATAATCTAGACATAAACGATGCTCTTGCAAACCAAATGCAGGAGATGATAGTCTGTTCTCCACCTGCACAGATGGAAGAAGAGAATATTTTGTCACAGGTACAAGAAATGTCAGTTTTGCACATATAAAGATATGTTAACTGGTGCTCAAAGAATGCTGAAGCTGTTGGGATATCATAAACTTTTTAACCTGCAGGAGAAAAATAGCTTGTTAATACTTTTATTAGCAATAAAACACTTTTATTATATTTAATCTGAAGCTTATTCATACTAGACCTCTGTATGAAATGGCTCAACTGCCCTCAGATGGGCATGGAGTGAAGCGGAATTGATTATCCAAGTTCTCTGGAACACTTTCTACCTGAATTGCAAAAATTTTCTTGTCTTTAGATTCTGGGAAGAGTAATATTTCTGCATATGTTGTAGGATTTACTACTATTTGTTACAATGTAGATATAGAGGTATCTATATCTTTTGAATAATTAATAAAAAGCAAATTAACATTTCTAGATGTAGTTGTAAATACAGCTAGTAAAAGTAGGCGTGCTAAAATGTATTTGTATATTCCAGGAACAAAGTGAATCCAGTGGTAGTTCAGGAGGAGATGAAGACTGGACCCATTTATCTTCAAAGGAAGTAGATCCTTCAACTGGTGAATTGCAGTCCTTACAAATGCTAGAGGAAGACAGCCCAAAATCTCTAAATCCCATTGAAGCTCCCACTAATGCTGGACCAACAGGCTTGCGAGAAGCTGCAATGTACCCTCATCTTCCACCCGGTAATAAGAACTAGGCAGGCTCCAAAACTATTTTATAGAAATTATTGTGTCCTAATAAGCTTGGATACAAACTAAATCCTAATAAATATTTCTGTAAAAATATTATTAAAGCATTGGCAGAACTATAGCAGCATCGTATTTTTAGGCTTGCACAGAAGTTCAAAAATAGCTAGGCTGATTTAGTGAAGAGCCAATGTGTTGTGCATGAAATCTTCTGCCCAAATGGTGGTTTGACTTAAAGATCTAAGATAATGTTTACCTTTACAAGTCACAACAGCTTTATAGGTAGGTCACCTGGCATTTTTATTGCCTGTTATTATGGAATGGTAATATAAGCATCCTTTAGCTAGAAAATCAATTTAGGAATATTTGAAAGACCTATTTTCAACCGGAAATTTTAATTTATATGGCTGATTATAATCTGATTTGTTTTAAGCTTTGCATTTTGTATAAATCAATCCCCATTATGATTATTAGATTTGAATGAGAGGGATTGTTCTATAAAGTAACTTTTTAAAAAATGACTTAATATTGGCAATAATTGTTGAATTTAATTAAATTCAAGTGTGGAATTGTAAATTTTAGGTATGTGATTACAATTTTTATGGGCCAATGAATATGACATGCTAAAATTCAACCTGTTTACAGAAGCAGATCCTCGTCTGATTGAATCCTTGTCCCAGATGCTCTCGATGGGATTTTCTGATACGGGTGGCTGGTTGACTCACCTGCTGTATTCCAAGAACTACGACATTGGGGCAGCCCTGGACGCTATCCAGTATGCCAAGCAACCGCCCGCTTCCAAATAGCTCTTGTATAACACATAGTACTTAACACACATTGTTAAAACCTCTTTTTATACCTTTTTCCTTTCTGTAACGGTCTGATTGTAATTCCATATTCATAGATAACATCATAATCATGCTAACTTTCCAAATTGAGTTCTTTCTTATGCACTGGGTAAGGGTTAATATTTACACAAGAAATAGAACTAGTTTAAAGTTATGACAGGTGGTCTTTTACCTTCAAGTTGTGGCAATGGCAGAGTCAGAGGACAAGGCTATTTTGCTTTCACATTGGTGGATCTTCCATGATTAGTCATCACCATGGAGCCATGTCATTGTTAGAAATTTTATTTCAGTGCTTAATTTTTTACTGTTAATTTAGTGCTTAAGATTCTTTAATTAGAGGTATATCAATTTTTAAAAAATAGACACCAGTAATGATGTTAGCTTTTCTAAGCTATCACTTGTTCAAAGATTTGATTTTTGTAAAAAGCCTTTGCTTTCCATGCCTCTTTATCAACAATAATGGTCCCATTAACAATACAGCACAGTTCCACAGGTAAAGCCTTTTTGTGCCATGCCTAAAACAATATAACTGGAATATGATCCACTTTATTATTCAACATTGAAGTGTCTGGTTTTAAACGCAGGCTGTATTGCTATTATTTTAAACCATCTCAGTGGAAAAATCAGCAAATCTCACTGTAGAGCCTTAAATATCATCATCAAAATCCTCTCCTGTGGAAAAAAGACTTCCATAAAGGTTGTTTGATTTAACAGGAGCACAAGACTTTGAAGAAGTGGTAAATTCTGCAGGTTGTGCCTTATCTTGACAAGTAGCCAAACCTGCAGAGTATTTGCTGCTTGTCCCAAGATGATCAGAATCTTTTGCTCTGTCAAAGCAGGCTAATACATTCTGTTGTGGTTTGAGATGCCAGTTACCACATCCAGCACTAGAAGTGGTGGCTCTTTCATCACTTGTGCCTGCAGCAGGTGTTTTGTCTGATGTCCTTTGCTTTCCACCTGTCATGTTAATATAACTCTTGTCAGATAAAAGGAATTTATTCCATTTTGAAAGTTCAGTTACTTTTGATTCTGGCTGTTGATTATTTCTTTGTAGCACATGTTCTTCAGTCACAGGAACTGTACTGTCACATAAATCATCTTTGCAGCTTTTTACATTAACCATGGCTAAGTGTCTCCTATCCTAAAATAAAAACAAAAATTGCAACAATGTCAATTCTTAAATGCTAAAAGGAGAAACCATCTGATATCTTTATAGTTCCCAGAGCTTTCTTATTCTACAGCCATTTTACTTCTGTGATGGTGATTGCAGTTTGAACTGTAAGGATGGTGTTAATACCATAGTAACCCTCTAGAATTGTCAGGCCTGTCAGGGTTATCTATCGGTGAAAAATACAGTTCTCCCACAAATTAACATTTCAACTTGGAAAGCTCAACATTACAAAATGGAAAAGGTGTTAACACCAGTTACACGATAGAATAGGGGTCCCCAATCTCCGGTCCATTATTGGGCCATAGCCATTTGGAACCAGGCTGTGGAAGCAGGAGGCAAGTGCGTGCAGCTCCAATTGTGCAAACAGCGGATGAGTCTGTTTGTGCAAAGCTCCATTTGCATGAGTGGTAGGTACGCAAATGAAGCTGCGTATGCATGCACTCGCCTGGAACCATCCCCTCTGCTGGTATGCAAAGCTGGAAAGGTTGAGGGTTGGTGCAGTACAGATTACTAGAGGTAATCGTTGGGTTACATATATAACAATGTCTTCAGAAGTGTTCAAAACACCCTCAAAATGTTTAAAAGTGGGAGATCTATTATATTTCAAAAGATACTCTTGAGTAGATCCATACATATTAATTAAAAAGAAACCGTGTGTTAGCAGTGGAGCTCCACCCTCCAAACTGATCTGCTAGGAAATCCTAATACTCAAGTAGAATATGGTATTCTGTAACTTAAATCCACTACTCCTTGTCAAGTGGTTAATGCCAATCTTACCCAGCAAATTTCCATAGCTGAGAGCAGACTGAACTTGGCACTCTGCATCAGTTTAAAAAAAAACAGGAATACAAACCATCCTAGATAAAATACCTCAAAATTTCTTGCCATTCTATGCCAACAAAACCACTGAGACAGTATATAGCCTATATTTTTCTAATTCACAAACATCAGATACTCTTACTAATCACTACTGTAGAAGCAAAGGAAGTATTCTATACATTCACTGAAAAAGGAACTATTGCTCCTATGTAAAAAGAATAATTTCTATATACAGGTAGTCTTTATGTATGATCATTTGTTTAGCACCCATTGTGGTTACCACCTGTCCTTGGAATTCTAGCTGTCCCAGCAACTTTGCAGTTACATGTTTGTGATCAGAATGCTTGCCAGCTGTTTCACACGACTGCTTGGATTGGATTGGAACTGGGACTTTTTAATACAGTGATTCTTTTTTCTATTGGCCATGTCCAGAAGATGTTGTTTACCACTGTTCAGCATCTAGATCATGAATATTCTGATTTATTTCCTCAAGTTGTTCAACATTCACATGAAACTATGGAGGCAAGCTCATATTAGGTCATCTGTGGCTTTGGAGTACACTGATCACACCCATCTCTACTATTGCTTACATACAGTTCAAGAGATATAAAGTGAATACTGCCCAAGTTCGATAATAGGCTGGATGAAGGAGAACAAGCTGAAAATGAATCCAGATAGATAGAGACAAGCAGGATATTGGATTTGGAGATTAAAGTTTGGACTGTTTTGGATGATACTATTTAAAATATTGGAGCACAGTTTGACCCTCAGCTGTCACTTGGTTTATAGGTGGTGATTTTGGCAAAATACTTAGTCAAGTGCCAGCTATGTTTCTGACAGACTAATCTAGAAATAAATGAACATTCAAGGCTACAGTGCTGATCAATAAGACTTATTAAGAAAGATGTTAGTTATATACAGGGATTCCAGTTGCCTTCAGATATTAGCATTATATAAAGGCAATTCAAAACCATAAGCTTGGGTTTTTTTTCATCTACCTTTTCAACAAAGGAAGGAGGAATCATAGGGATGGAGATCTTCCAGTCCAAAAGGCTCCTCTGTACAAGAATCCTCATGTCACCCTGAACAAATCTTTTTTTTTGAAAATTTTCCTTTAATGGATATCCTGCGACTTCAGGAAGCAGAATGCTCCATGGTTTCTCAGGAAATTCCTTGTTTCATTTTTTGGATTGCTCACTGTAAAGCTACTATCCGTTTGTTCTTGTTTTACAATGGGTGTTTTGGAAAATAAATCCACATTCTTCCATGTGATTTCCCTTCATCTTTGAAAGGCTACTATCATCTCTTCCCTAGGCTAAATATCTCAAGTACTGTATGCAACTCTGGAAGATTCACAAATTAAAACAATGCGTTGTTTAATATACAAATAATTAAAAACACACACAGCACCGAAGAATAGTTAACAAACCCCCCAACACAGCCAAGAAACAGGTTCAGTCTCACACCTGAGATCTCAGGCTCGGACCCAGAACCAGGTTTTCAAAACCTTACAAAAGGCCATCAGGGCGGGGCCAATCTAATCTCAGGAGGAATGGTAATTTAAAGGGCAGGCACCGTGGTCCTTCTTCAGGGTCCCCACCAACCAACACTTCTTCACTGACAGAACCCACAACATGTATTCCCTGCTGGACCAGACAGATAAAAACAATAGGGAAGAGATGGTCTTGTAAATAAATCTAGCCCTTAGTCACGAAGGGCTTTCAAAGTAACTACCAGCACCTTGAATTGCACCCTGAAGCAATGTGGTAATCAATGCAGCTTGTGAAGCTGTGGTGTCACACGTGCTGAAAAACTGGCACCATTAGTTGTCCATGCTGCCACATTCTGCATTAGCTGAAGTTTCCAAATGCTCTTTGGGACCTGAGCTGTATAGATCATGTTGCAGTAGTCAAATTTTCATGAGGGCATAAGGGACTGTGCTCCCTTACGATTACTTTTATTACTAATTTAGCTTCCAAATCCATAACCATCTTCATTACTCTTTTGCGTTCTTTGCAGTTCCTCAACATTTTTATATTGTGATGACCAAATCTGAACATATTTCCAGGTGTGGTGAGACCAGTGCAACATAGAATAGTATTACCACTTCCAGTGATCTTGACAACATACCTCTATTATTGCAGCCCAATACAGTATTGGCCTATGGCACACTGCTGGCTCAGGCTTAATCTGTGGCCAACCTAGACACCCAAATCATTCTCACAAGTACTATTGGCAAGCCAGGTATTCTCTATCTTGTCTCTCCTTAGAAGGCAAACCAACCCACAGTTGGATATTGTTCACACAACAGCTGTTAGATTTAGCATGGAATTCACTGTCCCTGTGAATGTCCCTTCCTGAGCTTGTGAGATTTGCTGAGCACCCACATCTTTGTTATGCCCAATATTGACTACTCTTATATGTGAAAATTTTCTTGAAAAATACTCAGAAATTGCACTTGGCACATCACATAGCAGCTAAACTACAAATTGGTGCAAAGTACAGGGATTCTATGATGCCTGTCTTAAAAGTTCAACTGGGCACAATTTGCTATTGTAGGTGGCTAAGAATTCAATTATCTAAGGGACCCCATTACAAATCACTCTAAACCTGTTATTAACAACAGCAGCAGAGTCCTGCTTAAAGATGTTATCACTTTGAAAAGCTTGTCTTTCTCACAATGGGAGAGGAAAGGCTCTTGCTTTGTTTCCAGGCTGTAGAACTTACTTGCTTAGAAGCTGCTATTGGCCCTATTCTCTTAGCATTTAGCAAATCCACAAAGGCACATCTCTTGACCATTCTTTAAGATTAAACTATTTATTTGATGATTTTTTAAACCTGCATTGTTAAACATTGTTTCTTTTAAATATTGTAACCATCTTGACTGCTCAAGAAAACAAAACAAAACAAAACAAATCAAATAATGTTTTTTACTTCATTTAACAGTTTATGATTTTATTCTTTGTAATTATGCTACTTCTAAATCAAAAAGTCTTACCTCCCAGTCTGGTTTTTCTTTGATGTTAACAGCCATATTCTCATCAACTATTGGTCCTGATTCTTCTTTATGCCTAGAGGTAGATCACATTTAACTACTGTATATAACTGTATATACTGTACTGTAACTACTGTATATAACATATGAAAAAATAAAAGCAAGCTGTCAATTCGGGAATAACTGATGTTTAAGTGTATAAACAGGAAAAATGTGCACTGTACATGCAAAATACCTATAATCTTATGTTTTAGTAAGGGAATAAAGGAAATCTATTGATCCTTGTAATGAGAAGTTTCAGTGTGATATACATAAATGCTGCCAAGCAAAAGCAAATCTGCACCAAATTACAATGACACTAAACTTACTGCACGCATGTATACAAATAGAGAGAACATTTGCATGATTATGTCGTGTGCTATATACCTCATCCCCTAGAACAGGGGTCCCCAACCTCCAGACTGCAGCCCACTACCAGGCCTTGGCCTATTCGCAACCGGGCTGAGTTTGTGTGCATGTGCACATGCCGGCCTATCACTCAAACGAGTCGAGCTGCATATGCTTGCTCGCCCACTACTCACATGGCCCGATGCCCCCCTTCCTCCCCCAGCCAGACTGCCAAGCTGCAAAAGTTGAGGACCACTGCCCTAGAACACCTATGACCATAAATATAGAAAAAAGAGCAATCAAAATGTTAATATCGTACCTAAGTTTGCTTACAGATGTGTGATCCTGTTCTCCTTGCAGCAAGTTTAGCTTTTGTACATGGTGTCTGCAATCAACCCCAGAACCCTGGCCAAAAACCTAAACAGGGTGAAATCCCATTAAAATACTATTTAATTTTAACTCCCTTTTATTCTTGAACGCTTAACTGAACATTAAAGAATATAATTCTACCTGAGTACAACTGTTCCAAGCATGCTAGGAAGGAAAATAAGTCTTGTACTATATTTTGATACATGCGTATCTATATATTATTAAAAATCTTGTATCTGGAATCTTTAACTGGGTCAAGTGGTGCATCATAGAGCAAAGCCTTTCCAACCCAGGCACCTCAGACATGCTAACTTACAGAGTGCCATGACTCCTTAGGGAATTAAAAGTGGGGAAGTTATGGTTGCTTTAGTGCTACTGAGTCCTGCTTCTTCAATGCTGTTCCTGCGCAATTATAGTCAACTGTGGACATGTCATTTTTCATTTTCAAAATTCCCTGACAGCTTCCTGTAAATTCATGGAAAGGCCAGTCCCTGTATGCTCATACCACACTCCCTCACTCATTCTCTTGCCCAACAGCAGCCACTTACCTGCCTGCTGAGGGGGAGGGAGGAAGAATTCCAGCACTTACTACCAGCTTTCCACAAGAAAACCCAGTGGAAAGCCAACCGGAAGTCACTCCTGCTCCCATTGATATATTTTGCCTATCCATAGTCATTCTGTTTCTGTTTAGATAAGAAAATATCTCTGAAATGTTGACATTAGAAAGCTTATATTACAAAGTTCAGTTCATCATTTCATAGCAGGATAAAACATTAATTAGCCATTTTTTGCCATATTCACCACGTAATGTAAAAGCTTTGTTATGCTATGCTATACTATACTATACTGTGTTGTATTGTACTGCATTATACTACAGCACATGTAATTGAATGTATACCTTGCCTTTCTTCTTGAGCAAGTACATCTGTAGTTACAATAATTAAATTACAAAATATTTAAAATGATGAACCTAGTATAAATCTTTCAGTACACATATCACATGATCTCTATATTTGGGTCAGTAGTGGCATAGCTGCCATCTTTTGCACTCTTCATACTTTTCTATGTATTAATAGTATTCTCTGAAGATACGTGTATAAGAAAGGAAGAAAAAAGAAAGCATTGTTAAACTTTAATGCTTGCATTATATGACCATTTTCACAAAACCTTTTTTGCAAGATGACAGAGTTTTATTTAGTATTAGAAACCTAATACGTGTAAAATCAGAAGTAACTTCTGTGAACTTCAGTGAGACTTACCCACAGATAACTAGGTACAGAACTGAAGACTGATATTAAAGAAAAGTTCAGTTGTCAAAAAGCTATCCCACTAATAGTATTAACTTTAACAAAGAAACCTGAGTTGGGTTACATACCCTTAGAATTGACTGCTTTTCATCACATATTTTGCAGTTCCATTTTTTGCTTTTTTTAACCTAAGAAAGAATTTTAAGTATAATTACTATTTTGTCCAGTTACCTTTCAGATTGGGTTCAGAATTTCCAAAGACAAACTTTCATTGAATTTACATATGGACACAAAAAATGGTCTTTTCCCAAATAGCTCTAAATTTACAATCTAGTGACTAAATCTCGACCTATAAAATATAATTCTATTGTACACCATTATCTGTCTAAATTATGCAAATTAAATATACTTATTTATCTGATATAATTTATCCTAACGTTAAAATAATGTCATGTGCAACAGAAATGTTGATGCAAAGAAAAGTTACATTTTAAGTTTTTGGCTAAAACTGTACCAACTCTGTTACTTTTTCTTATCTGTCATTGTATAATTTTTAATTGCTTTATGTTTTAAATATCTATGATTTTAGAGGGGATTTATTACATGTATTATTATTACTTTAAACATTTCTTTCAACATACTATTAATATGTTTAACTTTTTCCACACTTTGAGATCCTTTTTAAAAGTCAATATGTGTTAGAAATTTCCTAATTTTCTTCTTAGTTTGAAGTGTTCAATGGAATTACAAAAACAGAATAAATTCAGAAATCTTCTCTATAATTTAAATCTGTTGTAAATATATAATGAAATGGGATCAGCACTCTTCTGACCATAGTATTGTCACTACACAGCATAACTCAGCAGGCAGTTTCATCTGGTTGACCTTTTCGGAAGGGTCAGATTTAGATAACACTTGGATAAGAGACCACTAGGAAATCTCAGAAGGCACTGACAAACCATTTCCATATTGTTAGGAAAATTGCATGGACCTGTCTGTGATTTCAATAACTCAAGAGATTTCAACTTTTTAATAGGGTGTTATATATGCAATCTGGAAAATATGTTATGAGAAAAGTCATTTTTTCAATTAGTATCTCCAAGAGATTCAACCAAAGTACCTTATATTATAGAAGCAAAAAATTGGTGTGGAGAGTGAATTAAGAACATATGTTACATGATAAATTAACTTGCTGTCTGAGAGACAATCACTAGATAAGTCCACGGTCATCCCTTATTCATGTTCTGTTAATTGTGGATTAGGGGAATGGATGTTCAAGGCAACTGAAGGACCGCAGATTGGGAAAGGCTCAGTGAAACTAAAGCCTATTTGATTTTATGCATTTGCCAAACAAAAAAATTATCTAATTCCAGGTGCTTCTCATTATGAAGATCTGCCCCTTGTTCAAGAGCAGGGGTAGGCAATTATGCCCCCCTTCATGACCTGTGGACTTCAACTCCCAGAATTGCTGCCTCCCAGCATGGCTGGCTCGGGAATTCTGGGAGCTGAAGTACACTGATGGTAAAGGGACCATAGTTGCTCTCCCTTGCTCAAGAAGAGCATCACAATCCTGAAAATGGATGCCCTTTCCCCCTACAATTCCTATAACCCCCCCCCCCCACACACACACACAACCTAGAGTATTATTTTTTCTTTTAGGAAATGAAATATTTCTGCTATTATAATAAACTGGTAGAATTTCATTTCCTTGGTTCGGTTCAAATTAAGCCTTTTATCCAATTCAGAGATAGCCTTTTCTGTTTACAAATAATAAAATAATAAAAGTATCCCGTGCTACAGCCAGTCCCTCCCGGTTTCTCACCTGCTGCACTTGGAAGATATTACAGGAACAGCACCTCAGCACCTGAAACTGCTGAGCCATCAAAAAAACCAAGAGGGATTGTTGGGGGCTTTCGAGCGAAAACAAAACAAAGCCAACTTCCTTCTTCAGAGACCACACACCAGTCTACCAATATTGTGTTGTAAGCCAGTCTCTCCGCTTTCACCACCGCCCGGACTTGCTCCGCTTCACCTCTCTCGGTGAAGGATTTAGGCGGGAAAAAGCGCGATGCATCACCCGCAGGCTCTTCCGCCTTACACAAGCCGGCCCTTTTGTATTGGTTTAAACGCGCAGAGAGACTGTTTTGACGCGATCCCATTGGCTGAGAGCAACGGGGGTCTTCAAAGACCCGTTGAAACGCAAAAGCGCTGTTGTGTCTGCGGAGGACAGGTCCGATTTCTGCTTTTCGACGTAAGTGACGAAACGGAGTGCCTTCCCGCGCGCGTCCTCCGTAAAAGTGAAGCTTTCTTAAAAGTCAGATCTATTTATTTGGAAAAATGCGTGACTGATGAAAGAATATTTGCAGCTTAGGCTTGAAATGAGGAGTGCTTGCTGCTTGGGTCAGTTTCTTTCTTACCCTTCCCAATATGGGCACATCTTTTGACTCATTCTTTGGGGGATCATCACGTTCTACAATTTGTTACATTCTTCAGCATAGAAATGTTTGCCAAATAGTTGTTAAGCATCTTGACATTAACAATCACACATTTGAGGGGGTCCTTGGTGCTCTCTGAGGTTGTTTTCTTACATACATTTCATTATCCAAACTAGGTAACATCAAGTTATTATTATAAATTATTAGTATTATACAATACTAATTGTATAATATACAGTACAAACTAGTAACATCAGATGTTACTAGTTTGGATAATGAAATGTCTACAAGAAAATAACCTAGGTTAGAGAGCACCAAGTACCCCTCAAATGTGTGATTGCTAATGTCAAGATGTTTAACAATTTTTTTAAAAAAATTATATTTATATGCCGCCCTTCTCTGGAGGCTCAGGGCGGCTTACAATGCATTAAGCAATAGCCTTCATACTTTTGTATATTTATACAAAGTCAGCTTATTGCCCCCACAAACCGGGTCCTCATTTTACCCATCTTAGAAAGGATGGAAGGCTGAGTCAACCTTGAGCCTGGTGAGATTAGAACTCGCAGTAATTGCAGGCAGCTGGATGTTAAATGCTGCCTTAATAGGAGGCATTAGCCTACTACGCCACTCAGGCTCCTTCTGCAAATGTCCTGCAAACATTTCTATTCAGAAGAATGTAATAAATTATAGAATGTGATTATCCCCCAAAGAATGAATAAAAGATGTGCTCATGTTGAGGTGTAGGATAAGAAACTGATGTCAGAATATTGCCTGTTGTACTGTATCACGAATAGGTAGTTACAGTTTTTGAGAGAGAATGGCTTGGGCAACAGGTAACAGATTATGTGGTATTACAATTATTATCTCAGACATAAAGTATAACTATTAAGTAATGCTATTCATAGTGTTGGAATGTGGATTTGGGATGAGAGCAGAGTCACATAGCATCCTTGTTCCAATTGTTTGCATGCAAAAATGATTGCAGGAGATGGCTATGAAGATCTAAAAGGAGTGAGAAATCCAGACAAATCTTCCAAAGAAGTAGCAGACCAACTCTTTTAATCTTGTGAAATATCAACAAAAAGGTTCTTAAAACATTGATTGATACATGGATGGGTGACATGAATGAAGAAGTGTTAATGGGTCTCTTCCTTCTGAAAGGCACTGTCTTTTGCAAATCTCAAAGCTGACCCATGACATTAAATAGAAAGTAAAGAGCTGAGTTGAGCTTTAGCCTAATTAAGTCATTATTTAAGTCTTTTTATTCTAAGTACTTAACAGAGCTTTTGCAATGTATTTGAAAAATGAAATGTGGAACAGAATAGTAATCTTAAACAGATAATATGATAAACTAAAATGAAAACAAATCTATGACTTTTCGATTCATTTATTGAATATATACATGATTGATCAGACAAACAATGTAAAATTACATGTATGTTTCGTGTGTGTAAATATATATATATAATTAAAAGGTAATAAATTATGAAGAATTAGTAAAAGCTAATGTCATTATCTGCTTTCAGATACATGAATATGAAATTTGAGACTTAAATATACAGAATATGCCACAATCAGAATAACACTGGGTATTGCACCTACTGGTGTATTCCATAGATACATATGTTCAAGATCTTTAGACTTTTCTCCTTCTAAACAGCCAATGTGATAACACTAATGGCTGGTTCAGCAATTACCATGCATGGCATTTATACAATTTAAATTTAATTCATGCAACTAGTGTACACAGCATGTATACAAATATAAACAAATAATGCTTCTTGAGAGTGAATGCCTTCCCATAGGGAAGCTATCAATCCAAAATGGAACTCCAATTTTCTTCCAATCCACAAATGATTTTGTAGAGGATGGGTCCTGTATCTGAATATTTATACTACACCATCAGAACACAAGGTGTTCTAAACTTCACCTATTAATATACATTACATATTGCAATCTTTCCATTGTACTGCAATTCAAATGATGTACAACATTTGGGTTACCACATAGCAAGTAAGTTATGCATTTACATTTCCTATGGAAGTATTTACAAACAAAAAAAAATATTTAGACCTACTTCAGATCACAGACAAAATCATGACTTACACAAGCTTTCTAATTATGCCAACAATCAAAAGTAACAGACTGTAAGTTATGAGCTCAGGTTATGTACTATCTCAAGTTATGAAGAAACAATAAAATGGTCTAAAGTCAAGACAGTTAAGTCTTTTGCATCTTGTGATCCTCAGGACTCTGCTCTATTCTCAATGGCTATTATACTCCTTTCTTTTGGGAAAATTAAAAATGAACATGGCACTGAAGAGTTAAAAAAGGGCTAAAAGATATTAGTAAATATCTGTCTTTGGAATTTTGAAAGTTATGTACTGTACTGATTAATATTAATGAATCACTTGGGATAGAAACCAGCTGTCCCAAGACACTGGGGCATTTTGAATTGCAAGATGCCAAGAGTAAGAGAATACAACATATGTACATTTAACAGGTTACTCCACTGCATTTATCAATTCCTAGCAAGGTTGATTGAGGCAGGGTGGAAATATCTACGGCGTTTTGAATGTCTGTGTTTGGAGACAGGGAAGCAGGGAAAAGATAGAAAGCAGGGCTGCACTTCTAAATAATTACCAAGAAACCCAAAGCAATGGGAGATATAGCAGAGGTGTGCCTGAAATTAAGCTGCATTAAAGAAAGACAAGCAGAGGCACACATGCATAATTTACTGTAGTAATTTTAAGCTGAGAGGCTATTCAGTTCTATCCTTTCATGCTTTTAAGAATTTAATGTTACTTCGGCAAGCAAGTTATCCTCCAGGGAAGCTCATATATCAAAGAATCACTATGATAAACTCCTTATTCGGTTTCTTTAATTAATGCATAGTTACTGATGTTGGTTTTAAAAAAACGGAACCTGTCCATCCATTAGGCTCCTAGACCTCCTGCTTCTTGCCCAACCTTCGTCTTATTCCTCAAGTTCAGCCTGATACTGAGGAGAGTTCATAATCACTGGATGAACTGAATTGTCTTTCAATTTTCCTTTGCTCCTTGATTTTCTGTGTCACATCAGTTTTCTTCTCAAAGAAGTTTACTAAGACTGATTCTGTAAGGATAGAGGCCAAGATCTGTTCAAAGGAGATGGACCAGTCTGTATCAATGGTGCTGCCATTTCGTGCAGCTGAGCTGCCTGCCTCACAACCAACTAGAACTGTATCATCCGCAATATCTTCACACTGTAAGGAGCCTGTGCTAACCATAGAATATGAAGACATGGACATATCATCTTTAGTTTCATCATCTGAAAACAACTGTATGGGTGATCCTGGACCCTCACCTCCTCCATCTACAAAAATCTGATTTTCCTGTTGGTTTTTCTCAATTTGAATGTCCCCAGAAGCTTTGCCTTCTGGAGTAGCCTGAGAATATTGCTCTAGTATTGAACTCTGACTTTGATCAGAAGCCGGAGACTCTTTACTTACAGGGTCCTTTTTAACAGGCTGATTAGAAAACTTTTTGCCAACCTCTCCAATTTGTAGGAGAAGGCTAGCAACAGTGGCAATGGCATGGTATAGTTCTTGCTCCAAAGAATCTTCGCTGAACATGTTATACAGGGTCTTGCACAATTCTATAAACTGTTCCTTAAAAGAAAGAAAGACATATGATAGCAGTTAATAAGGTGAAAAATCTTCAAATGGATAATGCAAAGTTAATGTCCACTTCTAATAGATGCTCTCTTAATCCTCCCAAGTTAACCTCCCAGCAATAGCATTGTAAATTCCCATTTGATATATTCACATTGTAAAAATGTAGACAATTAAGTGTTATATATTAATGATCCAGACCAGAAACACCTAATAGCTGCAATGTATTTATAGGCATTGATACTGTGTGACTGGGTCTTTAACTCTAAAATTTGTTGGTCAAATTCATCAACCAATGATAAAATATACAACTTTTTCACTTTGTAAGGAAGTAATCTGGTTTAGACAATTAGAATGGAGATAAGTGTACATGTATATTATAGTGACTTAATTTTAAAATGTACTTCCATTTTTAGATAGGGTGAGTTTAAAGCTGTTTTCCATAATCACAAGTTATGTACTTAGTTATCTGATATAATTATGTATAGAGTCTTTGTTCTGAATCTTTTATTTGTAATTCTAAAAAACTAAACAAGATGTTAATTCATTTTTCTATTCTCACAGCTCTAGTATCTGGCATCCTTTCAATATATCTCTTCTATCCTTGTTTTGGTGATACTTATGTAAGAGTTAAAATAATCTCTAAATAAAGAAGCTACTTTTTGATTGTTTTGGTCATTTCATAATTTTACAGAATGCAAATGTTGAGTGCAAATCCTTATAAGGGTATGCTTTTTCAGTCCATTTTATAGGGAGGGAGAGAGCACAGGTGAACAAAAAGAAAAGGAAGAGATTCAAGCTTCAAACTCTCACCACTTCTGTAATAAATTATCCTATAACAAATTATCCTTCAAAAGTAATATTATTCAAATATGGCATAGGTCAAATCACTTCAGTGTCTTCCTTAATCCTGATAACATGACAATTTTCCTTAAAGGGAATAATGACACCTCAAATGCCTACCTACCTACCTACATAACAACAAGTTACAGCACTAAACTTTTCAAACTTTCTAACTTAGTCTAACATTCTAAAAATCTTCAAAGACATCATTTTAAATCCACAGATTCTCCAGCAACTTTCTACCTGACTCATCTTAGGGAGATCTTTGATTGTTTCTTTTCTGGCATCTTTCTCCTTGGCCCACATTCGCAAGTGGTATCTGTAATCATGAGGACTTGTGCCCCTCTCTGCAAGGAAGATTAATTCAATATAAATAATGCATATTATGAATTCTGATAATGTCAGCATTGCCCAGAAATTTCTTTTAGAACAGGACATCTTTAAGGAAACTACCAACAATAAGAACATTTCATTACCTTGATCTTTGGATTCCCCATCTCTTCCTGATTTATCTTCCTGAATATCTGTTTCTATAAAATCAAGGACATTAAGAATAATGGCTATTTATATTAGAAGCAGGGCATTACAAACAGTACAAATAAATGTTTATCCTAATATTGCAGTATCCTAATACTGCATCTAGACTGAAATAGATGTAATGAAGATTCTTGATCAAAGTTAAGGAAAGACTACTATAGTTACTACAGAAAAAAACAGGTTAAAAATAGGTGAGGTCTCTAACTCCAGTTCCTTTGCCCTGAATACGGTTTTTCCTTTTAAAAGCTGATTCTGCTTTTTTAAACTACAAAGGGAAAATTAATTTAACTGAATATTTGTCAGCAAAACACTTTCAACTTAGAATTTTTTTTAAAAAGTGGGGGGGAGGCAGCATTGCTGAACAAGAGAACTGTATTTTTCGGAGTATAAGATGCACCGGAGTATAAGACACACTGACCTTTTTTGGTGGGGAAAAGAAGAAAAAGAAATCTCCCTCTGACTCTGAGCAATTTTGCCAGCTGAGAGTCGGGGGGCTGATCCAATCAACTTGTGCTAATCAGCCTATGCTGAAGCTGAAAGGAGCTGTTTTTTCTTGCTGTTTGCTTGCAAAGAGGTAACTGCTGCAAGGCAGAGGCCAAAGGGTGGGGGCCAGTGGGTGGGCGTAGCTACATTCGGTGTATAAGACATACCTAAATTTTCACCCCCTTTTAGGGGGGAAAAAGGTGCCTATGGTAGGTCAAATGGATTACTAAATTTTTTTGTTCAGGTTATTGTTTTTATCATTTCATTTTTCAAATACATTGTGAAAAGAAACCAAACCATAGGAGAAGAAAAGCCAGGGGACTCTCACTTGCAGATACTGTTATTACAAAAACAGTTTCCCCACCCTGAGACCCTTCAGTTCCTTGAATTTCCATACATAAGAATTCTCATACATAAGAATTCTCTTATAATCCCGATTTATTTGAAGCTTACTAAAATGGAGAAGACATCTCTGCATTTAAATACTTTTAATCCTGATATACTGGGGGAATAGGAAGATATGGAGATGAGTAAAAATGTAAATTAAGTAAAATAAGCAGTAACCAGATATTTTAAAATTCAGAAAACAAGTGATGCACTGGTAGGACAGATTTCAGATAAAATTACTAAAATACAGATAAAGGGTTTATTTTAAAAAAGTTCAATTAACATGAAATGTAATGTGGTCACAAACTGATGCCCTATGTTAATGATATGCTTTAAATGGGATCAGGGAAGTCCTTTCTTACAATGCACCTCTAAATAAAATAAAAGTGTTATAAGACGTTTGATTATCAGACTCAAAGCACAAAGCACAAAGCATGATATATGGTATAGTTATCCCAGAAAGCCTGACTCTTTCTTTTTGAAAATGAAAGGTTGTACCAGATGATCCATAAAATATAATCAGTGTTTATATTAATAAAATATTACCAAGGTCTTCTAGAAGGAGAAACTATATCAGCCACATATTTGACTTGGTAAGGAGAAAAAAAAAGACTGCAACATCACAGTGTGCAATGATCAGCAGGAAAAAAAATGGAGTAAATCACAAAACCTAGTTTCAAATAAAAGCTTTTCCTTCTGGAAAAAAAATCTCAATGCTTTCACTTGGAAGCATATGGAAACACTGCTCCTAATAAAAGGAAATAAAAGGAAGCAGGAGAAGGTCCCCTTCCCTGCGTTGCTCCTGGTCAGCATAAAAGAATCTGAAGTCTCCTCCACAACAGAGTCTTGAGCTTTGTGGTGAAAAAAGGGAGTTATGCCCTGCAACTCCTTCATTACAACAAATGGAGTCCAAGTCTGAGATTAACAAGCACTTGGGGATCTTCTAAAGTAAATCCGAATGTGTGGAACAAACTACGGAGTGGTTTTCATCGGGGTGTGTATGTGTTTAAAAAGCCTCCACTGGAAAGAAGGTGGGAGTAACAGGATTAGAATCATCATCACTGACATTCCGTGATCAAGCAAAAAAAGAGGGCTCACTTCAGATGATCAGACAGAAATTCCTGTATTTTCAAATGAGATACTTCAACTTTTCTTTCAAGTGATGTTGCAGTTGATTCATGATGTCCCAGCCAAGATTGCAATGACTTGGGCATTAGACATTAAGCGGATTTTCTTTGCAATTTTCATTTGTTCCTGCTTCTTTGGGTGTGAGATATTTTTGATTGCTAATGGGAATTTCAATCTCCTTATAGCCTGCATTTGGTCTTGGGTAAGATCAATATTCCAATCTCTAAACCCAAGAACTCTCTCCGCCAATAACAGGTCCTTCTGACAGCCACAACACAAATGGCCACAGAGGTGCAAAGCCCAGTGGATAGATGGAAGGATGGCCATGGTCACATAGATCATCTACCAGGCCAACTGGAGCTCGGCAGACTGCTGAACTCAAAACACCTCTTCCATGCTCTGTGAATGAATGCCTGGAAGGGAGCCTTCTATCATGATAGCCGGGAAAGGGCACTTTACTGGTCAACTACCTTGGATTCACTTGCCCCAGCAGTGGACTTCAGATGAGATGGAATCTCTGTTGTTGGGACATACATCAAAGAAGAGATGCAGGACCGTCTTTGTGAATAAACACAAGTATATGACATTTTATACTGAAAACATTTTTGTTTGTGCACAGTGGGTTAGAAACGGGAATATGATGACTAAGGAAATGAATGAAATACTATGGCTGATTGTTTAGCTGTAACATCTGTGGCTTGAAGAAATTCTAAAGCAATTTCATTTTATATTAAACTGGTCACTTTAGAACATCAATGGCAGCCCGTCTTAGTTGTTCAGACTAACCTTGCAAATCACAACGTAGGAAGAGATCCAGTTCTGAGACAAAAGGAGATACTAGAGAGCAAAGGGAAGAGAGAAATAAAGAAGAAAGGCTTTGAGGACAGGGAGAAATTCAGGAGGAATGAGTGCGAGTCAAAATATAGAATAACAGAGAGAAACCAAGAAAGGAACAAGCTATGAAAGATTTGAACAAGTACCTTGAGCTATAAAAGGGGATAATTAGTCTGACCTGTGTTTCATCTACAAATAACCACCATCCACCAAAATCCATGACAGAGGTTAAAACAGTTGTGGGATAATATTCTGATGGGACAGGAAATAAGAAAATTCTGCTTGGCTTCAGTATGTTTACATGCCCACTTTCCCTAACAGATAAAATCTCTCATTTTTACCTTCTGTAGCATTATTATCCGTGAAGTAGTTTGTAGCTTCCTGAGCAGACTCTGCTTCCTCTGAACTGAAAGCTATACAAAGAGAAAAAAAGTTAGTGGATGTATACTCTGTTTCCTTAGGAATTACTTAAAATAACTCTATATATCTATCTCTGATTACAGTACTGGACTTCAGTTGATCACCTATATCCAATGGAATCTTTCCACTCAGAAAAGGCTCTATGACCCAACAGAAGCTTTCACAAAAAAAAAAAAAAAAAAAGGAAGGAGGGGTTCTTAACTGATTCCCCTTTTCTTCTAAAACTTTTCTGTCCACCCTTCAAATCTGTTCCGGGGGATTTGGGAGTTCTGAAACAGCACTGGAGAGACAAGTGAGTAGTAGGAAAAAGAGGAAATCTGTAGGAACAAAAGCCGCCTTTTCAGAATGGGAATGCTGTTTTATTTGTTATTTAATGTAATTTCTTACTACACAAATTAAATAAAAACAAAGTAACCCTAACTAAGATTGACAGTTCTCCAGGGAATGTAATTTTAGGGTAATATAGAGCTGATGTTAGGCTTTACATGTCTATTTGGCTACAATGTTCAGATTGGCTGAAATATTTCAGAGACACAACATGGCATAACTCAATTAGAATATTGATTGCAAACTGGAATACAACTACACTGAACAATTTATTGCTTTCTGTACCATGAAGATGCGGCTTCCCTCTTGCATCCATGGCAGCTTCTGGTCTTTACATATTTCAACTAACTCTTTGCACCTTATTTCCCACAGGGGATGAATTAGCTTTGGGAGTTCCTTTTAGAATTGTGGAAAGTTTTGCAAGCAGAAATGTATTGTTGCATCTGCTGATGCTAAATCCCAACACGCTGAAGGTGATGCAAAGCCACCAGGAGGTACCCAATATCTTAGAAAAACTGCCTCCTCCATATTCTGCTCAGTTGGTATGAGTTGGTGGTGTCACTTCTCCAATAATTTTAATAGTGTGTTTCTCACTTATGTTACAATTGCTATTAGTAGAGCAATTGTAGCTGGAATTGGGGGAATTTAAGTGCCTTATCTCTTCCTCATTACAAGAATGAGCTCAAGTGAGTCTTGCATAGTCTTCTTTTTAACTCTCAGTTCCAAGCAGAACCCTAGCCACCTTACTTTCAATTAACCAGACTATCTTCAGTAGAAATCAAGGCTGTAATACCTTAATATACCTACCATGTTTCCCCAAAAATAAAACCCTGTCTTATATTTTTTTGAACCCTGAAATAAGCGGTTGACCTTATTGCCATGCGCTCAAAAGCCTGATTGGGCTTATTATCAGGGGATGTCTTATTTTGGGGGAAACAGGGTAATATAAATGATATATCTATCATCAGTGCACCAATCAGAGAAGCCAGGCTATCCCAAAGAATCATAACTGGCATAACAGCCTAACAGGGTAAAAGATGATATTACAGAGAATATCTGAGATTTTTAATGACAAAGATGAATCCATTTGCCTATCAAAGTACACTGCTTCCCTTGAATTTGATGAAGAAAAGAACTCTGATGAATCTCAATAGCTTTGTATGGGACGGCAGGATTATGTGAAATCATGGCACAAATGCCACCAGGTGAAACATAAATCCACTAATATGCCCTCTGAAAATAGTCATTCAAGTTTAAGTGAGATCAGTGGGAATCATCCACACCTAATATAGACAAGTCTTTCTTGATGACAATATTAGCCAAAAAACTACTGGAAGGACAAGGAGAATTAACAGGGTCCTTCTTCCAACAAAAATACTTTTATAGGAAAAAGAAGGCAGTTATTATGTCAAAGCTAAGCATTAATCATGATTTGTACTAGAAAATGGGTTAGTTCAGCTATTACACAGTCAGAACTGAAAAAGCTTCTTGGATGAAAAACAAAACGTCTTCAAGGAAAAACAAAATCTGGTTGCCTTTTGAAAAAGCAGTTTTGAAGCAGTTAGTAAGTAAGGACTACTAATATTTCAGCAGAATTTAAAGCAAAATTTCTTCTACTTAAATTTTGATAATCTCAGTCTACTTTTCTTCCCTCAACTCAGATATACAGTATACTCAAGAGCTAAATGGAGTCTGTGAAGAGAAGAGCATGTTAGGAAGTGCTCATGTCAACTGCTTGTGTTACCACTGTATTTTACATGGTGATCAGGGCTTCAACACTAGCACTACACTACAGTCCTTGGAATACTTCCATAATTTTAATAGATCTACACACCCAAAAGAGAGGCATTGTCTACATTTCAGTAGGAAGTGGTTTGACCCCCATCTTCCTTTCTGTAGAAAAAGATATGACATAAATGGAAACAAACCCAACAGCCAAAGCATTTAGTCAAAACGTACAAATTATTCTGCAAAGCTATTAAAATTAGGCAGCGATGAAAAAGCTCACAGAAAATTAAAGCTAGAAAGTCCTGTGTCTTATGAATATATTAATGAGCATGTTCACTAATAACCACATCAATTAATTCATACAAATTAAGTCAATTAAGATTTACAAGGCAAATATATATAATTAAAAACTGTCTTGGGGCTACATATTCGTTAAATTCTGTACTTAGAATAATTCTGTCTTCTTCTTTTATGGTAATGGGCCAATCCTAACTAAGATTATTGTGTGAAGAAACAACTCACCTAGGCCCATCTCTTAACAAAGCATATAAAGAAATCATTGCCATTTCTGCCAATGGGCTTTTTCTTCATTAATTTGAGCATGGATGGAGAAATTAAAGCCTCTCTACCTATGTACACTAAATCTCTGCATACGTATAGTAAAATTAGTAATATTATTTATGTTCTTATGGGTATATTATTGTAATCACTTATATGTACTATTAGTCTAGTAAATTTAATAGAACAGCCTTAAGAAATTTGTAATCCTTCCATAATTTTAATAGGTCTACACACCCAAAAGAGAGGCATTGTCTACACTCCCACCAACAAAAGTGTGAAAGAAGTGGATCACCTGGAGGCAAATGTAGTTTGTAAAGGAGCTTCAGCTTCTCAGTCAGATCACCATGATACATTCCACCTGTTGGGATCAGAAAAATACCTAGATTTTAGAAGTATTCATAGACAGCCTTTTTTCTGATGGATTTTTCTGATGTGGAAGTTGAGCTGATAAAGTTTTTCCTATTCCTATGATGAGGTTAAAACTTGTTTTTATGCTTTTTCTCTCAACATGATTTTCATTTATTTATTTACATCGATATATTTATATGCCACTTCTAGCAATTCTAGATGGCTTATAATCTATGACAGGTGTCAAACTCGCGGCATCATGTTGCCATCACATGATATTTGGTGACGTTTTTCCTTTTGCAGAGCTGGGTGGGCATGGCTTGCACATGATGCATCCTGCCCGTGGACTGCCAGTTTGATACCCCTGGTCTATGAAATTAAAACATCCATAAAATAACCATTAAAAAACCTCACAGTAAATAACATTGTGAGTAGTATTAATAAAAACCATTTGGATACCCAAGAACTGTCTTCGCCATGTTTCCTAGAGAACAAAAGAGCAGAGACCCATCGGATCTCAGGGGACCCACTGCTCTAGAGAGCAATAGTAGGAATGGCATCCTATGGATTCCAACCTGCCTGGGTTCTTTTAGATTGATACCCAGACCATTCTCTCTCTGGTAGACCATTTAGAGCAAGCAAATTCTACTTGAAGAAGATGCTTCCATAATATGGACCCAAGCTATATATGGTTTTACAGGTAGTCCTCAACTTTCAGCCACTTGTTTAACAACTGTTTGAAGTTATCATGGCTCAGAAGAGGTGCTTTATGGTGTGTAAAGCACTTCCAGCCATTGTAAAACATTCCCCCCACCCCGGTCATAAGTTTTTGTGACCTGGGTGCTTAGAAATCTGTTCACGCTTACAACCCGTTGCCAAGCACCCTGTGAACATGTGATTGCCATTTGCAATCTTCTTTGCTAGTTCCCCAGAAAGTCAGTGGGGAAGTTGATAGGAAAGCTTGCAAGCTGCTGCCACCTGCTAAATGATTTCCTCTCCGTTCCCCGCATACATATAAGATTTTAGAACTAACTGTAAAAATAAATAGTTCCTCATGGGAAATACTTATTTTGGCCATCTTGGCTATTATAAGCCATTAAAAAGATAAGTTACTTCATGACTTTAGAAAGTAGACTACGGAGGACTAAAAATTCTAAGCAGAAGGGGGGGGGGGGAATACTACCATATTCTTGATTTCAGTTAACACTGGGACTCACAAAATGACACAAAACATTATAATATTGGAAACATTAAAAGAGATTGTTGAAGAATGGAGCCAGAAATTAATAACTACAGTATCAACACTGTTAGTTAATGATGTCTGCTTCTATGGATAAACTATGTCCAAAAGATGTTAATGAAGGAATGACACATCTGACAAGACAGAAAAACTATGCAAAGTGGAACTGCAAATCACCGGCCAAGAAAATGATTTTGAAAATGACTCTTTACTGGATATACAATTGAAACTGGGCAAAACTTTTAAAAATTTAAAGGGAAATACAAATGATAAACCAAGAGAATGGTCTGAAAAATGTTTTTTTTATTGGAATTACAAAAGAGGCTTGTTAAAGCCTTGAAGAAATCTGTGTGATGGGATCAAGAAGAATTAAAAAGAAATCAAATTCTATGACAATATTGATTGATTAAATATTACGGCTGCTAGAAGCAAAAGAAGGGAATATAAAGTTATTTTATTTGATCAATGGTAAAATAAAACATTTTTTGCAACGTTCTGACCACTCATTATGGAATTTTTGCTGATATCAGGATTGAAAAAATAATGTTTAATAGATTTGCTTATAAGTAGCAATCATAGTCAATCAATAAGTAAGTATTCTAACTATAAACATAAAGGAAATTTGGCTGAGAGATACCAGTTTGTCCAAAGACATTGAGCTTATATTGAATAATGGAATAATTTGAGTTTTGAATCAGACCCTAACCCTCACCTTCCCCTGAGCTACAGATATTTGCCACTATTCCATGCTTCTGTCAATCAAATACAAATATTTTACAAACAACTTAAAAGCTGTAAATAGCTTTGGTTGGATTTCTGAATAGAAGACGAAATGGCCAGGAAGACTTTTATTTTTATCCATCCTGTGGGGAAGATGAGTCACTCTAATAATAATAATATGTTTTGATTCAACTTTCTTCAGAAATTGTCACAGAATTTTGCAGTTTTGTTTGGGGTTGTTTGGGGCTACTGTATTTGAACTAGATGACCACTGGGTGGCAATAAAGAATAAGAGTTTTCTGTATCTCCCTGTATTCTATAAAGGACTGCAGCCACTGATAAAGACAGCCTCAGCCTCAATCCCAGCTCAAAGACCTTTTTCACTTGAAATCCAAATAGCTGCACCACTCTATTGTTGTGTTACTTTTCACCAATGATTTAACATATAAGAGTAGATACTACGTCAGAAATGCTACTTACTCATGCCTGTTGCAAACTCTTTAAAGTTAATAAGGGAATCTTTGTTTTCATCCAGAAGTCGAAACATTCTCTCTGCAAGCACCGGCGTGTGCAGTCCACAAGACCAAGGTGTCAGGGAAGCAAACAAATCTTTGAACTGCTCAAGGTTGATGCGGTACTGCTCTAAGTAGGGTAAGCTCTGGTCTCGTTGAGCAGCTGAAGTACGATTTCCCCAGTAACAGCTCATTAAGTGCTTTGCCTATAAACAAAATGAATGATTTATCAGATCTGCATACTGCCTTTATTTATACAAAGTAACATACAGACGCTCCCTCTTCCTATTTCCCTAAAACAAAGATGTCAGAGAGGCTGGGCTGAGAGAGAGTGAGTGACACTTTTTTTTTTATCTATCAGCCTTGAAGACATAACTTAAAGGATTAGACATGGCTTTTAATCAGTTCTGAAACATGCAAGAAAATGAAAAGGATAATTATAAAGAATCTAATTTGCAAACAGAACAAAGCAGAAAATGTTCAATAATGCAGGACAGTTTGGGAATAAATAGGGTTTTCTGGCAGTTCTAAAGCCTTTGAAACAGCACAGTTACCTGAAAAGTTGGTTCTAACACTGTAATGAACACTCTACTATTTTTCTTTACTTAACTGTGATCATTTTAAAGGCCTTGGTTGAAAGCACAACAGTATTCAACCTCTGTGTTTGGAAAATTAGGAATTCATGTTTGCTACGTAAGAAAGACTATTAAGGGACATTGCTTACTGGTAATTCTAAACAAAACCCAGATAGAATCCAAGGCAAAATATTTTATTCCCAGCTACTCAGAACTTGCATCTTTGATTGGAGATTGGTTGAAATACTGCTCTTTTTCCCAAAGAAAAACTAAATAGGAGTCTGGTGTCGTGGCAGACTAAAGCACTGTAATTAACATTCAGCTGCCTGCAATTACTGCAAGTTCAAATCTCACCAGGCTCAAGGTTCTTCCATCCTTTCTAAGATAGGTAAAATGAGGACCCAGATTGTGGGGGCAATAAGCTGACTTTGTATAAATATACAAAAGTATGAAGGCTATTGCTTAACGCATTGTAAGCTACCCTGAGTCTCCGGAGAAGGGCGGCATATAAATAATTTTTTAAAAAAAATATCTTTTAAGGGATCTTATTTTGTTAGGGTGATTTAGCTTTTTGTTTTGTTTTTGTTTTATTACATTTATTACATTACATCTTGTAATGCTAAACAAATACATAACAAAAAGCTGAATCAGCCTAACAAAATAAGATCCCTTTTAATTTTGTTGGATTTCCCCATTTTCTCAACCACAAAAATAAAGTCAAAGTATCTGAACATAAAAGTCTTTTTAATACACCACCATATACCACCAGCTTGGATCCTGGCATCTCTGTAGTTTAAAGGAGTTTTCATCAGCATGCTTTATCTTTACTCGCAGCAATAATAAAAAGGCTAATATTTTGTCAAGGTCTCTCACCTTAAATACTACATAAAGATCTTCTAATTCTTGCATAGAAAAGCCAATGTCTCCAGATACAGCTCGGACCTGCAAAATCACAGAAGCAAATACATCTTAGTTCTGTCAGCTGGGAATCTGGAAAGGATAGGTTTAGTAAAAGGAGGAATTCATATTTTTAAAAGCATGGCAAAGTAACTTTTGAAAAGGAAGTAGCATCTAATGATTTTGAACAGAATGTTGTTGTCTGTATTTGTGAGGTACCGATCTGTAAGATCAGAAGATTCTAAAAACTGAATAACAAATAAAAAGAACAATTCTATTCTCTTGAACTGAGTCAATAAGCACAAAAAGATGGTCAAAAGTATTATATGTACTGAATTTCCTGCACTCAGTGCATTATCATTGGGAGCAGGAACAGGAAATGGGTCGATTTTTTCTTCCGCTCAGCTTTTTTCTCAATGTGCTTATTGTCAAACTTCTACAAGGGCATTAGAGACAATTGCTTGACATCTGATGCTATCTGGAGGGAAGAAATATCACAAACAACAGACAAAAACAGTAGCAAGAAAATGTGAAAGCCACTCTTCCCTTGAGATTCCCAGATAGAGCAATTCAGAGAATTGAAAGGTCGCTATTTCCTGCTATATTTTCAGTAGGAGAAAAGAAGACAGAAAATTAGCTAGTATGGGTCTATGGTAAATCTGCCAAGGTATTTTCATAAAAAAAGCTGGAATGTTTTCAGATCAGCCGGTTATGGGATAGAAATTAAAAAAGAAATCACAATGTTGTTTATGAGGAAAACAGCAACTCTCAGTTGGTTGATACAGAAATTACCCTACTAACAAATTATTGAATTGAGAACTTTTGTTGATACAAATAAATCTGTCTGCACTCATAAGTCAGGAGAAGGCAGGAAAGAGTGAGTTTATAGTACATTGGAATACATATTTGGCATGCTGAATATATGTAGCACATGGGAATAAATATGTGATGTGCTGGAAACTAATCCTTCTCCTGACTTCCAGAATATTTTAGGTTGGAGTTATAGAAGCTGTCAGGTTTTATCTATGGCAAGAACTGCACTAGCATGTTTTTATTCTTATTGGATTTGAGAACAAAACGGACTTAATGAATAGCCTCTCTGAATGTAACCTGTTAGTAAGTATGGAACTGTCTGCAACAGTATCAGAATCAATTAAAATGCCACACGTATAAAGCTTTCTATTTTTCCAGAACAATTAATTATAGAATTATGCCAAATGTTGTGGCTGTGAAATCTTCAGCTTAATACCAGTTTTAAGGGAGACTGATAATACTTCTAATCAATATTCAAATTAGCGACATACCATGACATACCATTATACTATCATACTACACATCTAGCTGTAGAAAATAAAGAATAACATGGCAAGTAGTTATTTTATCGAATTTACTTCTTGATATTATTTAGCTTAACCTAGCCTCAAAACAGGGGTGAAATCCAGCAGGTTCTGGAGAACCGGTAGTGGAAATTTGCAGCAGTTCGGAGAACCAGTAGCAGAAATTTGGAGCAGTTCGGAGAACCAGCAAAAACTACCTCTGGCTAACCCCAGAGTGGGGTGGGAATGGAGATTTTGCAGTATCCTTCCCCTGGAGTGGGGTGGGAATGGAGATTTTGCAGTATCCTTTCCCTGCCACGCCCACCAAGCCATGCCCACCAAGCCACACCACACCCACCAAGCCACACCCACGGAACCGGTAGTAAAAAATTTTGGATTTCACCACAGCCTCAAAGATGCCAAACAGAAGAAACCAAATCAGTCAACTTAATACAAGCTTATTAAAAATATGGATACAACTTACCACACTTCTCTTAGCAGTGTCTTCTAAAGAATGGATTACCTTCAATCTTTGTTTAAAACGCATCTGTTCAATGTCATCCGCTTTCAAATGGCTGAATTTCTGCAGTGGAAATGAAAACTGGGGTTTATAACTAAATCCACAGAAAAATACTATATGTTTGGGGAAAAAAAACACCTACACTCATTTTATGGAATACTTTTACTTAGCAATTATTTGACTGATGATGAAGCAATTCTTGCGGAAGTGATGGTGGCCAATCATAGCTCCATAGCCATGTTTGTAAGTTATGGGGAAAATTGAGCCCATAGATTTATACTGCAAAAATAAGCCAAGGCACTAGACTAGACAGTTACAAAGAGACAGAGCTTTCAATATCTCTTTGCTACCCCTTAGTGCTCATCTGGAAGTCAGATTTGGAAGTTCTAATAGAAAGTAAAGAGGGAAAAGATATGGTATGTTAGCCAATGGTAGCAGCAATAAGAACCATCTGAAAACATAGGATTGGTTTTAGGGAGCCAAAATCAAAACCAATTAAAAGAAAAATGGGTTAAGAAAAGAATAATTACAGCTAAATGATTTATCCGTTGCAATCTTCATAAAACAGTTGACCCCCATACCTTGAATTTGTGAATGCTTATATTAAACACATATCTCTGATTAATAGAAACTACAAGGTCAGTATATAATTCATTTACAAATCTCGAAGTAAAAATATAAGATTTTTGTTATCTTTTAACCTCATAGGCTGTTCTTATAAGTTCAAAAATATCAATTTCCACTGGTGGATCATCTCCACTTGTCAATAAAGCATGGAGGTGAGGAATAGGTGGGAAAATACTTTGCCGATTAACCACATTATCCAGGTACCTACAAAAAAAAAATTGGATTAGTGCATAATCTGAAGATTATGGTCAGGAAAGTCTATATAATTTATTTAATAAAATATATGTCTGAGTCATCTTTCATGAAAAGCTGAATTGATTTTAAAACTAAAATAATTAAGATGACATTTATGATTCAAGATATGTGATTCATTCATATATTATAATTAAATTACATATTAATAATAATGTAATAGTATTGTATAATGTACTGTCTATGTTGAAGCATTTTCGTCTCTGATAAAGGAAAAATGTAATAATCATATATATATATCCCCTCATAACTGTGATTTAAAATTACCTTGTAAACTACCTTTTTAAGGACATATTTTTTGATGCGGCCCTCTTTTTCAGCCTGTAGCTGAAGTTACCTAATGTTGTATTTATCTGCTCTAACCATAAAATATTGTTATCATTTTCTCCTGACACAAGCAGAATTGTGCATGATTTGTGACACCTTGGTGGTAACGGCAGTGATGACGTAGTGAAGCCTGAAATCAATCTAGTTCCTGTTAGCCAATTTTGGCTGCTGCAGACATGGCACATTCCCCAGTTTGTGGAATTCGGTGGTTGGTGACTTTTTCCTGGTGGATATTTTGATTTGAGCAGTAGGAGATATTGGGCACAACACATTATTTATGTATTATGTGGGCTTCTTATTTACATATGTAATGATATTAAAATATCTGCCTGGCAAGCACTTTGCACAATGGAGCGGTGTTGTCTAATAAAGGGTATAATTTTAAGATGGAAAGTCTGTTCTCCCCACCCCCCACCCCCCGCTTAATTCTGAAACTAAAAACAAAGCTACCTGCCCAAGACAGTCATGGCTTCACCTTCGTCACAGCAATTTAACAGCTTGTCCATGTTGGCATCCAGGATGGCCAGGGATACCTGCAAGATGACCTTAATGCCTTCATAGAAGAAACAGTCAACAATGACCACTGCACTTTCAAAAGGCATGACGCTAAGGAAAAGTGTGAGGAACCAAGATAGTGATATGCTGGAAATGACTCCTAAATCTTGCATCTTCTCAGACAGCTGGGGAAGGCAATCTCTTGTTAGTTCTTCAAAGATGCCTTGGTCTACTAGTGCACCTGAAGAGGCAACAGAGACAGAAGTGTTATCTGTGATATAATGAGAGTAAGAGTGTGAAACAAGGTTCTATTACAAATGCTGATTTGTCCAAATCAAATAAATAAAATCTGGGGTACTTTATAGTGAGCGCCCATATGTATAGTCAGTACTTGGATTTGCAAACTGGCTTTACTATATATTACTTATCTTCAAGGAAGTGATTAACATCAGTTACAAAATCCTACTGCGAAGTTTGAACTGCAGCAGTTTTTTCGCTAAGTGAAAACTATCTCGTGCAATAGAATCACAGAGAAGGTAGTCTAAAGATCTCACTCTGACTGCCTCAGATTCTTTTGTGCCAATTAATCTCAGCTTTCAAAGTGACTTACCAACCACTCTAGTGTTGTAGTAATCTGGCAGCATTCTTTCACACAGGGCTACGAGGAGCCAGAAAGCTTCTTCTTCATTACAATACAGAAGCAGTACCGATGTCACTATGTTCATGGCCTGACAAATATGAAGACAAACATGCACATACATAACCATTAATATTGGATAGGGAGCATATTTAAAAAGGCAAGTATTTATTTGCTTTCCAATTTGTCAGGGCCCTCAGATATAAATTATAAATGAAGAGGGCATTGTATAGCTCAGAATCATATCCTTGGCTCTATACAACTACTTTAAGAAAGTAGGTACGTCTGGAATATTTAGTGTTAAATATTAAGCACAAGAGAGAAACCTTTGTTATATAATAAATATTTTAATGTATTTTGCAGTTTATCAATGCCACACCCAGTTTTAGATATAAAATCTAAAGCAATCTTATTTCAACCATAACGGTTTAGAAATTAATCATTACTAATGCAAGCTTTTTTATTTTAAAAGTTTAAGTTATTTAACATCAATCTGTTAATAATCTCATCAAGACTGTATAAACACCACTGTGCCCAAATATTATGTAAAATTTTATAATAATAAAACAAGAGATAATAAAACATCCTCCTGAAATTTCCCTGGGGAAATGAAAGAGGAAGAGAGAGATTCTTATACGCCCTTATATAATCTCACTTATCCTTTCTCTTCCTCTTTCTTTTCCTCCAGAACCTTTTCAGGGTAGAATCCCTTTTTCTCAAGAAGCACATAAAGATTGAAGGCGTCTACAAAACAGAGGCTGGGGAATCACACAGCCCACAGTTTGCTCAACCATGCCCAAATAGTGGTCTCGGAAGGCAATAATATATTCCTACCCATGAAAGAAGGGAGAGGCTGAGCTTCAAATCAAACTATGGCCAAGATGTGAGAAGGAATGCCATCAAACTAGTAGATAATCTAAAAATATCGCTCCCTTACCTGGCAGTATCCAATTGTAGGATTCCGAAAAGCATATGCTGTTAGTACCCTTCTAAGGGCAGCAATTCCTAGTTCATTCTGAAAGGCAGGGTGCTCCGGCATTGAACGATGCAGGTCTCTTTCAATTTCTTCAGTGGCAAGGCTATACTTTCCCATAGATTGTTTCACCAAATCACTGTAATATTCAGGGTGAGTGGCCATCTCATTCCAGGCCCCTGTATTGACATACAAACATTTTTCTTTCCTACTGCACTCAAAATGTGATTCAGGCTGAGGCTTCTACAAAGAAAACATTCCTGCAGGTTATCAAGCCTTTTACAGCTAGTTTACACTGAGGACTAAGTGCGTGATGTTAATAAGAATGATATATTTAGAAAAGATATTTTAAAGAATAGTATTTATTTTGCATTTCATTTTAGCAAACTTAAAAGAAAAATACTTTGAGGAAAAAAAGCCTCACAATTGTCTGAAGCAACTGGCTTAGAACTAAGAAATGCTAGCTCTGGGAACAGTAATTGCTGACTTTTCAGGTCACCTGCAGTTTGGGGAGCAATTTCATTTTAATGGCAGTAGTATTATGCAACTGTGTAGCAGGGGAAAGTATTTTCTCCTTAAGTCAGGAATCTATTGTGCACATTTAGCAAGAACGTCACCTGAAAACAGAAGCCACAGTTCTCCACGAAGACTCTCTGGAATTCCTTTCTGCACCAGCTCACGAGTCTTGGCTGTCCGGTACATACACATGCCCCTCCCATATTCAAAAAAATGAATGTTCCAAGATTCTTCTTTCATTGTCTCCTTTGCCTGAAAAGGAAAGGATAGAGGGGAACACACCACTGTTATGGATGTTGAGGAGAGGTATGATAAATTGGGTGTGATGATCATTATGAAATGCTGTGACTTACATACTTGCATCACAAATCACAAGGTCGTCAGAATTTTATAACGGTGCAAATACATAATGGTGCCATATGCATGATAATGCATTCTGACGTCATTGTGATTTGCTACAGACACCTCAAGCCGCTGGAAACTTCTGTAGCGCCAAGTATTTTTCTTTTTCCCCTCCAGTGCAGCTTTTTCACTCTATCAGTAATTTATAAACATTGATCTCTAGTAGTAACTTACAAAAATACTGAAACAGAAATACATGAAATATGATATCAGAAAGTTTTCCTCTGAATTGATTAAAAAGGAATTAGAGTGCAAAATAGTAGCATGGTTCTTGAACGGTATTATCTAGATTGACATACTGTAAAATGAATTTGATCTCAATCTATAACTGTGTCAGAACGTAGATTAACACTCTATTCCATCTCAGAGGTTAACTTTTGTAGAAGTTTAAAATATGGTTGCAAACATGTCTTAATGAACACATTACTAACAGCTAGTTTGTTTAAGATCCTGGATTAGAAACTAGGAGAGTATGAGTTCTAATCTTCCGTTAGCTATAGAAGCCGACTGAGTGACCTTGGGGAGTCACGCTCTCTCAGCCCAATCCACCTCACAGGCTTAGGGAAAATATGAGAAAGGAGCTGCTACCTTTAGGTGTACAAAAAGGAAACAGCTTATAAATCTAATAAATTCTTTAATACAAAGTAGCACAATTAACTGAATTTAATTCATCTGTAATACAAAACAATACATCATATCCTAGATTAAAAATAAACATAGTTTTCAAAGGAAAACAAACACCAAGAATCAACTGTTCCTTGTAGCTTTTGCACTATTTGATGGACTGGTTTTAAACAAAAACCTTAAAGATATTTTTATATGAACAGTTAGTGTTAATAGATTTGGTCTTGTTCAAACTTTCTTTAGGGTTCAAATGCATAGCCATGTTTCTTCTTACTGATATCTTCAATATTCAATTTATTTATCTGTCAAATTTGTATGGCCGCCATCTCACACAAAGTGGCATACAATAAAACCCACTATTAAAACTTTCTGCAAAACCAATTAAAACAGTAAACACAGATTAAAAACAAAACCACAAGCAGAAGAATATCACCATCACGCAAGGTCCCTAACACCAAGGAATCCACAGGCCTAGTGAAAAAAACCACTTGTTTTAAGGGCTTTCCAAAAGGCACCAAGGGTTGGGGCTAACCTTCCCTCACAAGGAATGGTGTTCCAAAGAGTAGGTGCAATGGCAGGTCCCATTGCATGTGATTCTTTCACAGATGGGATCCACAGCAGGCCTCTCCTGCCAGACGTAATATGACAGGTAGATCACAAAGGGACAATTCCTCAAATTGGCCCCACACTGTATCAAGTAGGGATTTAAAAGTCCAAACTGGCAACATGAATTGGATTTGAAAGCAATCTGGCAATCAATGTAGAGATATAAAATGTGACCTCTTTAGGGCATACATAACGTCCTGTTCCACATTTTACACTGGTTGAAGCTTCCAAATACTCTTAGAGCAGCTCCACATGGAATGCATTAGAATAGTCCATAAAAGAAGTGACTAAGACACGAGTAACTGTGAGCAGGAGCATCAGGATCCAGGAATGAGTGTAACTGGTACAGAACAAAGTTGTGCAAACACCCTAGAAATGACTATCTGCTCCTTGACCCCCGCGTTTGAAAGTTGGGTATATCTGGGGCAGTGCCACTCAATCTAGAATCAAAGATGGTAAAGTTTAGGGAGGCCCTAAAAAGCAAAGCTACTCAGTCTTGCCAGGATTCATTTGAAGCTTGTTGCTCCCCATTCAGACATCATAGCCTTCAAGCATTGGGACAGGACATCTACAGCATTGCCTAATTCATCAGGAGTGGAAAGATATAATTGAATATCAGCACACTGATGAAATTTCAGTCCCTGATGATGGATGATCTCCAATAACAGTCACATGTAGATGACAGGAGCAGAGAGAGTACCGAACCTTGCAGTATCATACATAGTACAGGATCTGTCACTCTGGATCAATACTGACCGGTATTGACCCCTAAGGAAGGAAGAAAACCAACACAATACTGTGCCACCCATTCCCAATCCCCGGAGCTGATTCAGAAGGATACCATGCCTGATGGTATTGAAAGCCAATAAGAAGTCAAATATAGCCAAGATGGATGCACTACCCTCATCCTGCACCCACCACAGATCATCCAAAAGAGCAGCCAATGCCATTTCTGTTAAATCCAGAACTGAAGCCTAACTGAAAAGGGTTCAGATAATCCACTTCATCTACAGTCCACTGAAGCTGCTGTATGACCACCTTCTCCATAATCTTACCTCAAAAAGGAAGGTTTGGACATTGGACAAAAATTGTCCAGTATGGTAGGATCCAATAATGGTTTCTTGAGAAAGGGGCAAAGCAACACCTCCCTTAGAGAAGGAACCAACCCCTCTCCCAAGGATGAATTAATCACCATCAGTGCCATAGGGGGCTCAATAACTTCTTCCTCACATGATCTACCAACACTGGCCTCTCCCACCAACCCCTCTAAGTTGGCCGAGGGTTATCCCCATTTCACATATCCCAATTCCCTTCCTAGGTCTCACTAAGGGAGGGCATGTAGCATGTAGCATCACCATCAAACAATGTCACAAAGCTGCGACGGCAACATGACAAACCCCTACTGGGCACCTTCAGTGCTGATATAAAAAAACAAGCTTATTGCCAGGGCCCACACCAGAGTAACCAACAGCTGGGTTGCCCTCCATAGAGGACAGATTTGTGATAAGCACTTTCCAGCAAGTTTACTTCCAAATAGCTCCAGCAAGCTCCCTTTAGAAATGCCAGACAGTGGGAGCCAGGGAAATGTATTATTCCATCTTTTCAAAGCCAACAACCCAAGCAGGAAGACATTTTCAAGATACATACTGTATTTCTCGGAGTATAAGATGCACCTACCTTTTTTGGTGAGGAAAAGAAGAAATTGCCTCTGAGCAATTTTGCCTCATTGCAGCAAACAGCCTGCTTTACTTTCATTTTCGTTTTCAGCATAGCTTGATTAGCACAAGGAGAAAAAAAATCTGCTCCAGCAATTTACCTCTTTGCAGCAAGTAGCAGAGCCCTGCGCAAAACAGCTGAGAGCAAATCAGCTGACAGTCGGGAGGCCGATCTAATCAACTTGTGCTAATTAGGCTATGTTGAACCTGAAAGGAGCTGTTTTTTCTTGCTGCTTGCTTGCAAGGAGGTAACTGCTGCGAGGCAGAAGCCAAAGGGTGGGGGCCAGTGGGTGGGCGGGGCTACATTCAGTATCTAAGACGCACCTAAATTTTCACCCCCTTTTAGGGGGGAAAAGGTGCGTCTTATACTCTGAAAAATACGGTATATGGTTTTAGAAAATTAAGTTGAAGTTGCATTAACTCATTTATGTTCTTCACATTTAGATGAATATGTCTGAAATATTTTCCCATCTAAAAATATACCACTTAATACCGTAAGAATTTATAAAGTATTTATTCTTATGAGTTGTTATAATTAAAAGGGTTTTAATTATACTGCACACAGTGCATTTTCTGAATTGATAAAAAAAAAATCATTACTATACCCATTTTATTCCAGAGGATTCCTCTGAATTGGTCCCAAACAATTTCAACAGTCCTTGAGATGCTGTGGGTACCTCATCTGTGCAAAAGTTCACAGGCTGATTATTGAGAGGAGACGCAGGACTGTCTGCAGGAGGACTGTTAGGAGACATTTCCTAAAAAAGAAATGTACAACTCAAAACGTGGAAATACAAGCAAGTTCAACAGCAGTCTGAAGGCTACTTGGACTTCTAGTGCAATCAATACTGTTCTAGGAAGACATCCATTATGGCTACAATACATTATTGATGACATTGCCATTAATGCCTTCACCCTCATTTAAATCATCTAAGATATTCATAGATTGTGGAATACGATCATCATGTATATTACAGAGCAACAATTCTTTATTCATGATATATGTACCCATTAGGAAGCCATGGTTAACCCTGGAACTCCTACAAAATATAGTAACATAAAGCTCACATTTGCAATGTGCTTGTAATTACATGTGTACCTGACAAATGCAAGGTTTAAATCAACATCTAATAACCAGTGGGGGGGGAAATAACTGAGAGGCTTATTAATTCCCTGTCACTGTCATTCTAACGTAGAATAACAATGAATTATCAATCCAGTCTTTTACATGGAAAATAATTATTTAAGAAACTGCTATTAGTAGGAAATTAATCTAAAATTTCAGCTAGCTTTTCTACTGCTAGCAAAAGTCTGCTGCTGTAGGAGATGACCAGGCTGAGCCCGAGGAAGGGGACAAACGCATCATCAGTCATGAGTCCCTTCGCACCCACAAGAGATTTAAGTCCAGCCCATTTTTATTTCCTTTCTATTCTTAACTCTTGCTAATTTCTCTTGACTGTTAGCAGTTCAGGTTCTTGCAAAGAGCTTAAGCTTACAATAAAGCTTTATACATATTTGAACTGCCTGGATCTTCTGATTTTCCTGGTGCTGATAGCTGCTTTGCTTTCTTTCATAATTAATAAACAGCAACACTTCTATCTGAGATATTGGATAGTAAGGGGCACTTCACTTAACATATGGCTACCTTGCTTCCTCAAGACTCGTCACAGCTATTAGTTATCTGCACATGTAAATATATGCATGGGTAATACTTCTGATAAAGCAAACTGGTCATTCCTTTGAATGCTCTGTAGAATGCATTGAACAGGCTCAGGGCACGTAGTGTGTGATTCTGGATAAATAAAAGTGAGCTGAGAGTAGCAACCTCCAACTTAAATAGCAGCGATGTATAAGTAACATATTTCTCCCATAGGCAGGTCATCCTATATGAGACCATATTACATGCAAATAGATTAATGTGTTCATCCAAGCAATCCAATATTGTTAAGATATTTAAATTTAGTAGCTGGAGTAGTGGGGTTGTGCAGTGAGCCAGAACATACAGTTGTGGTTAACTAGTTGGAGAATGATGGCTTCTGCGTGAGGCAATCCGTGCTGTGATTGGTTACTGTGGGTGTGGAGAGTTTCCCTTTTTTTTCTGTGTGCTCTGTAATTTACCTCATGATGCTCCTGTTTGCTCGACTATCTAGTTTGTTGTATATATTGATATAAAATATATTTATTTGCATAAAACTATAAATTCATGTCAGCATCTCTGATTTCATTTGTACACTGCCTGCACAATTCCCTGACAATATTATTTATTCTGTCAGGTATCATTGAGGTCCTCAAATTGATAGATCCCACCTGCACCCTCACTCTTTTAATGAGAGATACTTGCACTAAACTAGAGTCCCTCTGCTCTGGTTTATGTGGCTACCCAGGCAGTTAAATAAGTACCCCATCCACCTTTCACTGATATTTCTTTTTATTCAAGGTTTATTTATTAAGTATTATTGGCTTTTCAATGTTATAAAAATAATTTTAGATTGGTACCACAACATTGGAAGCTCACTAATGATCAAAAACTTGGCTGCAGAAGAAGGATGAACAGAATGGCCAAAGCAAGCTGGGAAAAATGAAATGGTAAAATTAAAAATTTTTGCAAGGCAGCCACTTGAGACAGCAGAAGAAACCCAGATATGAAGGTGTCCTTGACTTCGGATCATGACAAACAGATCTAAACAGGATTAGAAATCCTTTCTCTAAATAGCCAGTCAGTGCCTTAGTGATAGTCAAACCTGATCCACTGTTCACAAATTCACAGATAAAATTAAGGCAATTCTAAATACAACATCAAGGGAGTAATGGAATGGAATGTCAATCAGAATGAAATGACTCCATATGCTCTAATCTCGAGCTACTTCCCTCCCCCAGCTACTTTAGATAGAGATCTCAGTAGTTTTCCTTCTTGCTCTGGGAACTCAAGTCAATGCTATCTAATCAGTTCGAAGGCCTTGTCAAGAATAGAAACAACAGTCAACTGCCAGAATTTTATAAATATTTATAGAAGATCGTTTCAAGGCTCATTGCTGGCACTGTACCTCAGAGGCATGGTCACCAATACTCTTCTTTTGCCCTATGTCACTGCATGTTTGCTTTGAAGGAGTCCTCTGTAGGAAGTCAGAAATTCTCTGTACTAGGAAGTCTCGGTCCTTCAGGTTGGCAAAGAGGAAGGTCATTTTGCTTCGAGTGCTGATGGAAAGTGGGCTAGGCAAAATGCTGGAGCTGTCAGCTTTCTCAACAATTGTAACCTACATAGAGGGATAAATGGGGTATATCAAGATATGGATCTTGTTTCTGTCACCCCAGAGAATTACTTATTTAACCAATGGACTAATATACTGAGGTTCAAAACCAAAATCCTACTATCTTCAAGGAAATCCTTCAAAATTACACCAGTAACTAAATGCTGGCCTCTCAAAATAATTCATTATCAAAAACAACTTCTCACCTCCCTAAGTGGTATTATGAGATGACATGCCTCTTCTGCCTTGCTAGCAAAACAGATATAGTTATTGGACACAAACATCTGGCCGAGAATGTGGATTTTATTGAATGGGGTCCACAAAGTGCAGTCTGTGTGCCCATCAAGCCGTTCATCCTTGGGCAATCGAAAAGTAGCACGGTACCATTCATTTTTGGCTCTGGCATCCAGATCCCTAAAGAAAATGAAATATATATGCACACATGCCAATGGGGTAATTACTGAGAAATCCATTAGAGTTGTCTTTTTCTAACATGTCCCGTTCAGATGTGCTGGACTTTACCTTCAATCATGCACAATCCTTTTTCAATATAGTTTCAAATAAGAACATAGATATTGTCTTATTGGACCACTGATTGCCAAAAATCCCTACTACAGATCCAGGTAGTCCTCAAGTTACAACTAGTTATACAATGACCACTTGCAGTCACAATGGCCTCAGAACAGGTGCTTTTTGGCCATTGTAAAATGTCATGCCAGACTCCCCCAGTCACAGGAAACTTCAGGTGCTTGGTAACCTGTTTGCATTTATGACTGGATGCCAAATGCCCTGCGACCATGTGATCACCATTTGCAATTTTCACTCCCTGCCCCACCATGCCTGGGAGCCTTCTCCATGGTGTTCTATTTAATGACCCATGTGGTTGCTTAATGACTGCAACTGGGAGAGCCAGAATTGCAATTATTGAGAGAAATGGTCGTGTGGCATCTCACTTAACAACCACTTCGCTCAATGACCAAGATTTTCAGGCATTATTGTAATCATAAATGTAGGACTACCTGTATATGCTTTTCAGTATAAGTATGGAACTATAATAAAAAATATCTTTTAAAGAACTGCTTTGATTCCAAAGAAAGAACAATAGCACTGTGAAGATAATATGTCAATGAAAAGATCTGGCTAATATTATAGGACATTTGGTCAGAGAAAGAAAAAGGGCACTGCTTAGGGCAACGTAAATATTTAGATGCAATAAAAAAAGAAATAAGAATAGTTCAGAAAACTGGTTCAAATATATAGGGTATAAGTGGGCCTAATAACAGAAGTCACTACATTCTGGGAGAGTATTCATCTGGAAGGACAACCAGTTTTGTTTTCCACAGAATTTGTCTTTATAAATTCAAGAGCATATAGCCTATTCTGTCAATTTTTCCTTTTAGGTTGAATTGTCTTTCTTTGGGGTAAATGCATTAGCTGCAGCATGATTAGACATAGCTACTTTTTCCAGGACTGAACTCAGAGAAAACTAGTTTTGCAAGTTGGCAACAAGAAGCTGTATGTAATACTGCCTAAATAAATGAAAGATTAATCTTTCTCTGGCCCCAGAAAATCTCAAGTAGAAAAACAGATCAAAAATTATCCAAAAAACCTGTGGTTATCTTGGCATGTGTATACGAGAGTCAGTCTCTTAAAAGTTGTGAAGTCCTAGCTTTTCTCTCAGGCATTAGTGCCAAATTATTAACGGAGCCTGAAATGTGCGTTTTAGTATTGTGACATATTTCTGTGGTGACTTGATTACTATTATTATGGTTATTGTAATTATTTTTGTTTAATTTAGATTAGCTTTATAACATTAGTCTGTTGCATTATCTGTTTGCTGATCAGTTACTTGTTTAAGATGGTCAGCTATGTAAATTATCTAAATAAAGAGAACTGGAAAAAACCCCAGTGGTTTAATTATGGAGGTTCCATATGGGGATTTCCACCCATGACTCCATAGTTAGAAATATAAGAAAATTTAGTTGGAACAACAGAAAGAGCAATCCTATTTTCTAGAAATCAATTCCATAACTACAACAAAATCAAAGATTTTATTCAAAAATTCTTGGATTATATAAACAATAAATTTTGGGGATATAAATAGGCTGTATGGGAAGAAGAAAAATGCAAATTCAAATATTATCTACAAGTTTCTTATCTCAATTTTTTCTGGTAGCTCTAGGAAAAATACAAGGACAGAAATCAAGCATATTTTTATGAGAGACTGGGAAGAAAATGCAGAAAGTTCAGAGCTAGTTTGTACTTGAGATTTCAGTCAGACTCGTGTTCCTGCAATTCAGATCAAGAATGGCCCTGAAATAGTTGGGCAGATTAGAAAGAACCTCCTTGGATTATTATCTGGTTGCATATTTTCATTTTTTTTTCATTTGTAAACATGAAAATTGATAAAATGCATTATTTTTGCAAGTCATACTAAAAAGCACAAAACAGAAGATATCCCATAGAAAAACAGGCAGAAAACAAATGATAAACACATACACATGTACTATCTAATGCCTAGCTTCCCAGCCTTATCAATTTAGCATCAACCACCACAGTTGAAATCAATGCTAGAGATGTTTTCTTCCTCAATAAATGTGCCTACACCTTTTATGTGTGTATGAATATATGCATCTGTGTACATATGCACACTAATCCCAAGTACACCCCGTAAGAAATGAAATGTCAGGAAAAAAAACATTTTCACACTATAGAAGAAGGCATGCTATTTAGTTATAAAGAGAGTTACAATTCACCAGGATGATGAAAGGCATTCTCTCTGTACAAAGGAAATATTGGTTTCTTTCTTTTGGGAAAACATAGTTTGTTTTTGTTCTTAGTTATGAAAACATTTGCGGCTGTTTCTATTTGGACTGAAGCCAATTAGAGAGTGGCCTATACCTTGTCTAAAGGTGTCCTAAAATCTTGGAAGACAAACAAACACACATGCTTACCTCTTGAGTGCTGAGATATTCTTGAGTGGCTTGCTGGGTTTGGGAAGCAGCATGTCCTCCGTGAAACTTTTATTATCAAACAGTTGACGCATGGCAATGTTAGCCAACTGTTCCATTAATTTGAAGGTCTCATTGATGTTGAGGAACATAGAAAAGTAGAGTTCACTGTCTCTGGTACTCACTTTGATGCACTCAGGAAACAGAAGGGTAGCATTCTTCTCTAGCTGTGTTATATCTACCCACTGCACTATAAGGGTCACTGCGGAAACAAGTAAATCCAATTCATCAATTACTCTCATAGAGAATTACATGGGAAATATTTTAAAATAATTTGCAGATATTTTAGCAATATTAATGTGAAATAGCCAACTGCCCATTGCTGAACTCTAATAAAGCAATAAGATCAAAAAGATGCATATTTCAGATCCACTCCACTCTATGGGAGAGATATGGGAATTGTGCAATTTACTGTTAGAGCAGTGTGAGTGTTAGTTGCAGTCCCCTAATCAAAAAGCAGGTTGAAAAAGGCAATGCTATCAGATTTAATAAATGTTTGAAACATTAAACAATAAGAGACACATCATCGACAGGTTACCTTCTTTGCCCAAAAGGAAGGAATAGAAGCAAAGGTGATTAACAGTGAGATACAGCCAGCCCTGTCTTGGGACGCGCCCTTTCCAATAACTGCAAGAGTAGTAATTGACAAGTTTCTCTACTTCAGGCATTCCAAACTGCTTGCGCATCTTCAGTTCTGCTTCCTTAAATTTGCCAGGATCTTCTTCCCCCTGTGGCTGTCGATTCTTATTCTCTTCAGCAATAATTCCCTGAAGGAAAAAGTGACAAGTAAAAATGAGTGCTTTTTCATTTGTTGCACTAGTTAACCATTAAACACAAATATTCCTCTGGAAATTGCACTTCTATGTGTGCATGCACAATTTCCCAATGTTCAAAACTCCATATTCAATGCTCCAAAAACTATGTTAGCATATTGATGATTATTAATAACATTATTGTGGCTTCAGACTGTTTATCCACTTGCCTGAATCATATATGAATTACATTTATTTCTGTTATATGTCCTATAAGTTGTACAGAAACATCTGAAATGCTTCCCTAACTATAAAGAAAGCAGTGCAGGAAGTAAGGGAGCACAAAAGAAGATAACGTTTACTGTCACTTTTTTCTGTGACTACACTGGCACACATTAAAAAATGAAATTCTGTTGCCTGCTCTCAAAAGAATCCATCCATCCATCCATCCACACAGACATATACAGTTGTGCTCATAAGTTTACATACCCTGGCAGAATTTATGATTTCTTGGTCATTTTTCAGAGAACATGAATGATAACACAAAAACCTTTCTTTCACTCATGGTTAGTGTTTGGCTGAAGCCATTTATTATCAATCAACTGTGTTTACTCTTTTTCAATCTTAATGACAACAGAAACTACCCAAATGACCCTGATCACAAGTTTATATACCCCAGTTCTTAATATGGTGTATTGCCCCCTTTAACATCAATGACAGCTTGAAGTCTTTTGTGGTATGTGTGGATGAGGCTCTTTATCTTCTCAGATGGTAAAGCTGCCCATTCTTCCTGGCAAAAAGCCTCCAGGTCCTGTAAATTCTTGGGCTGCCTTGCATGAACTGCACGTTTGAGATCTCCCCAGAGTGGCTAAATGATATTGAGGTCAGCAGACTGAGATGGCCACTCCAGAATTCACTTTATTCTGCTATAGCCAATGACAGGTCGACTTGGCCTTGTGTTTAGGATCATTGCCATGTTGGAATGTCCAAGTACGTCCCATGTGCAGCTTCCGGGCTGATGAATGCAAATTGTCCTCCAGTATCTTTTGATAACATACTGCATTCATCGTGCCATCAGTTCTGACCAAATTTCCTGTGCCTTTGTAGCTCACACATCCCCAAAATATCAGCAATCCACCACCGTGTTTCACAGTAGGAATGGTGTACTTTTCATCGTAGGCCTTGTTGACTCCTCTCCAAATGTAGCTTTTATAGTTGTGGCCAAAAAGTTCAATTTTGGTCTCATCACTCCAAATGACTTTGTGCCAGAAGGTTTGAGGCTTGTCTCTGTGCTGTTTGGTGTATTGTAAGCAGGATACTTTGTGGCATTTGCGTAGTAATGGCTTTCTTCTGGCAACTCGACCATGCAGCCCATCTTTCTTCAAATGCCTCCCTATTGTGCATCTTGCAACAGCCACACCACATGTTTTCAGAGAATCCTGTATTTCACCTGAAGTTATTTGTGGGTTTTTCTTTGCATCCCGAACAATTTTCCTGGCAGTTGTGGCTGAAAGTTTAGTTGGTCTACCTGACCGTGGTTTGGTTTCAACAGAACCCCTCAGTTTCCACTTCTTGATTAGAGTTTGAACACTGCTGATTGGCATTCTCAATTCCTTGGATCAACTACTTTTTCCCGCAGATCCTTTGGACAATTCTTTTGCTTTCCCCATGACTCAGAATCCAGAAACGTCAGTGCAGCACTGGATGAAGGAGGCAAAGGTCTGTCAGGTGGTCAAAAACTCATTGGCCTTTTATACACACACACTAATTACACGCAAGCAGATCACAGATGAGGATGGTTACTTTTAATAGCCATTCACACCCCTTTGTGTCAACCTGTGTGCATGTTATCAGGCCACAATCACCAGGGTATGTAAATTTTTGATCAGGGTCATTTGGGTAGTTTCTGTTGTCATTAAGATTGAAAAAGAGTAAACACAGTTGATTGATAATAAATGGCTTCAGCCAAACACTAACCATGAATGAAAGAAAGGTTTTTGTGTTATCATTCATATTCTCTGAAAAATGGCCAGGAAATCATAAATTCTGCCAGGCTATGTAAACTTATGAGCACAACTATACACACACACACACACACACACACACACACACACACATACATATTTATATAACAGAACGATTTGCTCCATTCCTAAGTACTCCATAGGCAACCAAATACTTTTCGTCCAGACAGAGAAATGATGGAGACTCAAAGCTTCGTGTGCTTGCAAAGGGAACAGTTTGAAATGGAGCAATTAGCTGTTTCAAAGTGCCCCCTTTGCAAGCAGACAAAGCTTCATCTCTCTCTGGGCAAAAAGTGTTTGGGCAGCTCCACCAGGTCCACCCTCTTCGTCCCACTGTCTGATTGACTGCAGCCTCAATCGGGGCCAAGGTCTCGGCATGCCCCGGCCTCCATCTGCCTTGCCAGGAGGGCGAAGTGCCCCCGTGAAGCCAGCAGCAGCATGGGCAGTCGTTTGGTGGCCAGCATGGTGTCTGCTGCAGCTGAGAAGTGTCCTTGCAGCAGCTGGGCCAGCAGGCGGGGTGGGTGGAGGCTGGGGCATGCTGAGAGCTTGATCCGTTGCAGCCGTGGGCAAGCAGACAGTGGAATGGAGAGGGTGGGGCCAGCCGTAGGTGCTCTCCCACCCCTGTCGGGCCCACACTTGCTGCCTCCTGCACTTAAAAAGACCTGTCTGAAAATAAGCTCGAGTGCTTATTTTCAAGCGCAAAAGAAAATAAGATCGGGTCTTATTTTCGGAGAAACACGGTAGTGGAAAAAAAAAGAAATGGAAAAGAGTAAGAATACAGGCAGAAGGAAGAATCAACAAAACTCTCAAAGATTCTTCCCTCCTAATGAAGGTCGATATACGCTCTAGCACTTTAATTACACAGTGAAATATTAAAGCAGTTAATTAGAAGCTTCAGGCAAAGTGATCCAGTAGTAAGCAATCTCTATGGGTGATCCTTGAAAAATCCCTATTTAATATGTACTATACTATGAATATTTGTCCCACTGAGTTTTACATGGAGGCTTAAAATCTATAGCTCTCAATAGTTTGTCTTTCATTTATTAAGGAATGTGACAAGAACACCTCTTACATGTATTTTACCCTTGACAAAGGTAGTGATATCTTCTTCACTGTCAAAGATTGCAAGAGTCTGGAGCAAATTATTCTCTAGCCATTCCCAATGGCTTGTAATTTCCTGACGGTTTGAGCCTAGACAGAGATTAAGAACAACCAGAGAAGATATAAACAAAGCTTTCCTATAATAAAAGTGACACATATATAAAAGGATGAAAATGCTTATATTAAACAGTCATTTGTCAAGTCATCTTCTTTTAAATTTCTATTCGGATCAGGAGTTTTTGTCTCTCATTTAATTAAAGAGTCCTAAATTAAAGGACTGAGTTTCCATGCCAAACATCCCTAATACATGAGTGCTGAAACTGGGAAAAACAGGAAATATTCACCAGTTTGTGTATAAAAACTCTTTGCTTCCCTGGTTAGGTATCAGAACTTACCACAAGCCACTGCCCAATATATCTGAGAATCCTGTGTTTGATGCAAGATCCTATAAGGAGCAACTCTAGCACTGGAGTCCAAAACTACATCCAAAGTTCCCACGAGCAGTCCTAACACAATGAAAACGCAGAAAAGAATATTATGGACATTATCTAATTAAAAGAAAATGCAATGTAATCATTTATATAGAACATAAAAATTTAAAAGACAGTAAATTATAAATTTGAAAATATGTGGACCCAACTCTAATTGGATGTTCCAATGATGAGAAAAAAAAAAACAGCTTGAAACAGTTACTGTTGGCAATTTACATGTTTCATTTTTAAATGAAATAATATCAGTGGGGATGGACAGATTTCCTCTTGTTGCGATTGTGGTTCTGATATGCAAACTATTAAGCATATTGTGCAAGATTGCCCATGATGTGTATTCTTTGGTTCCCTAGAAGATCTGCAGGAAATTGCCTACATAGCTGAATTGAACATCCAGTTATGAGCCCACTGCTGTACCCCCATAGAAGTTTTATATAAAATTATGTGGGTGTGTATATATGTTTACTTCTCTTCTGTCATGTTCTCATCATATGCTAAATAAATAAAGGAAATTATTTGCTTTCGTCTGGCATGACCATGAGAGATGGTGCAATCCACTTCGTTTGATATCTTCAAGCTAAAACTAGACCAGTGTTTTTCAAACTTGGCAACTGTAAGATGCATGGACTTAAACTTTCAGAATTGGGAGTGCAGCAGAGGTGGGTTTCAGCAGGTTCTGACCATTTGAAAAACACTGGTCTAGACAATCATCTGCCAAGGTCTTTTTAACTTTGGAATCCTGCATTGAGCAAGATATTGGGCTCAATAGCTTAAATGGCCTTTCCAATATTTTGATTCTATGCTATTAGGAAAAAAATTCAGGGTACACTGAGTTTTAAAGAATAATTATTCAAAATTCTGAGAAAATGTTCACATAGCTGACAATAAATTTTGCACTGCTATGAAGACAATTTTCTAGCAGGTAATATTTGTACATGTTACTAAAACCTGATGGAAGAAACTGCCCAAAGCAGGGATGGGGAGCTTCTGGATCGTGAGCCAAATGCAGCTTATAAGAACTCCTCTGTAACTGAACTCTATTTACTACAGCAATTTGATTTTTAGAAAATATTCAACCAGAACCTTTCTAAACCTTTTAAACCAAACGGGGAACAACGTTCAAATGCAGCAGTACAGGTTCCTCGCTATACCATATGAGATGTTGACTGGAGTTGTAATTTATAATTCAGTTCAATGATTGCCATAAAATAAGTTCAGCCTTACCAGATAGGAAACACAAGATAAACGAATTGTAAAACTACTTTAGCAGAATCTTGCATATCTTAAAGTAAAATGCTCCTGCCATCATCTTTACAACTTGACAACTTAGGGAGGGCTCCTTCTGAGCTTCTTGCTCCATCCATTATGGGCTCTGCTGTCTCTTATCTGACCTTTTTTAAATAAGGAATTATTTGCCCCTCTCCCAAGGTCTTTCTCACATACGATTATACACAATGATTTCCACTAATCTACAGTGACAAGAGATATACAAGTCACTAATAAACAAGAATAACCAAGGATTATTTGGAGACAATGATTGCATATATAATAACAAATGATATGTTAAATGTATGTTAATAAAGCTCCATCTCCAATTTGAATTCAAACAAACTCCTTTGTGTATTTTCCCACATGCAATTTCTACACTCAGCTGCTGATGACCAATTAAATGTATGCTTAATTCAAAAAAGATGGATTTACTCATCACATTAAACCGAAGTTTAGTATAATGTATGACCCATTCAGAGAGGATTTTCAGTGATCAATCTCCCAAGACAAAATGGATGTTTTTTTCATTTTCAAATACATTAAATCCACAGCTGGGCATCTTCCAGAAGGTCCCTATTTAGGTGGCCTAGTGGTGAAGACGCTTGCCTCCGACTCAAAAGGTTAAGAGTTGAATCCTAGGTAGTAGCACATGTTTCTCTCCTAGGGTGCAAAGAAAAAATACCTGAGGCAAATTCCGAACTCGCCACAAGCATTAGGAAGGACATTTCATGTCTCTGAGATTAGATTAGAGAAAAGGGAATTTCCAGTATCTGCTGAAAACATTTATTCAATGGTAGAGTCATTTTCTAATGAAACAAATAAACTAGTAAACTATTTACAAAATGGTCAAACAAAGCAGTTGTGAAACAAATAAAGCATCTGTAAACAAGCCGTACATATAATCTATTCAATTACTGTGGTGTATTCATCTGGAGTTTTTCAAATGAAATTGAGATTTAATAAATTAATCATTAAAAACTGTAAGATATCCTGAAAATAACCTCTTATGGCACAATAAAATTAACATACATTATCATCAGTTTCTTTGGATAACTAATGGCATCAACATGATTACATTACAAAACCAGTATTTGCTGCCTTGGCTTCTATTTCCACAATTACTGTATTTTTTACTCCATAAGACATACCTCCCCCCCAAAATGGTGGATGGTGCCAGTCCTCTGGTGAATAGCAACTGGGCTGCCACGGCGGGATCCTTTTACAGTGCTGAACCCCACCTCTTCTGTTTTTGTCATTGCCTGCCTCTTCTGTCTCTTGTGATCCCCTCAGGCTCCACCTGATTTCCCCCCCCCCCCCGTTTTCCTCCGCTAAACCTAGGTGCGTCTTATGGTCAGGTGCGTCTTATGGAGCGAAAAATACGGTATTTTTTGAAACAGAGCTTAGGGTTAGGGTTGTAGAAGAGACTTGTAACCACAATACTTATTGCTTCGTAACAGAAAACTTAAATATTCAGTGGATTGTTTTCTCTACCCAAATGAATTCAATTAAGTACACATAGAAGGAACTGTTTTACTACAGCACTATTATCGGTATGAGTATGATTCAGTATATCTTGATACAAGTTTTTAGAGATACTTTTTGTATATACTGCATAACAGTACATCCTAGGGACAGAATATTTCCATGACACTTTCCAATGGTATATATTAAACCAGATTAGTCAAAGATCTGTCTAAATTTTAGTCACCCCAGGATGATTTAACAAATGGCAATATTTCAATATACACCTCTAAATGGCTGTCATGGTAGCATATTAGCCATTTTCAAAGCAATTTAATAGCAATAGCAACAGCACTTAGACTTATATACCGCTGCAGAGTGCTTTTACAGCCCTCTCTAAGTGGTTTACAGAGTCAGGATATTGCCCCCAACCATCTGGGTCCTCATTTTACCTACCTCAGAAGGATGGAAGGCTGAGTCAACCTTGAGCCTGGTGAGATTTGATCTGCCAAATTGCAGGCAGCCAGCAGTCAGCAGAAGTAGCCTGCAGTACTGCATTCTAACCATTGTGCCACGGTTTGCATGGGTTTGGGTGTTTGATGTGTGCCTTTGAATCAGTGTGGGCTCAACTACCTGGTCAAGTCACTGCAGTTTTCTTGCAAAATTTCCCAAAAGTGGTTTGCCATTGCCTCCTTCCTAGGGCTGAGAGAGTCACCCAAGATCATCCAGCTGGCTTTGTGCCAAAGCCAGGACTAGAACTCTTGGGTTTCTAGCCTGGTGTTTTAACTGGCTGACATTTTAGTATCAGATAAGTGACATACCAATTCTCCTTTTATGTGTTTGTTCTTTTTTTAAACTACCTTGGAAATTTATTCAAGACATCAAAAACTTGCAAGACTACTCCTGGTCTCTGAACAACATCCTCCCCCTACTCCCAGGGCTGCACTGTCCTGATCTTGTTTGCCTTCAAGGAATTTACCTTGAAGTGGGGCGTCTAGGCATTTACATTACTAATACAGTTAAATATTGTGAAATTATTTGCCCCCACATGATCCATAGGCTACTGGAATTTTGTTTTAATTCTTATACAGTTTTAACCTTTATTAGTATATGGCTGTAACAGCTGACATTATAAAAATCAAAATTAAAATTACAAAATACAAAATTACAAGCTCTATCAGACTTATTAGTTCATTGCTGCAAATATTTTTTGCAACATATTTACAAAATATGGAATCTAAACTTAAAATGTAGACATATTTATTTTATTAACAGCCCACATCTTCTACACAAGCTTAAGGTGGCACGTGTAGTTTTCCTCATCCTATTTCTCTCCACAACAACCCTGTGAGTTAGGTTGAGTTAAGAAAGAGTGATCAGCAAAGTCACCCACAGAATTCCCATGTTGAGGGTGGACTAAATTTCTAAAGAAAAAAAAACCTATCTTGTTTAAAGTTATCTACATTGTATCTGTGACTTTCTAGTTTTATATATTGTTACAGAAACATAGAAAACTGATGGCAGGAAAAGACCTGGTGATTGGAGTTGGCTCTTTGAGTTTTTGGTTTATATGTTTGTTATGTAGTTTGCTTGTTCTGTCTGTCTGTCCGTCCATCCCTGATTATCTATATTATATTTGTGAATTTCTAGTGCCAAGGAATTCATTTTAGCTATAGACAGTGTGTGCTATTCAGAAATTTCCTGGTTTTTTTACTGCTTCTTCTTTTTCGCGCACAACCACGCATCTCTCAAACAAAATGCATTTGAAAAGACTGAAGTAAAACAAAAACAGAAACCACTGGATAAGTATTGTTGATTGGCGGTGGTAGGAATCATCAATATGGAAGCCCTTTGAGCGAATGAAAATAGAATCTTTTGAAATGGGTATTTATAACAAATCTAAATAACACTTCTGCAGTTCAAGGTTTCCGTTTTAAAAAAAAAACTGTAACTTTTAGATTGAATATAACCTTATTATCTCTGAAAATAAGATCTTCAGCAACCCCAAATATTCCGATTTCTAAGTGACATATAACATCCTCTTTTTCCATGAACTGCTGGAGCCTGAAAGATAAGCCCACCAGAACATCTTCCCTATATATTTTCGGGTAGATGTCTGGTACAGCATAACCTAAGGAACCCAACAGAATAGAATATCAGCTTTTGAAAGAAAGGCCTGATGGACATTCTGAAAAGAAGAGGATGCCAATCACTATAAAGACTTGATGACACATAATTAATCCTTCAAGCCTGTCAAAGGAGACTGGACTGGACTGGATTGGACTGGACTGGACACGACACAAGACACAAGGAATTTGTCTTGATGCATATGCTCTTGGAGCACATAAAAGATACGTTCATCAAGAATCATAAGGTACAACACTTAATGATAGTCATAGGGTACGAATAAGCAATCAAATCATATTAGGAAACAATAATCAATAAATAAATCATAAGGATACCAGCAACAAGAATACAGTCATAAGTGGAAGGAGATGGGTGGTTTGCGGGTTAACACTTTTTTCTCCAGCCAGAAGCATCTCCAGAAAACCGACTGGAGGGTGGGAGAGATCCTGCCAATCAAAGCGTTAGGAAAGAGGCCTCTCTGGAACCGCTGGAGGATGCTGCTCCGTGTCAGACTTAAACCCTTCCGTGCAGATGGGGGGGGGGGCGAGACCACCTACTCAGAGGATGCCAAGGCCCCCTGGCAAGGCGTTTTCCCTGAGCCTAGGCCCCGGCCGTTCCGCACGTCGCCTCCTTCTCTCAGGGCGGACCTTTCGGAGCCACGGCCATACGGGCAGCGGTGGCGGCGGCCACTCCCTCCCTCCTTTCCTCCCTGCAGCCCGACTCCACTCACCCGTCAGGCCGCCCCCCTTGCCGTGGCCCCGCCGCCGCTGCTGGAGGAAGAAAGGGTTGGCCCGCTCGGTGATCCACAGCGCGTTAGCCAGCAGCACCTCCTCGGGGCTGAGCCACATGGTGATGGCGTTGCTGCTGCTACGGCCGCGCTGGCCCAGCCACCGCCACCGCCCGGGCTGGTTCCCCTCTCAGAACCGGCGCTCGGGCCAGGGGTCACAGGTGGTCACGGGGCCGCTTACGCTGCCGTCAGGACGAGCAAGTTCGGCGGCGTCTGTCGGCGGCACCCCCTAGCGGTGCGGCTGGCACAGGGCAGCCCAGGAGGCCGCCCATTCTCTCTCCACCACCCTTCGCTCGGGTTGGTTTATTGCGGCCAAACAAACCCCAGCATTGGGGGCGTATTTATCAGACGGTTATTTTTCTTTCTTTTTTTTTAAAAAAAATGTTTTTTATTGTTTGCATATAAATATATATGAAATAACCGTTATCGGACGGTTATTTTTCTTGAGAGCGACCGGGATCTTTGCGTTTGCTTAGCACTAGAACCGAACTAAAACGAAAATCAGGCTGGCTTTTGTTGAGGGGAAGGTGGGCTATGATGTTTGAGGTTGTTACATAACGCGCTATATATAATATTTTATATTATACTCTCTCCCTCCCTCCTCCCTCCCCCCTCTCTTTATATCTATATCCATCCATCCATCCATCCATCCATCCATCCATCCATGCAAGTTTTGGTGTATTTGGGTCTTTTTCCATGTAAGATTGAGAGTATCTTGGCGACGTTTTGACGAGGTCCCACTCGTCATCTTCAGGCTAGCACAAGCATGAAGCTTAAGACACCAGCCTGAGGATGACGAGTGGGACCTTGTCAAAACATCGCCAAGTTACTCTCAATCTTACACAGGAAAAGACCCGAATACACCAAAACTTGCTAATCTGTGGATTTCCTGACCATGGTTACCTGATTAAGTCACAACTGTTTAGGTTCTAGACCTGTGCAATGGTCGCAAATTGCAGAGGAGAGTTCTTCAGGACTTTTCTCCTTGCTCTTCATAAAGCAGCCCTAACCATTCCAAGCTTCTGGATAAACTTAGTAAAGTTTGCGTTTAAAGAGTTGCGCTCTGGAGTCAACAATGGTGCTAGATAACTTCCCAACCATGGCTGGAATTTTTAATCGGTTGCACCCCTGACTGGAGAAAAGCCCTCTGATTTCAGTGATATTTCAGTAACACTCACTGTTTGCCAGTTGCTTTCTGCACCTTTCCCAAAGTAATCTGGATTCTTTTAGTCTGGTTTCAGACTGAGGCACAGTACTGTGAGAGCATTAGTTGCACTTTTTGATGATCTCTGGTGGGCTCAGGATGAGTGCAACCATTCTGGCCTTCCTTAATCTTTCAGCAGCCTTCAATTCCATCAGATAGTGAGTGATAGGTCACCTCAAGAAATGCCACTTGTCATTGAATCACTGCTTTCTGGCCTAGCCACAATTTTCAAATCATCTTCAAAGGCCACCCAATGCATGCTACAGGAATCCAGTTGCCAGGTCTCCAGGGTACGTATCACTGAAATCAGATGGCCTTGGTGGTGCAGCAGATTAAAGTGCTGTTAAGTAACACTAGCTGCCTGCAATTACTGCAAGTTCGAATCTCACCAGGCTCAAGGTTGACTCAGCCTTCCATCCTTTCGAGGTAGGTAAAATAAGGACCCAGATTGTGGGGGCAATAAGCTGACTTTGTATAAAAAAGAACACCACTGGGGGGGGGGCGAAAGCCCTACTAAGCAGGTATATACAAAAGTATGAAGGCTATTGCTTAACGCATTGTAAGCCGCCCTGAGTCTCCGAAGAAGGGCGGCATATAAATTGAACCAATAAATAAATAAATAAATATTCTTCTGGACTGTCTTAGGATGTTGGGGGAAGCATGGTGCTATAGTGGCTCACTTCTTTGATCCAGGGCCAGTTCCAGTAGGTGTTAGTGGAAGACAAAGAGTAAACTCCTACATGAGGTCTTTCATTGGTATGGGGTGCAGCATAAATCATCCATTGATGATAATTAGGTATACATATTTGTCCCCAACCAAGAGATGATGTCAATACTGTATCCCAAGAGATAGAGGTTATATGAGTTTAGATGGGTTTGTTTAACCATAGCAAGATCAAGTTGTTGCAAGTTCTGTATCTTCCAGTTCTCGGGATAGGAGATTTTCCATCCATAGGTCTTGGAAAAGATAACTTCCATTGTAGTTTGCCTTCTTGATTTTTACTAAAACATATTAATTGCCACAGATCACTTATATCCATTTGGCATTTTTATGCTCAGTGTTCTGTGTAGATAGAAGCCATAAATCTTAAACTTGGCCTCTAGCAACATTCTTTCCCCCCCCCCCTTTTCTCCCATCTAACTCTTTTCCATCAAGAAATTTAATATGGTTTCCCCGAAAGATAATGAAGGGCAGAATACTATACAGTGCAACGTAAAATGAATATGAACAGAATGCAGTGTTAGAGCACCGCTCTGATTTTTCTAGAATTGGTTCCCTGGAGACATAAAATTATCATCTCTTATTTCCTAAACTAGTCTCCTCCTTTTTTGATGCTTTAATCCTGGAGTCATTTTGAATTTCCAAGTGGGATGAGGTGGGGAGAAGTGAAAGAGGGAAAAGACATAAACATGTGACCAGCCAGCTTGCAACTCACAGACATGCTGGGCTCTGAATCCAAAAATAATCCTACAGGTTATGCATTGGGATTTAGCAAGCAATGCAGTTCTCCCAAACACAGCTTCCATTGAACAACACTGTCTTTAAACAGCTTTTTATTGAAATGTATTACATTAGCAAACTCTAACATAAAGGTATACACCATTCATGGTTCAGCATATACCACACAGCTACAATACAGTAATCTACTGACATCAAAATATGCAGACTATGATTTTTTGTGGCTGCCAGGCTACAGCTTATCACACAAGTCTGAAATTTTCGATTGTCAAGAGGGTGGCATACTGCTTGCACATGCCAAGATTAAACTCAAGGCAAATAGTCCTTTTCACTTTGCCAGCCTCTAGTAGCTTTCTGGATCGTTCAACTTCTTCACTGTTCTCATCAGTATAACTCACAATATGGCAATAAATTATTCAATTACATAAGCCCTGTCATTGTATTTTACACGCTCAGCATTTGGTATTTTAATAACTTTCACTTGTCAAATCCGCTCGCTCCAATATCCTTCTCAACATTCTTTTTTACTTTTTTTATTTTGTGCATAGTTAATGTTGACCTGTATTTGGAAATCCTGAGCAGATATAACACCCTTAAGTACATAGCTATCTGCTGAATCTTGTTTGGGAAAAGAGCTAGGACTTAAGATGTTACATATGCTCGAATCATGGTTCAGCACAGTCACTGAAATGGGTCTGACATTTTAAACCAATCCTTTGTATATTTGTAACAGAATGCCCGTTTCTTATTTAAAGCCACAAATCTTAAAAGCATTTGAATGCATAGCCCTTAAATGGCACAGAAAGGGCGTCTTCCTGATAAACCATTTCTTTTGCTGCAAGCTGCCCAATAACTGAGATACTTCTAGCTTTTGTGCACTTCTGAAAGATGTTTTTTCCCTGACATAAGGCTTAGTGTGAAACTTTAATCACTTCAGTGACAAATGTGCAGATGTAGAGAAAACAGGAGTGCAGTGAAACAAATGCTTCATTCTGATGGCTGCGCGTCACAAAATAAAAATAAAAATCCCACAAATGCTGATTTTCCACAACCACAGAGACATTGCCTATTTATCCTCCATGTTTTCCTGGCAAATCTCAGTGGGGTTTCAGTTATTAACAGCAGGGAAGAATTCAATTTCTGCAGCTCTCTTTCATCACCACAGATTTACACCAGGACAAAGGGTACCAATTGAACTACAAGGCCTAGGTGAAACTAATAAAGGCACAGAAGCAGATGGATACAAAAGCTGGCAAACCTTCTTCTATAGTGCCTGGATAATACCAGATTGAGGTTAATTCTTCCTGGAACAAATAACATTATACTAACCACCACTACTACCATCATAACTATAGCAAAATCGTTTTTTCCCCCCAGTCCTTGGCTGTAACTAAGACAAGAAGTTTATTTGGAAAGGGAAATAGGACAATCAAAGCCATTCAAATTGCTATTTGCTTCACTGCTGGAAAAATGGCCACTCGTTTCACCAAGCTACAGAGCTGCATAAGTGACAGCTATTGTATATGTGCTTTTAGTTGGTGCAGATCAGCCTCGCTAACTTGTTAGCAAATGTGATAGCTGGGCGTTTTAAGGTTTTTTTTCACCTTCTCTCTGGAGCCACCAGCAGTGCTCAAATTACAGTGGGGGAAGTGAGGATTGTATTTCATCTGCTGTTTTGGGAAGAGCTGCAAAGAAAACCCCTGATTCCATAAAATTGGTGACGTCAAAAGCTGGGGTTTTAGATTTCATGCAGACCCTTGACCTCTCCCTCTATAATTTAAGCACTGATTTTCAATGCAATTAAAACATGCAGTTTTAGAAATCTATTTATTTGAAAGATCACATATTTATTAGTTAGCCATTGCTAAAATTCAATTATGGATAACACCAGCAATTCCAAGGAGATAAATCATTCAACTCTTAAAACTAATGTAGGCATCCGGGAAACATTAGGACTACATCAATTAAGTGCATTAAGAACATCCTCTTGAAATTATATTCCCTTCGATTCTGTCACTTGGATGCACAAAAGTCGAGAGCTACAAGCAGACTAATCAAGCATAAGTGAACAAACACAGAAAGAATCAAGAGAAAGGAAGACAATTCAAGTAAATATACAAAAAGGTATTTTCACAAAGCTTTCATTAATATGATTCAGCACCTCAGAATACCTGACATCTATAAGGAAAAAAAAGGGGCAATCAGAACATGAGCGAACAAGCCAACATCTTCAAAACGGTCACACATACAAGCATTTACATAGCATCATCCATGCAAAAAGCTTGCCAGTCTTCATAAATATGAATGAAGTCTCACACAATTCTTGTGAGGTAGGTATTATAACTATATTACATATGAGTAAATAAAAGCACTGAATATAAATTTAGAACAACTGATGGAATAAAGTATTTTCTGTTTAGATCCAACCCAGGGCATGTAAGTCACACCTTAGGGTTTATTTCCTCATATTCTGGACAGTGGGAAAAGTGAACCAGAACTCTTCCAGCAAATCCATTAATATGTCTAAAACAGCTCATGAGAGGATTCTGCTAATTTTCAGCCCATATCTGGACTTACACACTGCTGGCTTATTGCCGATAAGCTTTGAGTTCCTCTGCAATTGAAGATGAAATATAAACAAACCTATCTAGTACTATCTTTTTAAGTGAAGAAAGATAGTTTTCTCCAATAATTGCATCTGGATAAACTTATTACATTGAACTTATTAATACATTGAATTAAAATAACCAAACAGCATGATTGAGGTTGCAGTCTGTGGGCATGTAGTTTTCTGAAATTGAGGATAATGCAAACATACGTGGGGATAGACCTCAGAGCAGCAAGTCCTCCTGAACTATGTGGATATGTAAACTTACGGATCAATGCATATCTGCTCCCTTGTCTTTCCCACTGTTATCTTGGTTTCCTGCCTAGCCCCAGATATAATAGCCCTCATAAGTGAATATAGTTCTCTCTGAGACTCGTTTTGCTCACTTTAACTTCATGTGCAAGTCTGCAGCAGCAATTTCTGCAGCTACGTTGCTTCTGTACAACTACAATGCACATTTAAAACTATACGCATCAAGTATAAAAAGAATTGAAAGAATGCACAAAATCCTTTCCACTCATCCCTGGAAATAGCAGGATAGTAGACATACATTGCTAATGTTTCATTGCAACTGTTCAGCTTCTGAATGGACACCAAAACCACGCCGTTGCCTTGTCAACGTAAGGTTTTGTACCAATATCTGTAGCAATTTCACTTAGCATAATAGTCCCTAATAAAAATATCTTCAAGGCCATGGATAATACGGATTAATGTAGTGAAATAACAAGGGGGAAAGTTAATAAGCAAGAAGGGAAAACAAAGACAAAGCTATAGTTCAATTGACAAAGAGTAGCGTTGCACTATCAAGATACACTCTTTCTATTGAGATGCTATAAACCTGATTTGCTTTTTAATTAAATCATATATAAGAATAAATGAACAGCTGTTAAAAGTATTACTCTCCCCCATCCACCCCAACTTCCAGTTGGATTAGTTTGAGATGCTGTAAATTCTAATGCCACTCTCTGTACATTGTCTGGTTGGGGAAACCTGTGTTAAACCACTGGGAAATAATTGGGACACAGCAGATTTGACCTGTCCTTCCCTACGAGAGATCACTGTAAACAACTGACAATAATGGAATATCACGATGCTTCTTCAGGCCTTCGTCTAGCTCCAGAAATTCAAATGAATGCAGTGTTGACTGCTTCCCAAGACACTCATTACAACACAGTTAATATGGAAGCTTGATCACAGCATAGAGACTGTAACTACTCCCATTTATTGCTCTCTGACAAGTGCAGTTGCAGCCCTTTTCCCCCTCTTAAGCTTCCTTCCAATGCATTTTCTCCCACCCTTCCTATAACAGAAATCCTGCTTTATGCTTCTCATGCTTACAATAAGATGGAAGTTGTATTGACCCTTTCAACATGCCAGCCCTGGGAAACTCTACTTCCTACACTTTCTCCCACTCTCACAAATGCTATATCATTTGGATAGAAACTGAATGATAAATAACAGCTGTGAGGAACAGTATTAATACAGGTGTATGCAAGGCAAGGGAGAATAGTATAAATTGGAACATGTATCGAGAGACAGGGAAAAATTAAGTAGCAGGTTTAATTAGAAAAATCCGTAAACAGAACACATTGTAACGTGACTAATCGAAAATGAGCTCATGGAAATTTAGTAAAGATTTCAATTAAAAATAAAACAGTTCAGGTGGCTAGATTATATGCATGAAGGCTGTACATTTTTAACATTCACTGAATTATATAATGAATCATCTTTGTTAAAGTTAGACTGTACCACCATTCTCTTTTTGATATAAAGCTAACTAGGTTGATGACTAGGAAAGCAATAGAGATTGCTAATTCAATCCTTAGCATTTGCTGCACAGTTTTTTGTCAGAATATTTTTGGGGAAAGCATGACAATAAAAATAACATAAGCAGATATTCTGTAGTGTGGATATAGCCATGGTTTGCTATGCCACTTGGCTTGAAACTTTTAAGCTTTAATTTTACTCTATAAAAACACATGGCTGTGGAACAACTGATTTACCTGTTATATCGCAATGTTTTCCTTTGCTTTTGGGGGCAACAATCTATTTCTGAATAGAGAAAAATTGATTCCTCTACATTTTTGAAAATTGTAATTAGGAGCAATTTATGGAGGCTCTGCTATAATTGCATTTATTCAATATGAATTAATCATCTAGTAATCATACTTTATTTCAGTTTTCTGCCATATACTTAGGAGGGACACATGGAGAATTCCAGCAAAGTAAGCTAGACAGTTTGATGCCCCTCTAGATGGTTCAGCTTCGACGTCCATCAGTACCAGGGCAGATAAGAAGATGTTATGGGAATTCCAGTTTCAAATATCTAGTACGCAGAATGTATTTTTATTCTATATAAATATTTGGGATGTGCGGTTAATATTCTTTTTTACATTCCTCAGAAGCTGTCATCATTTTATATTGATGATATTCTCTTCAGCTTATTAAATTACAATGATTTCAATCACCCTTCTGGAAATTAACATATGAAATTAACATATGAGCTTTCTTAATAAAAGTCCCTTTCTGATACTGTAAAAAAGCTATGTGGAAGGCCTGAAATACCCACAAGAAAAGGCATATACCCTTCCTCTTGGCCATCCATATAAAATGGAAAAGGAGCTTCAGAGAGACACGCCCAGGAAAAGCACGAGACGCAGGTTGGGTGAACTTATCTCTGCACAAAATAGTTTTTGCATATGTTGAGTAAGTGGGAAATCTGCGTGCCTTAGTCAACATGTGAAGAAACCCACAATTTGCTGTAACAGCAGTTGTACTGTATACGTTCATAGTGCAAAAAAGAGGAAATGCAAAGTTATTATGGATTGAAATACTATTTGTACGGTAATACTACATCATATAGATCAGGCAGGCCTCAGACTTTGGGATGCTGACCCAGAACCTTGCAAATGTTTATGCCAAACTGTATGCTTAATGTGTCAGAAGGGGAAACATATTTTATTTATTTTTTATTTATTTATTTTCAAATTTATATACCGCCCTTCTCCCTAGGGACTCGGGGCGGTGTACAGCCGAATAAAAACATACAATACAAACATTAAAAACAGTTAAAAGAAATATCTCAGTTTGGCCCCAAATTTAAAAAGACAAACCAGTTAAAATTGTTTAAAAGGGTTTGTTAAGCCAGCCTGGGTTTGATAAGACGTTTCCTCCAGGAATTGTGGAAACTGTCTTGCGACCACACTCTCAACAACCTTCGCCACAAAGCGAAGGTTGGAGACAGGACGGTAGTTAGCCAGTACTGCCGGGTCCAGGGAGGGCTTCTTGAGGAGAGGCCTCACCACCGCCTCTTTCAAGGTAGCGGGGAAGTGACCCTCACTCAACGAAGCGTTGATAATTCCCTGGAGCCAGCCTCGTGTAACCTCCCGGGAAGCCAGTACTAACCAGGAGGGACACGGGTCCAGTAAACATGTGGCCGCATTAAGTCTCCCCAAAATCCTGTCCATGTCATATGAACTGCATGAGAGAGGACATACCTGCAATTAATTAATTAAAATTATATTAATTCAAATTTAAATTATCCAACTGCCATCTAGTTCCTGCAAGGTAGGTTCCAGCATGCCATTCAAAAGTCAGGTTCAGTCCTTGGCCAGAAAAAGGTTACATGCTTCTGCTGTGCACCAGCATTTCTAGGCCTCTGTCTTCCCCACCCCTGCGCTCCAGTTAGGAAAGCAGCAGACCGGGAGAAGAGATAGCTTAGGTTTCCATCTTCTGCCACTTACCTATCCTCAAAGCAGCAATATCATTGGGCCTAAAGGCATGGTCCTTCAGAATAAGCATTCCACTTTGAGAATGCCCTCTCAGCAACATCTATTGAGTGTCCAGCTCAGGGGTGGGTTCTACTTACCTTTACTACCGGTTCGCAATGGGAGCGTGCACGCTTCTGTACATGCGCAGAAGCTTCTGCGCATGCACAGATTGTCCATTATGACATCCAGGAGGGTGGGCGGAGCCTCCTGCCACTTTTACTACCGGTTCGCAAGAACTGGACAGAACCGGGAGCAACCCACCATTGGTCCAGCTGGAGGAGGAGGGGTGGTGTTAACACCGCCAGGGAAAGCACATGGATGGTGGAGAGCAGAGGAGTAGGACTCAGGCAATGGGTCTTCTTGGGGCTGCCCTTGACATTTGGGAACATTGCAAAATTCAGACTATTATATTAGTATAACTAAGTATTACATTTACTGCAATATTTTCTGAAAGAGTCCACGTAGTTATCACAACAGCATAATGTCTAACAGTTAACCAATCTTTTTGAATCACTTTCTTCAATTTCTAATAGCATATCCTAGGGGTAAGAAGTAGTTATGCCCAAATGTCCATAAAATGCTTTCCCAAAATTTTAAGCTGGGCTAAGGACTCTTGTTCACTTGATTAGACAAATGTATTGCACTGACTGTAAAACAAAACACATAACAGCTTTTTTGTTACAGTGATAAAACTCCTTCAGGAAACAACACTTTATGTGTCACATTTAATAGATCCCCCCTCCTCTCATCCTACTCCCTCCCACACCATCTTTTAGCTAAGGCTATGTATTGTATTTTGCATTTCTGTGTTATTGTAGCATTTTATTTATATAGTTTTATCAATTTAACACTGTAAGCCAACCAGAGTTACCCTGTGATAAGATGGCCAATAAATTTAATAAATAAATAAATACATCAAATCTCAGGATAGGAAAACATCTGTATTATAAATCTTGACCAAAATGAGTTGACAGGCAACTAGAATTATTAAAGATTTCATGTCTTAATCTTAGAACTTTCAGTTCCAGATAATGCTGCTTTTAATGACTTGGGCAACAATCAAAGTATTAGTGATTGGAAAACTAGCTACAACTCATAGTTATAGCCTACCTATCTGCAAAAGAAATCAGGCAGAATTAGAGTTTAGTGGTAAAGCAAAGGTCTTTGCATGAAAATTCTGTTCCTAGTATTTCCAGTTTCAGAAGATCTAAGCCTGGGAAGGACTCTTATGCTCTAAGATCCCAACATGCCATTGCCAATGAAAATAGAAATGAGATTGTGTTTTGGTATTATCCGGTATAGGTCAGGTAAAAGTTCAATTTATGGAGTAAATTGCACACATACACAACTGAGGATCATGAGATTAGATGGTAGCCCAAACCATAATTGCCCTAATTATCCATATAGAATGATTCCAGCACAAAAGTTAAATCCTATATCCTACATGGGATATAGAAAATTTCCATATCTGTTAAAACACATTTTTTGAATTTACAATTCATACAGTGAAATGACCTCCCCTTCTTAAAAAAATTCTGCTTTGTCCCAATCAAAAATATATTAGTTATACCTAAATCTCCTTAATGGTTGAGTTTAATGGAATTGAAATGGGAAAAATTCTGGATTCCTCTTTTCTTAAAGTTCCTTATATGTGTTTGTTTCCAAAGATATATGTATTTTCAGGGATGAGTCAACTGTGTGGAGCTATTCCAATACGAGACATTTTAATTAGCCCACCAATCTTATTAAAGTTTCAATGACTATTAAAGAGAACATTTTAATGTTCTCATTATCATAATAATTCAGGTCAGGTCTCCACATGGTCAACATTGGGTTAAAAACAAGTTTAGCTAGATTATGTTTAAAACATAAGGTATGCCAATGGTGTTGGTAATCAATAATTGTAGATTTATAATTAATAGGAAAGGTGCTGAATTTTTTTTAGAATTATCACAACTGCAGCTATGCACTATACACTTTTCCAAAAGAGAGCACTTCACATAAGATAACACTGTCTCTTATTGATAGATAAATATAATTACAGGATACTGGCAGTCTGAAAAGGAAAAAAATGCAGGGTTTTTCTGTCTGTCTATTCAAGTAATATCACAATGGTCTTACACCTGTCCTCAATACTATTAACCTCCACCCTAACCATTTAAATTTTAATTCATAATATGTCAAAACTGTGCTTCTAAAAGAATTTTGTTACGAGGTTTTTTTTTTATGGCTAATGGAGTATATTGAAACTTATCTGGCACATACATGTACATATACGTCCACACTGCCAGTGCTAAATCCTTAAAATTCTATATATCAACCGGTTAAGAATGATCAGCTCTGTAGAATGACCCTCCTAACAACACTGGCTAAGCATTCCACCTAGCAAAGAGTCCAGAGCTAATTTCACATTTTTTGCATTGAAGTTTCAGCATGACTACATTCCAGGGCAGAAGTGATTATTTTCAAAGCCCAACTCTTGTAGGAAAAAAACCGCAATAATGTCTCTTCATTTACAGCTTAAGCTGTCTAAGCGACAAGTCACGCACATAACATATCTTACCTTTCAGGGTTTTTCTCCCCATCAATCAAGCTTCATATAGAATCAAGCTTGTTTTCACATAACGTATCATTTTTATATCTATAGAGCTCAAATTTGCAATGGGGAAAAATGACATTTGTCACTTATTTTACAGAGCTTCCTTAGCAGGAAAACTAACTAAGGAGCCCCATAACATAGTTCAGATCTGGTTTTTGTTTTTTTGCTGAAGCAGCATTTTGGCTGCTTTAAAAACATGATTGTTTTTGTCCTTTTACCTGTCCGTTTTTGCATCAGAATACTTTTGTTTTTTTACCGTGTCTCACCATTCTAATCAAAACTGATTTCCTCCAGCATTTAATGCCCCAACTGCCTGTCTTCCTCACGTGCTTCATAATAGTGATCTCCTCAGGAACAGAATTAGCTTCAGAAAAGTGTTGCTTTGCGAATACAGTTACCTCAAGTAAAAACATGTAGGAAGGAAGCTTCCCGATTTTTTTTTTTTAGTATATAACACCAACATTGTTGGCTTCTTAAAAATCTGAGTGAAAAAAGAATACATATCTTAAAAATCAAGCAATAATATATTTTTTTGATTCCTGGATTCTTCTTAAGAAGTCTTAATCATGTCGCGCTCAAAGATTGGGTTTATAAATCTCAACGGAATCTTTGAAAGTCAGTAAAAGGCTGTAAAAATGTCACTTTCTGTGTCTGTTGTTCCTTTCTCACCAAGCAACGTCTGGCCACATTTAGCCACAATAGGATGTGAAAAAAAATCCTCCAAATCCAGGAAAATGTCATTGGTTGCTATGCTGCTGTTGTGATAGCTTGTTTTGTTAAACAGCAACATCAACTACTAATATATATGTATATATATATATATATTGTAGATCCCTTTGGAATGGAAGTATTTAATGTGAGATTAAGGACAAAATTAAAAATAACTGGAGTACTTTGGGCAGTTAGCCTATCAGCTCCTGCATCAGGCAAGTAAGCTGGCAAACACGGTAATTTATTGGTTTGGAAAATAAGAGAACTATCACGTGCCTACTCAAGAGACAGGACTGTTGTACAAAATTAAAACGGAGTAGGGCAAAATCTCTAGCATACTGACACCATCACGTTGGCACTGCTAATGGCAATTTGTCAACTCGGCAACCTCCAACAGCCGACCTTGTGCACATACTTCATCTGTTCAGAGACGTCATCCTCAGATATTGCCTCAGCTGAGCTTCACCTTTGCAGCCTGGCAGCCAGGCACAAGTTCTGGAAAAAGGCAGCTCTTCTTCAGACAAAGGACATCCATGGAAGGAGTACACAACAATAGGAATGAGAAACGGAAAAGGGAAAGGGAAAGAGAGCAAAGCAAGAAGAATGCAGATTCCCTTTCAGGTCTTGTTTTCATCGTAAATGTCCAAGACAGGCTCGATCGAAGAGAAATCATTCTCGTAGACGAGGCTCCGAGGGGAGAGAGAATTACGGTGGAAAAAATGGCCACCTACAAAAGAAGCAACAATAAAAACAGTCAGAAACGAGGAGAGAAATAAAAAGGAATGTGATTAACAATGTGTTGCCAATGTTTTGTTTTTATTCCATGTAAATTCATCCTGGAATTATGCTGTATTTAATATTATTCAATACAAGAACTGGCAGAAAATCAGAAAAACATTCAAACTACATTTGGATATATTCACTGGGAAACACTGGAAAATAAAGCTTATAAGAAGTCTTAAAATATTCTCAGTTAAATATAACTTTAAAAACAAATATGCTTATCACATCATAAGAAACTGTTTTGGATTGATCAAAGTAAATAAGAAATTTCTTAGATCACAACATACTTTAACAAACATTAGTGCTAGATAGAAGTATTTGTTTCATGTCTATTTTTCAAGAAATAATTAAAATAGTGTTTTTCCAACAATGGTATATAGAGGAATCATACAATCCAAAATACCATCTTAGTTACAAAATTTATTCACCAGGTACTTCCTTTTTTCTTCTATTCTACAAATAGTAGCAACTTAATTCTTCTTGAGGCCTGGGATAAACACTTCTGTAGCTCATTCAAGGCACTTCTAAGCAATATCTGTTACATCCTGCTAATAAATTATTCCCTTCCCAATTGGCTTCCAAATTAAAGAGAAAAACCCAAAGTAAAGTTCAGTTGAAAAACAACAAAATTCCAGGCAAAGATTTAATTTTACCACAGTTTCTGCTCTAAAATCTGCTTGGTGAGGGTCTCTGCGTTAGTATCTCTTTTTCACTGCTATAAATAATTCCTTATGTTTCAAAAGGCTGGCTTAATTTTACCACCCTCACAGTATATACAAATGTGATCCCGCTAATGGTCAACCAATTTTTTTTTTTTATTTGATTTATATGCCGCCCTTCTCCGGAGACTCAGGGCGGCTTACAGTGCATTAAGCAATAGCCTTCATACTTTTGTATATTTATACAAAGTCAGTTTATTGCCCCCACAATCCGGGTCCTCATTTTACCCACCTTAGAAAGGATGGAAGGCTGAGTCAACCTTGAGCCTGGTGGGATTCGAACTTGCAGTAATTGCAAGCAGCAGATGTTAATAGATGTTAATAACAGGGTGCTTTAAACCACTGTACTACAGGCTCTGTAGTATTTTATATCTAATTAGCAAATAATATTTTGGATTAATATCAAATAAAATATTGAATTGGATGCTATCAGAGAATATTTTGACCACTGAGCAACTTAGATTCAGCTCTGGATTCCCAGCAATAGACAAACGCACAATTTTACATCACTTAGCTAAGACTATACTCCACCCAAGAACATCTTTTATGTTAACTTTATAACTTTATAAAGTTACCACCACATGACAGTCTCTGGGAGAAACACACCACTTGCTGCCAAATGACAAAAGGTTTATAATTGGAAGGATCAAATTTATTTTCTTCCTTACGAATGAGAAAAAAAAATCTTGCTTTATATACCAATTGTCTGGTATTGATCTGGTTTTATTAATCTAAGTAAGGACAGCAGCCAGAAAAGAAGCCACCAGTCAGCATTAGCTTTAATTAATTTGGGCAGACTTGAAGACTTTCCAGGATTCAGTTGCTATGCAAGCTCTTAGTTTCCGGAATTGAACTGGGGACCTATTCTGAGAAAGGAAGGATGGTGCCCTCTTCTGGTTTTGATAAAAAGACTTTTTTATATTATCAAAGAGCTTTTTAAAAGTACAAACGTATTAGACTGCAGTGATTGGGTGACATAGAAACCAGTTACCATGAATATTTTCTCATGCTTAAGCTAAAGATTTCAGTCTTTGATTTTCCTTTGGTATTATGCTTCCTACAGGCATAATATTATGCTTAAAGGCTTATGTTTTTACCTGAAAAAATGAATCTATGAAAAGCGGATGGATGGATGGATATATATTGTCTGTATAGAACTAGAAATCAGACTCCACAATCTTGGGGGAAATGAATAAAAGAATGAACGAATGTATTTACTTATTTATCCTGTCTATATAGAACTAAAACAATTTGCTCCAAAATCATTTGTGCAATCCTCATTACAGATCAAGTTACTCTTTTGATATTAAAAATAAAGATTTACAAGGCTATACTTCAGTTCTAATTTGAAGTGAATTGTTAAATTTAACATGAGTTTGGACCAGTGGTGGGTTTCAAATTTTTTTACTACCGGTTCGGTGGGTTGGCATGGCTTGGTGAGAGTGGCTTGGTGGGAGTGGCAGGGGAAGGGTACTGTAAAATCTCCATTCCCTCCCCACTCCAGGGGAAGGTTACTGCAAAATCCCCATTTCCTCCTGATCAGCTGGGACTCGGGAGGCAGAGAATAGATGGGGGCGGGGCCAGTCAGAATTTTTACTACCGGTTCTCCGAACTACTCAAAATTTCTGTTACTGGTTCTCCAGAACTGATCAGAACCTGCTGAAACCCACCTCTGGTTTGGACGTACTGTACAACTGATGTTGGTTCTGTTCATTTTGTCAAATGACAGATCAACTACTTTTCTGAAAAATTCTCTTGTTCTCTTGCACTGGCAGAATATAGTTTGCTAATGTTATAGATAAACCAAACAGCCATTTACCCTGTTGACTTCTGTAAAGAAAGCTGATAATTTTTCATTCCTGATTCCCCCCCCCCCCCCATGAACTTTGAGAAATCATGGAGGATAAATGGAAGAAATGTGAAGGCTTATTCTTCCAAAATCTGAGGAAGACGATAGTACTTAACATTTTTAAAATACTGTCACAAAGAAGTTATTCAATGCCTACTCTCTGCCATCTGATAGGGAATGAAACAAAATAATAGGGGGCAGATTCCATTTGAACAATTCAACAATCTAACTAGAGATTGTTATTGTCACTGGATGCGTTGACTGGGGAGCCATCTATCAGCGATGTTTTAATTGGATTCCTACAGTGATCTTTCAATTTGCTTTCTATACCATGCATTTCTCAATTTCATTTATTCGTTTCCCCTGTATACTATTTAAATAAACCATGACTTGTGACCTCTTAGTCTTTAGGTCATTGCACTTGCATCTTGGTGTAGCACTAGTCCTTTAAAATATTTCCTCATATTCCCAGTATTTTACTGTGGTCCTAAAAAGGCTTTTTATTTAATTATAGTCAAAGCTGGAGAAAACAAATTTCTACTGCAATCAACTCTCAGATCGCCTGAACTGATTTCAGGGGATCATTTTTCACTGCCAAGAAAGCACCATTATGGGCAAAATTGCATCCTAGCCAAAGATGTATCCTGGTACTTATGATGGATTATAATCCTACTTATGTAGGGCAGCATGAAAAATGTTTTCATTAAATCTTATAGAAACGCCTTTATAACTTTGCTGCTATAAATATGCTTATTATGTTTTAAACTATCACCCTAATCTGGGACTTGCTCTCCTCACAGCAACTTCAATTAACAAAATATACTAAATAGCTTAGTAAGGGAAAAATTGTTTACATATTCTTTAACACAATGATATAACGTAAGACCATCACATGAGACACTCATGAGGCTTAATCATTTTGCCTGTTTCTTTAAAATGTTCTTAGCTTATTTATTGGACATCACAGCCTCACTTAATAGTTTAAAATGTATAAAGAATGAGATGGCTACTATTTCCAAGCAGCTGTTCTGAGACATTTATATATAAGCAGTATGCAATTTGAACCTTAGTCAAATTCTTTCTATGATCCAAGTGCCAAAATATATCACATTACATTGCAAAACACTATTTACTTTTTCCTATAAAATCTATCAACCATTAACTTCCATAAAGTTTTATTTTTGCATCTTAGACATTTGAATACCATAATTTGAATACCAGTAGCCAATTTCTTGAGATTAGATATCCAACTTTTATCACAGTAACAGTGACCAACTGATTTACATCATCTGCAGTTAATATGCCTGTTTGCCATTTTTTGGAGGAGAGGGATCTTGTCAATCACACTAAATCAAGAGTTTCAAATGGTGTGTTATGATTAATTTTGGAAGGTTCCCTTTGGAGGATTTGCAGATAAAGATGGAGCTGGATACCATGTTCTTACTCTACCTGAACAAGGTAGTCATGTGTTTTATTCACATATTGATTGTGAAACAATATAATTATTGTAGGCCCTGTATTTTCAGGAACTATTAAGCCTGCTACTGTCTATTTCACTCACTTCAACCACCTTTTCTTCCCCCACTTCCCTTTTTTACCCTCTCCCCGTTATAGGCTCTGACAGTGTTACCCAGTCAGGTTGCTTTTACTTTTTCCTTCCCTTGTTTTTCCTCCATTGGCTTAAACTACAGGACTCAAGTTCTGAAAGTGATTATGGTAGTAGAAAGAGAAAAGAACTAAGTTGGAAGTTCAGGACTTTGGGATTTTATTCTATTGTGTCAGTGCCACAAGACTGTGGTCAAGGACCACAGATACAGTAATCTAGAACTCTTGGTTGCTTCTTGCTTGTTGTGGGAGAGGAGAAATGAGATAGAAGGTGGCAATGGGCAGAATGGGTAATAATGGCAGGGTGTGACAGATTTCAGAAATCTGGGATGTGCACTCTCAACAGATGCTGCTGTAGCTAGACCTTGCTTACTGACTACCTCGTTCAATGATTGTTCAAAGTTACAATAGTGTTGAAAAAAATGACTTTATGACCAATGCCTACATTTACGACTTAGTATCCTGCAATGACATGATTGCCATTATGGTTACATGTTGTCCTGTGCCTGCTGTGTTGTTTTTCTCTCACCGTCAAAGCCATTTGAAATGCAGAGAGACTGGAGAGGAAGGGATTATGAAAGAATTAGCAGGCATACAATGGGGAATACAGTAGGCCAGGAGTGTCAAATTCAAGGCCCGGGGGCTGGATCTGGCCCATGGGGTGCTTAGATCTGGCCTGCGGGACCACCCTGGAAACAGCGAAGGACTGGCCCATGGTGCTTCTGCCAGCAGAAATAGAGCTCAGGAGGGCCGTGGGCAGCCCTCGTGAGCTCCATTTTCACTGGCAGAGGGTTGCAGGAGGCTGTCCCAGCTGAAAACGGAGCTTGGGAGCCTGTTTTCACTGGCAGAGCGCTTGAGCCACCACAGCCACCCCTGACATAAGTGACACTGAGCTGGCTATGCCCACCCTAGCCACGCCCCCTGGCCCCCCAAGGTCAAACACAACCCTGATGCGGCCCTCAATGGAATCAAGTTTGACCTCCCTGCACTAGGCTGTTTGGGTAGCAACTCAGGGCTACCCAAAGTTATTTCTTACTCTTGAAATACTTTTCTTTCCAACAAATGTAAATACAACCATTATTTGGTTATTATAATTAACCATTTGCTAATTATCCCAGAGCTAGGATGAGCTTCCAAAGAGAGGGAGGAGGAGTTGGGGAAGGAAAGCACTGTTGCAGTCACATGATTTCCCAATTAGCAACCACTTCACTTAATGACAAAACCGCAGGTCCCAATGAGGACTACTGTATTGTGAAAAACCAAAATGATAAGCTGTAAAATAGAATAGTCAGGCAGAACAGGAGCAAGTTCTGACAGGGCTTCAGTTTTGCATCTGTGCAGCTCTGATAGCTTGCACACAGAACTGCCTTGTGTAAAAATTTAATACACCTGAACAGAGTTTAATTCTTCGAGTAGCTATTGATATATTACATTATTATGATCAGTATTATTAATATTCTGAAGGGGTCTGACTAATTTATTATTTTAGAAAGTCATGACATCATGAAAATTAAATTATGCAAATATGTCTATTTGAGTATTATTACAAGGCTCTTTGGAAGCATAACAGTACATTGAGATAAGCATTTGAATTCTGAATGAGCTAATGCATTGAATACGATAATAAAAAATGATACGGTAGTATGAAATGTGGGACTTTCCCCTCTCTTTGAATTCTGAGTGTTTGCTATCACAGCTTCTATAGAACTCTTAGCAGTGTAACACCAAACTTAGTGCTTTCTTAATCACACCCATCAGAACAGAAGAATGAAGCAGAATGTTCCGTATCACTTAAACATTAACAGCCTTAATGAAGATGATGCAATTGCTATCAATAAGGCAGTACCACAAATGCATGGCATGGAACAATTAACATTGGTTGCAGTCACATATATTTCTAACAGCCATAACATACCTTGTGCCTTAAACACTCTTCAAACTAGATGTGTATTTAAAGGTCTATTATAACATGCTCAGAGAAGTTAAGCAGATATCTTGGCGGTTTTCAACATAAGCTTTCTCTATAAATCATTGAGCGGTCTTAAATTATATTTAACATGACTAATTTTACATTTAATATTAAATTTAGTAAGACTAACCTTCCTAACATAGTTGTTGCAAGAAATCTAGGAAACGTGAAATTATAGCCACATTAAGAATAGCTTTATAAACATTTTTCTTTTATAAATTTTTAAATAGAATTCTTTTCTAAATTTCCTCTATATAAATTTCTCAACTTTTCAAAACCAAAATCCCTTCTTCCCTCTTTGATATTTTTCTCAATAATTTGCAAGGACTATTTGAAATATTTGTATTAGTTAAACTTCAAGACACTTTATTGTTAATTATAAAGGTTTCCCTTACCTGAATGCTTTTTGACAACTGATATTTTTTAACATATGCTTTGGCTGCTTTTCCAAGTTGAAGAAGTGTCTTAATGTCTCACTTTTTAATCTTTCTTGGAAAATAATTAAATCCCATTATTAATTAGTTTTTTAAAAAGAAAAATGCACAGTCATGTTTCAATAAATGAAATAAAGTGCTATATTTGAAGAATTGCACAAATTATTGTGTATCTTCCAATTCATGCCTTGGTGTCTGCCTAGTTCACTGGTCACTGATCTTGGATTTTGGCTGGAGATCAGTGCTCTACAATTGTACATTAATGAGGATGCTACACTGGTGAATGAATTGAAGGTCTGAAGAAGCAACTACGGGTACTTGTTCCTGTGCTTAATGACCCAGAACTGTCTACATTTCAGAAATTTAGTATCTTGGATACAGACTTCCAACATTAGTTAAAAGACAATAACTGGAGAGGTTCTCTTATGAAATTTAGATTTCACACTATATTTGGAGAGTCCAAATGCTAGAAAGATTCAGTATAAGCTATTTAGAGAAGCATTCAATACATAGAAATTTCAGAGAAGGAACAATTATATGGTATATATCAAAGCATAAAGACCATGTAGCACTAAATGAGACCACTGTAAGAAAGTACATAAGAGGCAACTAAACATAAATAGCTTGTTGAAATGGGTGGTTACAAAAATTTTAAAAAAATGATATTTTGGAGTTTGGTAATATAGTACTTAAAGGCACATTTGTACCAGACCAGCCCCCCACTGTTTTCTATGGTAGAGGAGTTATATATGTTATTCTGAACTGTTCTTTGTTTGCAGCAGTTTTTAAACAGATTTACATTTAAATGGATTTATGTAGAGCTAGTGCTGTGTTATGTAATTTCTAGTACCATGTTCTTAGAAAAATGTGCATGGTTTGCTTTAGTAGAATCAGCCTGAAAGATTTCCAAGGTAAGAAAACAGACATCTTTCACTGCAATGTGGTTAAATAATAAACAAAAGTCAATTTTGGGCTAATTTTTTCAAAAAATTTATTGATCTTTTTCTTAGTACAAAGCTTTAGCATTAGTAAATTATGCAAACAAAATATACCAACAGATTCTTGTTACATTATCAAAAAATGATAATAGAAATAAGTGCTTTCTTCCTGCAGCAGCTGATTAAATTGTATCTTCAATACCATTCAGCTCTGTAAGAAAGTAAGAACAAACATATAATATTAGTAATAATATTGTACTGTTAGTAAAACTGAAAATTTCAAAAACAGTTATAAGCAGAGTATTCTGAGGCAACAAACAGTATTTTCAAGTCAATGGGAAGGAAGACAAACCTATTCTATTCTGTAAAGATAAACCTACAGACATTAGGAGTTAGAAATAAAAAGCGGCTTCAGAAGATAATAATACAAAATGAATTTTATTTATCACTTTTTTATTTGACATATTGGTAATTTCCCCCAAAGTATGAATTCTGTTAATCAAACCATCTGAGAGAATTACGAGTGGAAGAATGAACATAAGGTAGATGGTTCCCCCATTTCTATGTTGTGTCATCATATCAAAATACAGTCTCCTATGTCTATGAAATTGAAGATGGCGATATAAAAATCATCTATACCCTATTTTGAATATGTCATTGTAAGATCATAAAATCTTGGTGAAATTACATATTATTTTGCAACTTTTTATTGGTTACAAGGAAGTATTATGTGAAACTGATACACTTCTAACTGGATAAGATCAAATGATGTATTCACATTAGTGGAAATGTTTTAATCAAGGAAAATGATATGAGAGATAAAATTCTGTTTCTTTAGCAAAACTGAAAGGTATATGGGAAGTTGCATTATTCATTTCTAATTTAATATAAGTTAATACTTATTGCCATACAATTCATATTGAAGTTGTTTATTATAAAAACAAAAATACAATGATAAAACTACTATAAATAGTATTCATCACAACGTAGACAGAAAGTCATCCATGATATTTGCTAAGGTAAAAGCTATGACAGACAGCCTCACATAAATTGGGAAGGAGTTATTCTAGAGAGCAGGTGGTACTACAGAAAAGACTGTTATGAGTAACTTTAGACTGAAAAACCCCTAGAAGTCTTTTTTTTAAGGATTTTAGTGGTCATCCAACTATAATGATAGAGGCAATTTGCAGGATATCATTGCCAAATACCATTGGTTTTTAAATAGCAATAAAAAACCAATAAACCTGGTTCAGTAATTTGCAGCAGAGATATAATATGTATTTGTAGTACTTGTCAAAATAATTATATTGCATGATCACCAAATTTAGTAATTAATGGCTGAAACTTAAAAGTGAAAATGTACTAGCCTAGATAAATTGATTCCGATTTCTTACCAGAAATTTTACTGGACTATTTCTAAGACTACCTAATGAAAAAGTTCCCACTATTTAAAAAGTGATGGTTTGTAAAGGAAAACTTGAGAAAAAACATTTCTCATTCTCTGTTCATGTATTTTATAAATACAGAGATGCTATGTGAACAAGCCTTTGATTAATTGGAAACTAGACTTCTGTAAGCAGATTGTGAACAGTATCAGGGGAAAGATATACCTGTTGGTGTATGTCCCATTGGAATAAAAGTGCTGAATAAAATGTTGTCCTTGCTGCTTTTTCATACTTTCTACAGGTTTTCTGATAGATTATTTCTTTTGTTAGTATAATGATAAATAAAACTGTTATCTTCCCATGGAGTAAAACAGGCACTCATATGTTTTCTCTCTCCCAGACTGTTGTATTTACAACTTATCCTTGATGCTAAGCATGATAATACTGAACTGTTTGCTTTGAACTAAAACTGAAGCATATTTGTATACCCAGCTTAAATGGTAGGAAAATACTATTTGGCTTAATATGCCAAATTTACCTACATCTTCTACTTGATGCTTCTTTGCAAATCTGTCATGCACACAAATGCAACAATTTGTACAATTACTTACTCATTAGCATTTAAGCTTGCAGTGGCTTTGATGATCATGTAGCAGAGTGTCAAGGCACTTAGGAGGCCAAAGCTGGCAATAATAAACCATTCTTCTGTTGACAAAGGAAAGGGAGGAAATCACTCGTGGAAGGCATATTCGATGAAAACACAGCCCTCAAAGATCAGAAGCAGAAGATAAACATTCTAGTCATGAAGCACCGGGAAGTGAAGCTCCAGAGGAAAGCAGAAGTTTAGCAATGGAAGATACTGGGTGGAGAAGGGCAGCCAAAAAGTTATGGGGAAAAGTGAAAAAAGTAGGCAGTATACTTGTAGACTGGTTAGCAGACCCAAACAATTAGTTATAAATGACTTGCTTAAATCAAATGCAACGTTAAGGAAAGCAGAAGCAAAAGTTTTACCTGCAATTAAAGATTGACAAAATTGATAATTTCCAAATAAGTATTTAGGAGCATACACACATGACATGGAACCTGTAACTGTTGTTTGTTTACTTTTTAAAGACGCAATTTCTTGTAGAACCAATAATAATGCACAAAATAAACCATAATTTTAGTCTAACGAATGCAACTTTAAGAAATACTATCTGTATAACATTTTAACTGGGTGGTACATGGTTGACTGACCATATTTAAAAAGCGAAACCTGAAAGCTTTCAGATACAAATAAAATGCTTCATGTTTTTAATTATTGTCATCTTTATATCTGCTTGGCCAGGGTAGCAAACAATACTGAAACAGGTTACTATGGTTGTTTTTAAACATGTGTTTTGATGAACTGCTTTTGACCACTGAGATTTGACCTACATTTTAAAATACAAATTTATTCCATTTCTACATATTTTTTTAAAAAAATCAGAAAATGGTGCATTATTTTCTAAGCATAATATAAACATGCAAAATATTTTTAAAAATGGACATAACTTGACTCTTCAATCTGAACTTAGCCCTGTCTATGATTATAGAACTGAAACTGTAGGAAGAATAAGTCTGAACTTTCAAGCTAGATATTGACCTTGCAAAAATGAAATGAAAAGACAAAAATTATAACGCCATAAGTAAAGCTTTCCAGCACCACATACTGTATCATATTTTTACAGAAATCTTCTATGACAAAGATTTTTGTAACCAGTTTTGCAGGAAATATGGAAACATAAGTAGAAGCAATACTTCCCTTCTCAAATTACTTAGTTTCAACAAATGAAATACATTCAATTAATAAAATACTACAGCTGTGTTAAAGGTTAAATTAGTGTATAATTTGAGCAGGTCTCCAGGTTGATATGACTTTTTGAATCAAACTGAATTGGAGACTTTAATCAAAACTGATCTCTACACTTCTGTAAAATATGTCAAAACTCACAAAGTTGCCTAGCAAGAGCTACAAGGATCTTTAATGTATACTATATTTTCTTTGAAAACTACACTATTAATTGGTAAACTGAAACAGAAACCATGTGTTACTGCTGAGCTCATAAGGCTCATAAAATATCTTGAACTTTCAGAATGGATGATCTTACTAAATAGTTGCCATAAAGGAAAAGGCTTAGGAGGAAAAAGCATCAATTTTTCAGAAGGCAAAATATTACCACTTCTATTATCATTAATTTATTAACCTCTTGAGCATAAAAAAGTAACTTAGAGAAGAAATTATGTACAAGGGATAAATGGGTCAATCACCCTACCAAGCAAAACACTTTTTTTGCAAAAAGCAAACTAGCAATACTTTGAAAACATCAGCTCACATCAAGTTAGTACAAATTCAAAGAAATAATACTTGGAGCCTATAGATAATATTTTGTCAATTCTGTTGTTTATTTTTCCTTATAGATCTCAAGGATGTCAACAGATCACATGGAATATTCAATTCTTATCCCTTTCAGATATTTAAATAGTCCAAAATGTGATTGACCTCAAGTTAAGGTATACAATAAATGCCTTTTTGTAGGAATGATATGTTCCCCCATCTTATTCAATTCCCCAAGTCATACTTTCCACCGGATGTGATTATTTCAGGGCTTGTGAGTTAGCCACAGTATGGTCCAAAAGTGTGCAACTGTTTTCCCCTAACAAAATCCAAAGTAGATTTTGATAGTATGCTTCTTGCCACAGTCACTGGTCAATGATTTAGTAGAGTACACACATTCGATCTATTAATTTGAATATGTAGGCAATTAGCACTTTCAAATGACTCATTCCTTTGCTGCCATTTTCTCCATTCTAACATCTGCTGGGCTTATTCCAGCAATATAAAATGCATTGGATTTAAAGGGCTTCAAATAGTTGGTGATAATTTAGCACCTATTGTTTAATAACTAATCACATTTTGTTGAATAAGCGGCTTTTCAGTGTATAATCAACACTGAACTGACATAGCCAAGACAGGGCATCTAATGATTGTCTGGCTTTAACAGTGTAACAAGGAGGTTTATTTAGATTAAAGACAATGACACAAATATTAGAAAAACTGACTACCTGGCAGTTAAATTAAAACACAGATAAAGCTTAGGTCATCCTCTTCCATTTGCAGAATCAAAATACAGATCAGAAATTAAATCTTAAATAGAATGATTGAATCACTATCTAAACCTAATAAAGAATGACCTCAGATCAAAAAGAAATGGATAAAGGAGATCAATGCCTTCTTTATCAGCGCCACTGGGAGTTTTGGGAATAATAGAGCTCAAGGCACTGACTAATTTGACTGCCAGCATAACAGGTAGTCAGTTTTTCTAATTACTTGTATCACTGCCTTTAAATAAACCTTGTTACATTGTTAAAGCTACACAATCATCAAAGATAATTTTTTTTCTATTTGAATGTATTAGTTGATCATTCACTTCAACATTAAAGAGGAATGGTGCCAGCACCTTTTCTTCTGATAAGCCATTCTATTAAATTTATGGATGGTTGGTTGTATTTGCCTCCAAGCTCTATACTAAAATGGCAGTTATGACTGCATTTTTGGATGTTTTGTATTAGTTCAAACTCCTCTGTCAAACTGTACAACTTTCAAAGTAACATGTGATGATTAACAGGCAAGATATGCTGCCAAGAGATCAAAAACTGTATGCATGATTTGGCATAGGACTGAGATTGGCTAAAAGCTCTTTGGACCTGAAGAACCTTTGCCCAGTTTCAACAATGCTGCAACACTGATTGTCTCCATGTCTTGCATATTTGTTTCAGATGCTTCTGAAACATTCTGGCAACTATTTTATGATACCCAGTCTAAGATATTTGCTCAATTTGCAGATAATTAAGGCCAGAAAAGTTTGTGGAATTTGCTACTTCTATCACTTAAAATGCTCATTTGATTCGTAATTCTTGCCATTTTTCTGTATTCTATTTGGAGAGTTGCCATTTAGAAGCAAGTGGTGGTATGTCAATTCATTTGGCTGTTATGCTATGATATTGTTCCATCTTTTGGGGGTGTTTGTTCATCTTTCTAATTGTACCCCAAACTTTCTTCTTGTTGGTTATGTTCGTATTCTCAATTCCCATCAAATGCTAAATCATTTTAATCAGCATGACTGTAAGCTTATCTCCTATAGAAGTACTATCTTCTAGTATCATATACTTTGAAATCATTATCATCTATAATGGGGTGAGCATAATATAAGATCTTGAGAATAATGGTGCTGCAGCCTCCTGAGAGCTAAAGTTTAATATTTTTCTGGGCCAGATCTTAGATCTATTATTGTTATGTCAAGACCAGTGGTTTTAATATTTTAAGTTCTTTTTGTTAAGTTAATATTTTAAGTTCTTTTTGAAACTGAACTGATATTAAGAAATTCAAAAACTTTGGAGTCTTTATTGGATGAATCTAAACAGCAATAAAAATTCATATTGAGAATGGGAACTGGGTCTAAAACATGTTACTGTTAACTGATGAAATATTACTGCTGACAAATTCAGATCATAGTGTTATCGTACTGCTGACACAGATACCTCTGCAATAGTGGTGAGTATCTGTAGCTCGTGTATAGGATGAGGGTAAAGATTTGTTCTCTGAGCTTGTGGGTTGGTTTCCGAATGTTTTGTTACCAGACTAGATAACATCTTCCGCAGAGTTTAGGCTATGTCAGTGTCAATATTCTGTTTATAAGGGCTTCAGGTGTGGCTGTATCAAGTGAGGGTCTTGTGACAAGACAAACTGATGACTCATAGGTGACCCATCACAAGACTCTCACAACACCTCACTTGACACACCCACACCTGAAGCCCTTATAAACAGAACACTGACACTGACTTCCCCTAAACTCCACTGAAGATGTTAGCTAGCTGGTAACGAAATGTTCAGAAACCAACCCACAAGCTCGGAGAACGAACCTTTATCCTCACAGATACGTCTGCTATGTGAGTAATTCTTGATTCTCAACTGTTGCTCAATTTACAAGTGGCAACTGTAGCGAGGAGAATTTTCCCTCAATTATGCCTGTTGTGCAATAGCATCCCTTTCTGTCTGTGACAGATATCACATTTTGCTTCATTTTATCTTGACTACTGCAATCCACTGTATATAGGCATACCCTTGAAAATGGTCTTAAAAGTTGCAATTATACAAAATGCAGTAACTAAGTTGCTAATTGGTACAAGATACAGAGATCATCTACTGAAAGGTCATTTGCTTCCTGAGCACCTCCTAAGAAGCTGATATTGACTTCTATTAATAACCTATTGGTCAGTAACATCGAGGCCAGGTCCTTCTGAAGAAGCCCTGGAGCCAGAGGCTTGAATTTCTAAAACAGGGGCAAAGATTTTTCTTTTTTTGCATTGTTCTCAATCTACATTCTATTGGGATATCTGGACTCCAGTTTCTTGGCATTTAGGAATTCTGTAAATATGAACCTCTTCTGCCATACTTCTATTTAATTAATTTAACTATACTTTTAATGCTAATTTTAACTTATTCTCATAAATTTTTACATTCTTCTTACTTTTAAAATTTTGGTAGCCAATTTGACCTTTTACCAGTAGAGAAAGTTGAGGTAAAACTATGTAATAAATAATATGCCTTACCTCCGTTTGCTTTGATTATTCCCCAAGGCCATTTCCCTCACTTTATCTTTCTCTTCTCCCCCCCCCTCCCCCGGTTGTTCAGCATTCATCAAATAAACTTTATATCATCTGGTGCTCATGTGGATCCTAGACCCATAAATAAGTATGGGGCTTGAACTTTATTTTCCAGTACACTAATCTCCCATTTTTAACTCTAAAACATTAAAAGATATGGTGCAGAAAGCCTGGAAAGCACCACCATTTACATCAAGGTTATCTTCACAAATTGTTTAGTCTTTCAAAGCCCAAGATAGCAAAACAAGACAAGCCAGATAAAGTTGAACTCCAGATTCCATCAGGCCTAGCAAATAAGGCCAATGGTGAGGCATGATTCACTCCAACAACATTTGGAAAGTGACACCCTGCTTTCTCTTGATTTAAGCAATATGTCCTCCTTAATAGTATGCAACAATTGCTGATTATTATATTTTGTCAGAAATGTTTTTAAGTTCAATATTTTGAGGTTGGTCCTCTTCAGATTTACTGTAACTTTGATCACAATAAAATTTTGTATTTTCTTTAATTTGGTAAACTCTATAAAATTATGGGTATTATGTTGAAGAGAAACAAGTCTAAAGCAACACATGATCAGTGATTCTAATATTAAAGGCAAATTTTACTTACTAGTTACAGCAATGTTGATCTCGCCTGTCCTTGGAGTCAGCTCTCCATCCTGCGGAAATTGTGATATACCAGAAGTACGTAGGGGCTCAAGAGTGAGAGAGCTGTCACTGTTAAGGTCACCAAGAACTGATCCCCTGTTACCTAGCTGGCCTCTGGTTAGTCTTTCCATGTCAAAGGCCATATTGTCAGCACACGGTACATTTGTCTGAAAATAAGTATTGCCATATTAATGTATACCATTTTTATACTGTTAGCAAAATTATACATTCATGAGATAGTATCATGACATTTGAAACATAAATACCAACACCAAATGGAGATCAATTATTCCAAGCAAATCCCATCCATTAAGAACTTGGTTCAAAATATTATCAAATTGAGCACCTCCCCCCAGTGTTTTATTCCCAGTTATGTGCATGTCTTTCTTCATTATATAATCTATTAATTCAACTATTTTATAGGTCACAAACCCGGTAGTATATAAACAAAATAACCAATGAAGTAGGTGGCATTGCATTCTCTTCAACTTTATTCAGAATCTCCCATTCCCCAAAAAGAGATAGACATCTTCCAAGTGGAGTTATACTTTAATTTGGTGATATCATGTTACAATAAAAGAAATTCAGCCCATATTTTTTAATCAGCCTAAGATAAATATTTTTCACGGGTGCATTAATGAAGGTTGTCTTGATTTCTACCACCAACAAACCCAGAAATAATAAATAAATCTTTAAACTTAGTAAGGAAATTGGATTAAAATCTACTTTTTAATGGATTAATCTAGTTAAAATATCTTTTAATAGGACAAATTTGCTTTGTGAAATAGGTATGTCACAGAAGACAGCAATTACTTATGGGTTACTTTATGTCAAGATAATCAAGTTTTATTTTGGCTTTTTCATGACTAAGGGTTTTGGCAGAAAATGTCAAGCTGTAACTAATAAAAACAATCCTGAATAATGAAAGGTTTTTTTGAGTTATTAGTTCCAAATACTGTTGGGATAGCATGGCTGTTTCATGCAATCAACTAACGCATCTTGGAACTTGCCTCTTGTTAGATGAATTTGTGATTTGAGGTATTTTAGAATGCATACTTCAACAGTATTAACTGTTTCTGTAAAGCTTCAACTCACCACAATTCCCAAGGCCTTCAAAATATTCAGTTTACACATAGGACAGGTACAGTGCTCACTTAGCCATGGGTCTACACAGGTTTTATGAAAAACATGCCTAAAAATAAATGGGAATAATTGTAAACCATCAATATATGGCAGAGGTTTTAAAATTATTGATTAGCATCCTGAATAATTTGCCTGGGAGTTTTAATAAACTGAATTTGTACTTTTAACTATATTACCATTTCCTTAGTATATACATTATAATTGAAACTTATGCATTGCGTATTTCAAATATATTTTTTGCTTCTATTGTTATTTTTCCTGAAAGAAAAAAGTAAACATGAAGAAAGAAATGAGCTAATATCTGGCTGTATAAGGCTTATTAATGAAAAATATCTCACAGCTGTATATACAAGTTGCTCCTATTATTCTGCCCAAAATATGTATGGCAATATATAAAAATTCATTTGGCTCTTATATTTTTTCTGTCTTATCTTTAGGCAATAATTCCATTATTAGATTGCCTTATTCAATTTATTTATTTCTTACTCTCTCACTCACACTTAGCAGTGAAGAACCACATGACATAAATTTAGATAAAGTAAAAGATGCTTTTTCTGTAGATATCTATTTGCATTATTTTTGGAAATGATTTTAAGATTGTTATTAAGCAAATGGCAACACTGAAGTGCAGTATTTTAATCATTTAAATGCTATCTCACAATATGGATTCTCCATTCAATTCCCAGTCTGATCCAATCAGAAGGTACCATGGAGGTCTACTTAAAGAAACACTGTGTATCTGTGGCACACCAGTTGCTGAAGACATTGCACATATCCTTTGGGATTGCAAACTATATTCTGCAGAAAGGACCGTTTACTTAGATTCTTATTTAAAAACTAAAAAAAAAAAAAAAAGCCTGGGGCACCCAGAAAAAATGGTCTTACATTTTGCAGGAAATGAACCTGTATATCTTTTTTTTAAATAAAATAGTCTTTATTTACATTTATAGTTAAAAAGAAGACAGAAAAAAGGCAGAAGAAAGAACAAGGCAAAAAAAGAAAAAAAGAACCTGTATATCATTAGCAAGAATTCTTTAATTTAACTAAAATAAAGCCAAAGGCCAAGAAAAGAAACTAGTGCAAACGAATTTAAAATATCCTGTTCGCATTTAATCTATCAGCAGTTAAAAGTCAGCCATCTAAACACAAGACTGTATTAGTAAAGTATATTTGCTATTGTAAACTATTGCAGCTTTTGGGGTACACAGGACTATTTTTGCTTGACTTATATGGGAAAATAGCTCCTTTTACTCTTTATTATTTTATTATTATTTATTTAAATATATTGGCTGCCTAACTCTAGTGGACTGTGGGTGGTGTACCAAAGTAGAACCCCCCCATAAAAACAACTACTCTAAATATTAATAAATATTAATTAATATTAATATAAGATAGAAGGAAGAACTAGCTAAGAATTTATTTATTATTTATTTATTTATTAAATTTATATACCGCCCTACTCCCGAAGGACTCAGGGCGGTGTACAGTTGAACGAAATATACATGTAATAAAGGAATTGAAAAAACCGATTTAAAATGAAAAAGAAATGTAAAAAACAAATTATTATTATTATCTGGATAATAATAATAATTTTATTATTATCTGGATAAAATAGTAAATCTTTTACTAAACGTTTTGCATGTTTTGACAAGTCCCTATAAAGTTGAAAGCTCAAGCCTAACAGTAAATTGAGACTGGAATAGCAATGGAAGGAATGATATATGAAAGATGACCTCAAACTTGAACAGGATATATATAAAGAGCTGTACCAATAAAGGAGAGTATTTGTAGCTCAGGTTTAAAATGGGGGGGATCCTTGGTGCTCTCTGAGTTTGCTTGTTTACTTGCAGCAGTTTCATTCTCAAACTAGGTAACATCATCTGTGCACTGATGAAAATAGTCATGCTCATCAGAATGAAAATCATAACTAAGGCCCCCTAAGCCCAGGATTTCTAATGACAGGCATTGCAAAACAATTTTAAAATGCAATTAATTTATTTTGAAGAATAAACCAAACATCAAAAGAGATACTGTTGGCTTACTTGCATGGTAGAATGCGTACAACATCGTTTTGCTTATAGCTTTCAATACAAACAGCGCAGTGATCAAAGTCTGGATCTGTTTCCTAAAATGAACAGAGTGAAAATTCCAGTAAGATCTATCTACAGCAGAATACTTTTAGCAAGCAGCCAAAGGGCTAGAATAGTTTTAGCCCTGACTATGTTTATTTACTTACAAGATTTCTATCCCACCTTTCTTCCAGAAGCTCAAGGGAGCTTATTTTAGAATCTCTCATTTTTATCCCTGTGTCAGATTTTGCCAGGCATAATTACAAAGTGTTTAGAAACCCAGTTTTCACATACAGTAGCAGAAGAAGCTTCATAGCCTTTAACATGGCTAAGATAGATTCTTTAGTGTAAGTAGGAAAAAAGTCTTACACATGCAGAAAATCTGTTTAAGGGAGAACACAGGATCAAGCTCTGTATGCATAAATCAGCCTCAAGGTTTAAATCTGAGACCTTTTTCTTCCTCCTTTTTGAAACCTGAGCATCAGCAATTACCCATTTCAGGTTTACATATCAGTTTTGTTTTGCCTGAAATTGCTGAGTCCTGCCTACTTCAGTTTTTCCATCCTGAGAGCCAGAATACAACATGCAGAGATCATAAAAATAAAGCATACAATGATGAATTTATTTAATACAACCTGAATTAACTGTCATCTTAATATTAAAGGGAAGTATCTCTCACACAAAACTGAAACATTAGTTGCAGACCCCTTATGAAAGTTCCAGTGATGCAACTACTGCAGTGGTAAAAAGGAACACATGTCCTTAAAAGCTGGGTTGTTCAAATAAATACCTTCCTGCTGCCCAATTCTGTATAACCTTAAATGTCTTTTCTGAGTTACAAAATTTATCACTAGGACTATACAAATATTAGGACTCAAGAAAGGATTTCCCATTTAACATATAAACAAACTGCTTTGTTTATACGTTAAATAGGAAACCCTTTCTTTGACAAACTAACAGCTATGTACTGCCCACATCAATTTGGCAATCATGTTTCTAAAACCATGATCATTTTATGATTTTAGAACCTTTATTTTAGTTTATAATCTTCAGTTGTGGCATACATAATGTGTATACTTTTTCCACTTAATATAAGAACAAAGCTCCTTTGTTCTTATATTAAATACTATACAATTAGCAATCTCAGTATTGCAAATAGCCAACAACTATTTCATACTCTGAATCTTGGTTGTTAATACTGATGAATGGCAGATACATTCTATATGCCTGCCAACAATAAGCACATCTGCTGCTGCATTATAATCTTGATGTCTTTTTATCTTGGATTTACCTCTCTGTTAAGAGAATTCTAAAACATGCATTAGCATATTTTTGCTATTAAATTTTCTCTTTATAAAGGGGCTATAGGACAATAAAGTTTGTGACAATTCAACAACAAAATCTAGAACTGATTTGCATACACAGAGAAGCCTTATTTATTTGTTTTTCCAGAAAAACTGCATTGGATCAAAACCTGACTGGTATATTTTCTGATAATCTCTTGGCAATCTTGTATATGATACATAAAGCATAGAGGCATTATAAAAGGCAATCAGTAAATAAAAATAATGAATGTTAATAAAGTATAAAATAGTAAGTCAATATCAATTACATAAAAATTATTGCAAAATTAGTTTAATCATGTATGTGTTTTGTGCCCCCTTTCCTTCAGAAATGCAAGGGGTTATACAAGGCACTCAGTGAACTTCCATGGCTGAGGATAAACTTGAATCTGACTCTCTCAAATGCCAGTCTAATGCCTTAATCACTATACAACTTTGCTCCCACAAATCAGCAAGAGCAAATGGGGTTATGAAAATTAAAAATAATATTTCTGGCTGTAAAGGACACAACTAAGGCAATAGGCTAGGAAAAATATACATAAACAGAGGAGATGTACTGACAATAGCCCTGTGAATAATTACTGAAAACAAAAAACGGACCAATCACTGTAGTGAGGAAAATAAATTGGAAAGAAGAAGACATAGCCAAAGGCTAATGACAGATTTTCTAATAAAGTAACAGTGATACCTTATCACCTTTCTTTACAGTTCTTGCTGTTAGTTTACCAACAGCTTTTTTGGCAGCATCTCCAAGACGACGCTTTGAAAAAAAGAGAAACAACAGGGTGATTAAGTATTACAAAAATTGCACTTCTTATATTTGCTTTGATGCTTAGTCTAGATGGTACTTTACAATATTTCACCTATATCTACCTATCTACCTATCTACCTATCCATCCACATGCAGAGACACAATCTGGGGGATCTGGGAATAGTATATGCACAAGGATATTTTGGTAATTAAAATCTGTTTAACCAAAAACATGAATCTCCTATTTTATGTATTCCAAATTAGTAAGAAATGTAGACTGCTGTCTGCAACATAGTCCCCAATATGCTATTTAAATACTAGTCCAAGGGAAAGTCCAGTTAGTCTACTACTATAGATAATGAAGAATCATGTAATATACTTGAAACAAAAAAGTTGAAAAAGTTGGGAGGAGAGCGAGCATTTGTTGTTATTTAGCTTGTGATCTAAACTGTTCCTTGCTTCATTTAGGTCTAATCTTTCTGTGAAGAACTTTTCAACCTGTCAAATCTTTCTCTAAAATCTTTCCCTTAAAAAAGATTAAACCCTTTTATCCCAGTTTTACTAATCTTTAAATTTTAGTATTTGCATTGTTGTATCCAGCTTATTACTGGGATTTTTTTTATGCCATATCAATCTGGTCCTAGTTAGTTATGGTTTACATGTATTCCACATAAGTAGTATTTTTAAATCTGTGAACCTCAGCTGAAGGAATTATTTTGTGTGACCATTACATACATTGTGTTGTGTGCATCAGCTACATGCAACCAAAGCAGTAACAACTGTTTTCTCCTTTAAAACAGCTAAACATTTTCAACTGTTCTTTAGCTGTTGCTATTTCTTCATGAAAGTTTAATAAGACAAGCTTTTTAAACCACATAAAATTTTCATTAAGTTTCTTCAACCTTCATAAAATACTGGAGAAAGAAAAGGTCTTAAGTTTTTAACCTACAGAATAGCTATTTGATATGGATATCTCAAATGCAGAATGCTGTCTATATGGGATCACTGCATTCCAAGTGCTTACATGCTACATTTTTCAAATGGCAAAGAGATGAAAATCATGATAAAAAGTTTGAAAATAGAAATAATTAAACACTATGAACATAGTTACTTTAAAATCAGACAAATTGACTTTATCCCTATTGGAATGTGTAATATAAATAAGAAAAACAGTATAGTATCTCATTTTCCATACTTTCTCACTAACATTATCAAAGCATGAACATTTGAATACACCAGCAAAATCTACAGAGTATTTTGTATCATACAATGACCAGAATTTTTTTAAAAAAATGTCTTTCTAATGCATTCTATTTTTAAAATCTCTGCATACAAATATACATATTTGTAACAATACTATTTAAAAGGCGTTGGAACAATAGTCAAGTTTTAGCCTGAAGAAATAGTACAGTATTATTTGATACTTTCTTTCAGAAGTATTTCCATAATTTATTGCTATCATGGGATAGCAATAAATCAGTTAAACTGTATTTATTGAAACTTTGTATCACTGCTATTGTTATTAGCAGATGTAAGTCTAATATATTGTGCACCCTTGCTTAGAAGTGTAATTCTTGTTAATTTAACTATATTCTCTTTTTTAAACACCCTTTCCCATTTCAATAAAACTTTTCTGAAAATATTACCAGTTTGTTTCTTTAATATTCCCCTTTAAGAATACACTTCTTGTAGCTAACCCATCACAGCTACAAGCCAGTAAATCCTGTCAGAAAAGTGATTATTTTAAGATAGTGATTATTTTTAGGTAATTACACACTCAAATTACACATGTTGTAACTGGAGAAGAGATACCAAAGACATAAACTGTGAAGTTCATGAAATATGAAACTCATATACTACCGGTTTCCCCGTTTGCTTTAATTAATATCTGAAGGATTTATAACTTCATGAATTCTGATGTAGGAAATTAGGTGTTATTTATTTATTTATTTTATTTATTTATTCGCTACCTGTTATGGGGCTACTCTAGACGTCTTATAAAAATAAAAAGGAGGAAATGAAAAGTGCGTGACCAAAAGATAATAGAATAATAAATGAAAAATAATGAGAAATATAACTATATGATTATAGACTGCTTTGTATACAAAACAAGGGAACTTCAATAACCAATATTCAAACTACAAATCCATTTTAGTTTCTGATGGAGACAATGAGAATTACAAAGAATTTTCTAATATTATTAGTGTAGCAGGATTTTTGAACATGGACAAAGTCTACTGCTTTTCCACGGGGGATACTTTTGCTGATAATTGACCGAACAAACAGTATTTTATTTCACAAGAGAGCCTGGGTCTTCTGCATGGGAGCCCTAAAATTCTCTTATCTAATGTGAAAGCCAGGAAGATATCCAATTCAAGGACATAGAATGAAGTAGAAGAGAGAATATATCTGCAATGATTGCTAGGAAATAAGAGAAGGTAGGTAAAACCTATTTTGGTGCTAATTACTGGCAGAACCAAGTAACACCAAAGGAGATTTTCTCCACATAACGGAGAGATGCTCTATAGCCTATATCCATTGTGGTATGACTGCCAGCTAGAAAGTATCTTCCCCAACTTCCCTCCTGTGAAGGGAACCAGGGGGACAAATTGCAGTCCCCAGAATCCCCTATTCCTTCAGGACTGCAGAATTTCTTACCTTGGTTTAAAATTCCCCTCCTGCCACAGCAGTTAATTGTTATAAAGAATGCTTCGATATTTATATTTAGGCAACTAATAATGATATTGTATCCCACAAACAGTTTGAATGATAAAGCACTTTTTCTCAACCAATAGCCTGAATTTTAAAAAAAAATTCGCCAGAACTCTAAAGAATAAGTGTAATTCACATCGACGAAACCAATTTTATATCACTATTGTTTCTTTCTTTCCCTGCTGGTGCTCTTCCAATCTGCTAATCAATTTCCCATTATTCTCAGCTACCAAAGCCTACAGAGAGTCCTCAATTTATTACAACCAGAATTTCCCTTGCTAAGCATTAAAGGATACCTGAGGATACCTGATTTTATGACCTTTTTTTGCCAAAGTTGTTAAGCAAATCACTGCAATTGTTAAGTGAATAATGTGGTTGTTAAGCGTATCTGGCTTCCCCATTGACTTTGCTTGTTGGAAACAGGCTGGGAAGGTTGCAAATGGAGATTACATTATTCTGGGATGCTGTCGTATAAATAGATGCTGATTGCCAAGTGCCCAAATTTTGATCATGTGACCATGAGGACGCTGTGACTGTTGTACGTGTGAGGACTGGCCATAAGTCACTTTTTTTCAATGCCATTGTAATATTGAATAGTCGCTAAATGATTACTTGTAAATTGAGGACTACCTGTATACTAGATTAAATATTAATGGCAAACAAGGGAAAGAGATCCATTGTGTATGGAGGGAATTGGCTAAGAGACCAAAAACATATATTTTGTGGAAAAATGAAATACCCATTTGGCCTATGCTAATGTGAACAGTTAATGTGTATTAATGTGTACTCAGTATAACATATGAATACTAATTATTGGGGAAAAACACTTTTGTGTTTATGTTTGTGTGTAGAGAGAGACAGAGATCTATATACAGTCATGAATATATATTTATGTGCACATATGAAAAGTAGTAATTGCATTCTAGAATGGAGCTTTCAGAACTAAAAGGGTTAACTCACTCCTGTTCCTAACCATTTCAACATGCTCATACTTAGTCCAATATGTTGGTGCAGTGTATTTTTAGATGGAGTTCTATCAGTCATTTTATCTGAAATGCCTCAAAGTTGTAGCTGACACTGTAGAAATTTAATAGAGGAAAGCTGCATATACAATGGCAGATCAGTGCTTGTATATAAACATGTTTTATTATCTCTTGTGAAATTGAATGGGTGCAGCTAACTATTTTTGTTAGAATTCCAAGTTTAGACCTAGCTAATATTTGGAGACCACAAGGAAATCTTTTCAGCTGGAGTGGGAAGTAAAAAACCAAAAGAAGACCTGAGGAAACCTATGAAAACCACTTTTATATTGTTATGAAGAAAACTGCAGGGATAGTTTTATATCACAGAATTTGTTTGATGTTTGACTTGAGTTTTTAAGTTCGACTCTAACTAAAGCAGCCATTCTAGATTCTCAGGTATCAGTGATCAAGCTCCTTTCAATCGGAGATATTCACATTCAAATTAATTACAGTACTTTAACATAAAACTATAGTTTCTCTGAGATAAAAAGAAAACTGAACAGTAGTACAAAAAACCAAATCTTTTAATTTGGCTTTGATATTGCTAGCCAATAAGTATATTTACAAAGTTTTTAATGCTAGAGAAATGACAACTGCGTTTCACATCTATAAAAGTAAAGATTGCATTACAATCCAACTGATGCTAAACTATTCCTTAACAAATGGCATTGTACTTTTCAGAACAATTAATCGAAACTGTTCTGTATTTAATAACGATTCTCTGTTTGTCCTTATCCCTTAAAAACATCAGCTTAAAGTCCCACTCAAACTTCCTTACAATTTAATGGGCAAATATAGGAACTTCCACTCTGAAAGTAGACTAGATGCTTTTCATAAAGAATATTTTATTGTTTTATATGCAGAATGGAGAGACACTTTTCATGAGTATGGTAATGCTATTCTTTTAAAAACCCTTTAAAAGTAGCCCATTCAGAGTGAACATTTTTTTTTGCTGAACAACAATAATATTTAGTTACTGTGACTGAGTGCATATCTTATATAATATTCTTACATTAACTTAATTGCAACTCCCAGGATTAATTTCATTCTTTTTACCAGAAACTAAGTTTTTTTTTATGACATTAAAAACAGAATGGAAAAAATAGCTCACCTAAGCAGGAGACCTTTTAAAGTTAATACATTTCTGCCACAAAAGTATTATTTTTGTTTTATAAATTAAAAAAAAAACACTAAACATTCAGCAAAGTTCCTTTTGCATTCTTACTATACATATTTTTTATCAAGGCATTAACTCTAGATAAAACTTCAAATTCTTTATGATTAGAATGATTACCTGGTTTCGATCACGTGCACTGGTATATCTGATCTTCTGAATGAAATAAAATATTAGCCATGCTGAAGAAATTATCATCAAAACTATAAATGATACGGATACAAAGACAAGGGAGCTTCGATTAACATTTTTGCTTGGATGGCGTGTTCCCACAGCTATTGCAATTAGGACCGACATATTTTTTTCTAAATAATTCAAGATTTCTTTAACCTTCATTTCAGTGATCATGACCGTAACAATGTCTCCAGTTCCTACAATAAACAGGAGAAACCATTTGAGTGATATGTTAATATACATTATGAATTTTTCCAACTATACATAAAACAGCTATAATTAGTAACATAAGGAACTAGGAAATAACCAAAATCTTCTAAGTAATATATTCATATATGTCACAAGTATCTCCTTATTATAATTTGATTTCATAATGATATACAGTATATCTTAACTGCTAATTATAATACCAGGAAAAGATGAAAATTAAAAAAAACATTCATCTTCTCAGTTCTAAATTCACCATTCTTTAATCCCAGCATCTTCAGGAAATAAAAATGATTAATGTCTTCCATTTCTTTCTCCAAAACATGGAGTTTACTCCAATGTAAGGCAGCAAGAACAAATTAAATTAAAATTTGAAAATGCAAGAATTTCAAAATATTGGCTTTATGAATTTTTATGTGAACGAGACTCAGAAATTCAGGAAAACTATAAAACTGGGACAGTTAGCAGAAAAGAACTTTCATTATGGATCAAATTCTTCTTTACTGAAAAGGCCCAATGAAATAATACTTATAAATTATATACATTTATTGAAATTTATTAGTTTGTGAAAAGCCATAAGAAAAATTCTCTTAAAAGCCAGAATTCAAGGTCATCTGATAGTATTGACTGGAAAAAGGTTGAAAACCAACAACAGCAGTAATTATTAACTAAGATATTTAATTATTACAAAATAAACTGACAATATAACCAGAGTTAAACTTTCACTTCAAATCCACTCCATCAAGGTAAAACTGGGAGGAATGGGGAGCAGGCTACCTTGGGCATTACTTGGCTCAGAATGACAGCCAATAACATTTATTTATATAATTAATCACAACCTGTAGTTTTAATTAAATATACCTTTTTAAAAGCTGCAACTAATAGATGAAATGGCCTGAGCTGAAAAGAAGGTCTGATATCTTAGTTCTTACCTTGATGAGTCATGGTAACAGGCTCATTGCCAGATACATTGTTGTAAATTACCACAGCTGAAGCATTATGTGAAGCTGCTCGCAGAATTTTTTGTTTAAATGTACAATTTCCTCGCTGCAATAGAGCAATCCATTGCTTTGTATTTGGAGGAACTTGAAACCGTGTTCGTGGATCACATCCTAAACGATCTGGAACTAAAAATATAGAATCCTGGTTCTAATTTAATTATGCAATTTAAACAAAAGTCCTATAAATATACATTGATCAAGATATTTTCTAATTAACAAACCACATCAATTAGCATAATTTACAAAAGTCAAGGAGAATGGGGGCCTGCCTTACCTCTGGGGGAGAATGTTCGAAAGGGTGGAGGCAACACCAGAGAAGTCTCTCTTGCTGGACCCATCAGTTAAAATTCTTTAACTGGCAGAGTCCACAACATACCCTCCTCCCTGCCTGACCGCATGGGTCAGGCTGATGTAAAAATGGTTCCACATGTAACCTGGGCCCATACCATCTAGGGCAGTGATGGCTAACCTTTTTTCTGTCGTGTGCCAAAAGTGGGGGGAGTGCGGGGGGGGGGGTCATGCGTGCACGTGCCCACACCCATAATTCAATGCACCCTCCCCCCGTGCATGTGTGCGTGATCCCCCGCACTCCCCCTACTTTTGGCACACGATAGCATGGTGGGCCCTGTAGGCCCGTTTTTCGCCCTCTCCAGGCTCCAGAGCCTTTCAAGGAGCCTGGGGAGGGCAAAAACAGCCTCCCCCCCTGAGGCACTCCGGAGGCCGGAAACAGCCGGTTTTCTGACTTCCAGTCCCACCAGAGCTGAGCTAGGGCAATGCTCGCGTGCCCACTGAAATGGCTCCAGGTGCCACCTATGGCACCCATGCCATAGCTTCGCCATCATGGATCTAGGGCTTTAAGACCATAACCAATACCTTGAATTGGATCTGGCAACAAACTGGCATCCAATGCAGGCCTCAAAGCAGAGGTATTACATACACTGTCTTTGGGTGTCCTAGTGGTTGTGTGGTTGCATTCTCATGTGCAACAGTCCAAATGGGAGAGTGATAAAAAGAAGAGCTCCCTATCCAGGAAAGAGTATAACTGGTGCACAATACAAGGTTGAGCAAAGATCTTTGTATTCAAGATTGCCACCTGCTCTCGGAGAAGAGCTGTGAGTCTATGGCTTAACTGGGTAAGTCCGTTCTCTGAGCATCTCCTCAGGGCTTGCATCAAGCTTGGCATCCAACTGGGAATGGATCTGGGTGATTTATCTTCCAGATGCAAGGAAAATTCCTTCCCTGAATACAAATGCATCCAGAGACAGTTGGAAAAATCTTCCAAAACAGCTACAGAAGCTTGTGAAAGGGCCATGATTGCTTTAATGATTAAAAAGAGGTTCTTTCTACAATAGTATTAGATTGGATGAAAGTTCATGAGAAAATCATGGCTAAATTGAAAAATTGGGGGAAAAAAATCCCAGAAGGCAACAATCTTCCAACTTCAGCTGAACTTTTATGTAAAACATTCCATATCATTAAACCTCTGATCTTGAGTTTGATTTGAATACTAATGAAACATTGCATTAGCTCTTATTGAATACAAAACTGTTGTTTTTCATGTTAAGACCAATTTTCCAAGTTTAAGATTTTCCTAATTAATGGATTTCATCAAATGTATTATTATAAGGGTTCTTGTTTGTGTTCTTTATTGTGACACCGTTTTAATATCATATTTATAGTGCAGTGTTTCGGCCACTTGCTTATTATTATATTAAATCAGCAACAGAGTTTGTTGGTCTACAATTTAAAGAAACACAAGCTAATATTTTCTTGAAAATATATTTTGTGTTCTGAAGTTAGTAATAAAGGAAAGGGAAAAGCGAAAAAGAAGGAAAAATGCACTTATCATAACTCCTAAGGGTTTCAAGGTTGTAAACTAGTTTATTAAATTCAAAAAGACAAGATGAAGGACAGATTGAATGCCAAAAAACTAATGCAACACCACACCCGCAGCACCTGATATTATACCGTGGTATACTCTTGGGATATAAACTGCATGATTTTATTCATTTATACTATTTGAACTTCTGTTATTTGTAGCCTTAACCAATAAGCTATCTTTAGGCTTTATAGCCTGCAATAATCCTTTTCCTCTACCATCTTACATTTGAAATCCTCAATACTGGAGTTAGCATTCATCTATTCACTGAATAAAAAGAAACCAGAAAGAAAAAGTTAATAGTGACAAAAAATATTCATAATATTCCATTATGTGAGGGCTTGGAGGAGAGTGGGCTTTGCAATGGTCCAGGTCTGTTTTATTGTTAGGTTGGATTCCCCCCCCCCCCCCGATTTGGAATTCGCTACTTTTGATTGCATGAAATTTATTAATGACTTTCACTGCAATAACACAAACAGAGGGAGCTCCAGAGTTTGGGAATAGATATCATCATGGAGAGGCAAATGATCTGTGCCTAATATCTCTTATCTTCTACTAGCAGAACTTTAGCCTAATATACATTTTATGAATCTTGGGACTACCAGATCAGTTTTCATGCTAGAATAAAAGTCAGGATAATTACCATGTCATCTTCTTCTACTCATCTTTTTATTAGACATGCAAGAAACATTAAGAAAAACAAAGCATAAATTGAGGTATGTTACTTAACTCTTAAATACTTAAAAATTACCCCAACATCAAATTATGGGAATTCTTTGACTTATGACCATAATTGAACCCATCATTTTTGTTGCTAAACAAGGCAGTTGTTAAGTGAGTTTTGCCCCATTTTATAATCTGTTTTGCCACAATTGTTAAGTGAATCATGTGGTTGTTAAGTGAATCTGGTTTCCCCCATTGACTTTGCTTGTAAAAAGCCAGCTGGGAAAGATACAAATGGTGATTACATGACCATGGGACAGTGCAGCTGTCACAAATACAGGCCAGTTGCTAAGCACCTAAATTTTGATCATGTGACCATGGGTATGTTGCAACAGTCGTTAAGTGTGAAAACCAGTCATAAGTCACCTTTTTCCGTGCTGTTGCAACTTCACACAGTCACTAAACAAATGGTTGTAAGACGAGGACTAACCTGTACAGTCCCATAACAATTATTTAAGCAATCACTAGGGTATCCAAAGCATATTTCAATAGTTACTGGAAATAAGGAATACTACTATACACCTAAAGTGCCTGATTTATCAATCAGCATTTTAAGGGACATAGACAACTATGTCAGCAAATTTAATTATCAATAGTTTTCCATTACCATCTGTCATCTCCGATCAGTTATTCAAAATCCATTTGTAACGTATATTTTTCCCAAGCTAGAGATTCTGGATATCCAAGTTGGAAAGTCTCCATGATATAATGAAAAGCAATTTAAGAGTAATTTCAAACTTCTACAAATCACCTATTTAAAAAGAAGTAATCTGATGTCATTTATATCATTTTACAGAAAAGCTCAATATATACTTTTTTTTTTTGTTTTCCCATCAGATGCTGATTCTGTCACTTGGCCTATTTACTTCCTAAGTCTTTCTGCACAGCTATTCCTCTTAAGATCCTTAACTTTTGGAAAGAGCAATCTTCTACTATCTCTCTACATGTAATCCTTGATTTATGACAGCCGTTTTAACAATCATCCAAAGTTCTGATGGACTGTGCTTTATTGCCCATAAAGTCCTTCCAGCTGTCATAAAATGTTGCATCACCCCCCCCCCCCTTGCAGTTACATGATTGCAATATGGGTACTTGGCAACCAGTTCTCACAACCAGTTACAAAGTGCCCCATGATTGTACAATCTCTGCTAGCTTCCTCAGAAAGTCAGTGGGGAAGCCGGGAGGAAAGGTTGCTGCGGCCTATCAAGAAGATTCCCTCTTATCTCTGAGGTCTAATTGAAAGACCTGCCTGCTGAGTGGAGCTGAACAATTTTGGCAGGGTGCCGAAACAGAGCACAGATTCCGAAGATCTGAGCTCTATTCCCGCAGTCCACCTGAGCGGTAAATGCTGGAGAGTCGTAAGTGAAGGACTGGTCATAAGTCACTTTTTTTCAGTGCTGTCGTAAGTTGGAATGGTCACCAAATGGCTGGATGCAATTTGGGCTATCTGTGATATATCTTTCCTTGAAGCTGTACCTACTATCTCTTGCAGTGACAAAGACATTTCATGAAAACAAATATCAGATTTTTTTTAAAATGAACTTTCCAGTGATATGTATGGCTATGAAAGTTGGGAAAAAGCAAGAGAAATGTGATACTTTATTAAGAACATTTTAAATTATGGATTTAGAGCTGATTATTAAGAGTGTTATGCCAGACATGTAGACAATGTATTGTAATAGGAAACAGCAAGGGACTATATGTCCCTTTAGAAAAGGAAACCATAGTCAGACAACAGGACTCCTGGAGTAGATTTTGCAATCAAAACTGCTCTGCTGAAGAGGATCTCTATTCCATTCACTTGAATAAATGGATGTATTATGAACTTCTGCTTTCCTCTCAGCAAATCCACCTCATCAACATTGTCACTGTCTATAAACCAACTCTCATGAGAGCAAACAAGAATAAGGAATGTTTCTATGAACTATGAATCCGGACCAGATTATTCAAAACTCAATGGCTATGACAATTCTGCAACTGTCATCATTCTTGGTGACTTCAATACCAGGGTACAAACGAACAGCCACAACTGGGATAGAGTCATTGGGAGGCAAGAGGTGGGGAAACTAAACAGTAATAGTTTGCTGTTTCTAAGCACATATGCTGAGCACAACCTGTGCATCATTAACTCAATATTCAGATTTGCAAACAAATATACACTTAGCTGGATGTATCTGACTTCCATCCACTGGCACTTACATCATAATACATCAGCATGACATTAAAGACACCTCACTTCAGTCATGCGAAGCACTGAGTGCTGGACAGATCAGAGGCTGGTCCAGTAAGTCTTCAACCTGCACATAACCCCTTTATGCCATATGCAACTAAGGATTGTAAGAACACCATTCAACACTGGCAGACAGCAAGGATAAGTCCAATGTTTTCAAGATATACTTAATGAAAGACCCTCCAGCAATTTACCTTTTGAAGGAACCTGTTCTGAAAAGTGAATGCAGTTTAAGGATGTCATCACACAGACTGCAACAACTGTCCTTAGACTGAAAACAGAGAGAACCAAGACTGGCTTGATGAAAATCACCATTTCAATAGCCCTCCAGACCAAGAACAAGGGCTATACAGACTGACAAATTGATCCATTATTAGTCTGAAAGACAGGTAAATTTGAAGTACTATTCACGATAAAGGCAGAACTATGAGAAATGCAGGATGAGTAATGGCAAATAAAGGCTAAGCAAATGGAACACTATAGCAAACATACATGTCACTAGAGAGTTCTTCAATGTCATAAAGATTCCCCCTTGCAGTTTGATGGGTGAAGCCTGCTCAAATACCAGGAAGGACTAAGGAACTAGAAGGAGTACAAAACTGTCAGACTGAGCACTTTTCCAATCTATAGGTAGACTTTTCCAATCTATAGGTAGCCGACAATATTACAATTGGGACTGGAATCTGAGCAAAACAATCATCAAGTGAGATAGATATCATATGACTTCTTTCTTCAATGACCGTAATCCTGGCAATTCTGGTTACAATCATTAAGTGGATGACATCCCAGTTAAGAAGTGTAGGGGAGACCCTGGGAGGCTTGCTCTGGTGCTGAAAATCCTCCCTACAAATAGAGAGACACTCATGTGTGGCTTATATTGAACCTCCCACAACTGCTTTAGGCATCCCATCAGCTATCAATAAATGAAAATGACATTAAGACTGTATATAAATTGCAAAAATAAAGATTTTAATATATGAATTCAAAATTAAAGTTATAAACAAAAGAATTATTTTAAATCCTTTTAAAAAAAACAACCTTTGGGATACAACTACTGATACAGATATTTTTGTAAAAAAATACTACCATACTCTTTGCTTGCTTGCTTGATTTTTTAAAAAATCATATTGTAACATGGTCTGCTAAATATATTGAACATTACATAAACTAAAACAATCTTGAGCAACAGACTATGATAGGAAAGTACTTACTGTCCCAATTCCCTCCAAGCTGAGAAATTTCCTAAATATTGTACAATTATCAATGGAATTAGGTTATTATTAATTTTTAAAGTACTAAAATATATGTATTTCCCCCCACCCCTGGGGTTGGTCAGAACAGTGGTCTGTTTGGGGCAGAACAGCACACACCTATTACATTTTCTCCCATGGAAAAATAGCAGCCATAAGAAGATTCCTTATTAGATCATACATCACGCTGAGCTATGGTTTGCTTTAACTATTAATTTACTAAACAGAGTTATTACTAATAATGAGTCACGTGTATATGTTGTCTTTGCAATTTTATGATTGATTTTGCACCACTTTATGGTTGCTTCTGCTTTAAGATGAGAAATCTGCTGGATCATTTCAGTGATTTATGTAGCATTCTAGATATCATTGACCAACTAAATTTTATTTAGTAAGTTCATATAAAAAGAAAGGTGGAAACCTTTTTCATTTCGCTCTTTAGCAGTTGGTAGTTAAGGTATGTTATTGTGATTCAGAAAAAGTAAACCTCCAAGACTCCTGGCTACCATTATTCTAAACCTCTATGAAGTAATCCTGTTCCCTTTTAAATCCTCAATTAATTGACAATGTAATCAAACATTTACCTTTGTAAAGACTTTAAGATTTGTCTGTCCCTACATTTAAATAGATGACTTAAATTCTAAGATTGAGAGGGACAAAAAAGTAATATTTGTCATATTTTTTCATACCATGCATGATTTAATATGACTCATCAGAGATTTATATAAGGACTATATTGGTAGCTTTATGTTCACTTCCCTACCCATTAATTCAAAGCATGACATTTATCTTTTTAAAATACCAACTATATACTGAGTTGAAATTTTCACTGAATTTCCCATTGTGACTCTATGATCAGTCCTGATCAGTGAGACTGATCAGTCATTACCAGCACAATTCCCATTAACGTATATGGAACCTCTAGGGTTTCTGCTGCCAATGTGCATCATTTGGCATGTACTTATATTAAATTGCATTTGCCATTTTTAAACCCATTCACTTTAAGCCTTTATGGAATTGTCAGAGGCCTAGACAAAGAACAAAAACAAAGCAGAAATAATTGAGGAACCCACAAACAAAACATTAATTCATCACATGAAGCCAACAAGCCATAGTTTCAAATTACAGTTTACTGCCCTAGAATAAATTCTCCCTTATTCACAGGCCCTATTAGCACATTATCCTGCCAAAATCCCATGCCACTTTATGGTATAAACAACTAAGGATGCTATCCATTCTACAATTGCAAATAGACCAGCAGCAAAACAGTCAATTTGTCACCCCGCTCACTCCACAGACTTCCCATGCCCTCCCCACACAACTCTTTTCTGGAGACTTGAAAGGTTCTCTAGAGCAGATTTAGCACACAGACTCAGAAGTCTTTTAATCCAATCCCCTGCTCAAGGCAAGAGACGTTATACTATCCTGGTCGAATGGTTGTCCATTCTATTTTTTAAAAACCTTCAGTGATGGACCACTCACAACTCCAGGAGACAAGCTTTTTGTTCTTGTCAGAAAATTTCTCCTTACTTCAAGGTCTCTTTAACAAGTGCCCACCCATTTACTTCTTGTCCTGCTCTCTGGTGCTTTGAAGAATAGGTCAATCCTCACTTCTCTGAGGTAGCCCCTCTAGTACTGGAAGACAGTTATCATCCCCTTTCCCCAAACCTTTCTTTGATAGGCTAGACATTCTCTCAATCTTTAATCACACAATTTAGCCTCCAGACCTTTTATCATCTTTGTTGCTCTTTTCTGCACTCTTTCTAGGGTCTCAGACCTCAGTACAAGAGAGAAGCTGGCTGCTTTGTACAAGGGGATGTTTGCTTATGTGCAGTGAGTGTCACAAGAACGTGTAAAGACTTTGCCATCATGACCTACTTCAGAAGAGACTGCACTGAAGCATAATTTCAGTTCTCTTTCCTGTTACACTGGATTGGGGAAAGACTACTGATTTTGTCACAACTCCATTAACTGAAAATTCTCTCTTCCCCTTCCCCCCCCACCCCGAGATTTGATGTCTCTTGATAATTATCATATTCCAAATGGTCTAGATTTACCATATCATAAAAATCTTCTGAAGATCATGGCAAATAAAATCTAAGAATATGCAACAGCATTTCTTTGCACCATGCATTAGCACTTCAAAACATTCTTTAGCCATTTCAGTTTTGACACATGAAAACTTTACTTTTAATTCTTTGCAATTAACAGAAAAAGCACTATTGTGTACAGCTGTTTTATGAAGCAATAATGGATTTATATGATATGGTATTTTAAGACACTTTGAATACTGAATCCAAAAGTGCCCCAAATGCATATTAAATAATATACCTAATATTGGGGGAAAAAACCCCCAAAGACTCAAAAGAATAGGAAATGAAACTGAAGTTCAAGGCAATTAAGATTTTACTACCTATATCAAATGTGTATATATTTATGTTTGTATGTAAATAAAATCACCAGGCTAGAAAGGTAAGCCAGTTTTGTCTAGTGGTTGTGACACCAGGCTAGAAAACAAAAGTCCATGAGTTCTAGTCTTGCCATAGCCATGAAAACCAACTGGGTGACCTTGGATGAGACATTCTCTTTCAGCCAACTCATCTCACAGGATACTGTTGTGAGGAAAATAGGAGGACAAAGGTATATTGGATATGTTCATCCTCTTAAGTTATTTGTAAAAATAATAAAGACAGGATACAAATAAATAAATGTAAATATAAACTTATTTTTCAAATCAGCTCTGAAACAACACACAGTAGAACTTTATGGCACTTTCTCATCCTTCAAGGAAAAAAATTACCAATACACGCAAATACTTACACTTTCAAAACATAGATTCTACAATACATTTTTACTTTGGTTTCTCACATTTTCTTTCAACTCATATTAGAAGAAAGAATAAACAACTTCTAAATAAATATGTCAACTTATATTTTTTTCTTATGTATGAGAATTCTTAAGCATTTTTACAAGCAAGCTAAATAAACTTCCAGTAATAAACTTCAAGTAATTAAATCATTACTATTTCTAGAGGCAGTCAAGAAATATATGGATGTGTTGAATATTATACAAAGTTTGTGTTATTGAAAACATTATTTTTACATATTTGATTTATATCCCACTGTTCTTTTCAAACAAGTTCTCCCAATTTCTTATCTTCAAAAATGGCAATACAAGTTTGAAATTCTAAATACAGTTGATATTTTATTTAGATCAATTGATGAAAGATTTTATGCACACCACTCATCCCTATATACATTTTAATGCTATGCTCTCCAAAATCATGACATTCCGCAGCAACTTTTTTCAACAGCCAATTTGATTCTATGGTTTTATTTTTTTAAAAGAAGCTTACCTAAAAATGCTCTTCAATGACCTTGAATACTCACTAAAATTCATTCCATACTTTCTATGAAAACAAATCAAGATTCTTCTAAGAAGCAATTTAATAGGAAGCTATTACTTATTCCTCTAGTTGATAACATTACCAATAAAATGCACCATTGTAAGCCTTCATTGTTTATTTATTGACTTTTATCCCACCCTTTATTACTTTATAAGTAACTGGAGGCAGCAAACATACCTAATACTCCTTCCTCCTCCTATTTTCTCCACAGTAACACTGTGAGGTAGGTTGGACTGAGTGAGTGACTGGTCGAAAGTCACCCAACCAGCTTTCATTCCTAAGATGTGACTAGAACTCACAGTCTCCTGATTTCTAGGCCAAAACCTTAACCATTACACCAAAGTGGCTCTCAAGAATCACGATTTTCATGATTCATGCTTTTATGATCCTAACACAACTATGGTATAAGGTTTCCTGCCTAAGCAGGGGGTTGGACTAGAAGACCTCCAAGGTCCCTTCCAACTCCTATCCTATCCTATCCTATCCTATCCTATCCTATCCTATCCTATC
>WNWU01000012.1:25950189-25966919 GCA_012654045.1 Ptyas mucosa
TAGAATAGAATAGAATAGAATAGAATAGAATAGAATAGAATAGAATAGAATTCTTTATTGGCCAAGTGTGATTGGACACACAAGGAATTTGTCTTTGGTGCATAGGCTCTTAGTGTACATAAAAAGACAAGATACACTCGTCAAGAATCACAAGGCACAATACCCAGTGACAATCATATGGTACAATAATCAATCGAATCATACTAGGAAATAATATTTTTCCTAGTATGATTCAATAATCAATACGATTCAATAATCAATAAGTGAATCACTGCAGTTGATAAGTTAGTAAGTGTCTATGGAGATTCTCAGTCTTCCGGGTCATGGTTGTCCCAAAGGTGGTTTTTCAAGAGGCAACTGGACTTTCTGGTTTTTCTTTGAAGATGTTTCACTTATCATTCAAATGAAAAACCACCTTTGGGACCGGTTGTTAAGTGGATCTGGCTTCCCCATTGACTTTGCTCATCAGAAAATCTCCAAAATTGATCTCATGACTCCGGGACACTTCAACCGCCATAAATATGAGTCAGTTGCCAAGCATCTGAATTTTGATCATATGATTATGGGGATGCTGCAAAGGTTGTAACTTTGAAAAATGGTCATATGTCACTTTTTTTAGTGCCATTGTAACTTTGAACTGTCACTAAATGAACTGTTGTAAGTCGAGGACTACCTGTAATTCCTTGCCTTAGATGAGTCCTTGATCAAACTCACACCATGCAGTTTTAAACCAAGCAGACAGCAAAAATAATTTTTTTAGAATTTGTGGGCATCACAACTTACCCCTTGTGATTAATGACCATTTCTATAAACTGTTGGTAAAGAAGATTATTCTTTAGGTATGTATTTTTTGATTCTGACTGAGGAGGCGAGGGCTCTCATAGTAGCAAATACTGCTTCAACCCTAGGTATTAATGTCTTTTTTGGCTCTTACATTTTTAATCCTTGAGAAAGGCAGAATAAATACTGGGAGGAGTGGGGGAAGCACATCGTATGGCTCATTGAGCAAATCATGGCTGTTTCTTACATATATTCTACTGTGGTATTGGTATGTATTCATATTGTATGAATGGACGACACTTGAAGTACTGTATACCTGTTTTCAGTGTTCTTTGAAGAACATAAATATTTCCTGAGTCCTAGTGGCAAGTGGAAGGCTCCAACATTATAAGCAATGATTAATCTTCAGTAGCTTGCTTAAATCTTCCTTTCAGAGAGTTGTTGCAATTGTGATACACTTTATTGCTAGTGTGAGGCAGCTAAATGAAAATCATATTGTATTGATTTAATTTTCCCTTAATGAAGGCCACATTTCTCTTCCCTGTGAAGCTTTACAGTGTGACATTTCATAGTAGATATTGACCCTGCACAGCCCACTAAAAATAGGCAGTTTGTGGCTGCGTAAATTCTCAGAAATGATGTTCATGTAGAACACTGTAGAAATATCAGTATAATTCAGGAACTATTTCTGAGCCAGTAGCCAAACATTCTGCTTTCACAGCATATCCTTCTCCTCACAGCTTGGGACATACTGGGTGACAACCCAATAATTCCACTTTCTAAGCATTTTTTGAAACTTGTCATAATTCCTTCCACTAAAAAAGGGGTAGCAAAATGACATATGTTTCCAAGGAATGTAACTGTTTCACCATAACTAGATTGTAGACAGTTGCTGGGCACTTTGTCTGATGCTTTTTAAGACAAATGTGGAGTGCTAGGAATGTTCGGTGGCTTGAATTGACTAAATATATAAAAAAGGCAAGATAAAAATACAAATAATAATTCATCATGGCTATTAAAGTCTGTTCATACCTGCATTTCTGGATTCTTTTTTCGTGGAAATCTCAAGTTTGCATTTTTATATGAAAATTAAAACAGACTTATTAATTTACAAATAAACCTCTCCACTTACATGAACCTCCCCTGACCATATCTGTACTCAATATTGGTTTGTAAAATAAAATGTTTTTTATTTTATTTTATTTTTATTTTTATTTAAGAGCCATAGCACTTCATAGTGCCTGAACTATACAACATTTTCCACCAGTTTTAAATAAGCCACATAGCCCAATGCCCAAGTCCAGTAATTTTCACACTCATTTCAGAAGAAGTAAGCTTTTAAGACACCTCTTTCTTGCTGCTATTCTGGACAGAATATCCCATTAAAATTGAAATTAAAAAGCTGGGCAAAAGAACATTGAAAGGATGTAGTCTAGTTTTTGTTCATAACTGGAAGTTTTTAAATTTAATATTAATTTAAGTACGTAAGAACTATTTATCACAGTATTGTTTTCAGGGTGCATTCTTTTTAGGATATGTAGGAAACTCTTTTTGTTTCAAAGACCAGATTGGCTCTGGATTAATGTGTTAGTAGCCACATAACATCACTAGGTGGGCAGATATGTAGCCCTTGATGTTCTTGTCTAGACAACAAACACAGATATTCACATGGTCTCCTGAAAATATTCTGTCACCAACATCTATGGAAGTGATTTTAAAGACTAATTTTAGAAGGAAATTTGGGGTCATCTTGATTCAAAGCCTCCACTATCTACCAATCATAGTTTTTTAGTACCTTCATTGACATCAATATATGGTATTTTGAAGCAAGAGGCAAATGCTTTAAGAGATGTTGCAGTGTTAAAGAGGAGACAATTAGTTCTTCTAAGAGCTTTTCTCTTCTCTAAACTCTGGGGAATGACTGGGCCAAAGGCCTTGAGAGATGTTCTCCCACAACAAAGGAGATGCAGATAGTATGACTGAGCAGATCCAGATTCTTGAATTTGCTGTACTCAGTAGAAGCAATTGCCTTGAAAACGTGTAATCAAGCTTTAAATCCCCTACACTGTCATCACGTGGAGTATATTTTAAAAAAATTTATAGAGTTGGAGAAAAGCTCTTGTCTTTGAAATGTTTATTGTTCCCAGACCTGCAAAGGGAAATCCTTGCAATGAATCATGTGGGATGAATGGAGATCTCCATAGTCTTTAAGTTTCCATGCCGGCCTGAAATAATGATAGATAATCTGTCATCATGAAAAATGGACATTTAAAGCAATTGAAACATTTATGGATTTATGAAAAATAATTTTCCCTTTAGCATGCCAACATCTTTCACTACTTTCTCTGGTCCCATTCCTTGACAACTGAATTTGCTCTTAGAAGGAATGGTTATTTAGATTGTGATTGGAACCGGGAGGAATGTGTCACCTTATTTTATTACTAATTTTTGCCATATAAAAATTTGCAAGATGCCCTAGATGTGGATGAAAATGTATATGTATGCATAATTACTATCATAATTATATTTCCTTCCAAAAGAATCAAAACCTCAGATTAGTCAGCCAAGCCATCCTTTAGCAAGTTCTGATGAGCAGTTACAGAATGTCAAGCTGCATTTGTACAAAGTAAAGCATTTCCTTTTGATTAACTTTGGTTATTCAAAGGTAAATGCTCATGTAGAAAAACAAAAAAAAGCTATCATGAGGTGGGGGCGCCCATGTTTAAAACCTCAGTTATAAAACCTTAATGTTATTTCTCAATTCAACTTCACAAAAAGAAATAGGTGTTATCGTTTGTCATGAAACCACCCCCAGACCCTTCTTTAGATGCAAGTTCAGAGGAGGAGGGTGAGTTTCAGTCTGCAGAGCAGTGATGGCTAACCTTTTTGCCATTGCGTGCCAAAAGCGGGGGGAGCGCAGTGGGGTCACACACACATGTGTTCACATCCATAATTCTATGCCCCCCCCCCCGTGTGCCCTCTGCTTTTGGCATGCAATGGCACAGTGGGCACGGTAGGCCCGTTTTTCACTGTCCCCAGGCTCCAGAGCCTTTCTAGGAGCCTGGGGAGGGCAAAAACGGCCTACCCCCCCGAGGCCCTCCGGAGGCCGGAAACAGTATGTTTCCTGACTTCTGGTGGGCCCAAAAGCCTCGAAAATCAGCAGACCGGCGCACGCATGTGTGCCGGAGCTGAGCTCGCGTGTCCACCGATATGGCTCCACGTGCCACCTGTGGCACCCGTGCCGTAGGTTCGCCATCATGGCTGTAGAGGAAGCGCGGAACCAAATATTGATCAGGAATGGGGCTCAGGGAGTGGCCAGGAGATTTTCACTGAGACTTCAAACATCACCCGCAATCAGTGGTGAAATTCAAATTTTTTTACTACCGGTAAATTGGTGGGCATGGCATGGTGGGCATGGCAGGGGAAGGATACTATAAAATTGCCATTCCCTCCCCAATCCAGGGGAAGGTTACTGCAAAATCCCCATTTCCTCCTGTTCAGCTGGGACTTGGGAGGCAGAAAATAGATGCGGGTGGGGCCAGTCAGAATTTTTACTACCGGTTCTCCGAACTACTCAAAATTTCCGCTACTGGTTCTCCAGAACTGGTCAGAACCTGCTGAAACCCACCTCTGCCTGAAGCTGTATTCTGGAGCAGTTATAGCTTCCAGGTAGTTTTCAAGAGCTATCCCATCTTCAGTACCTTCTTGTAATTCAACCGTGACCATGGCATGAATGATTGTGCAAGGCCTCCTGACCCATGAGTGGTCATAACTGGTGTAGAAGATAAAATTGTGCAGAGTCCCTCTTGAACACAATTGCCATCTATTACAAACTGGGAGTGTGACCTATCCAGAACTAACAGTGATATATTTCTTACCTTAGAAAGTCTACAAAACAAAATCACTCAGTCATGCTGAGACTTTAAAGTTGTTTATCCCTTCCAGATCCTAGCAGCTCCAGGCCATGGGACAGCATCTTCTCTATCTTAACCATGTACAGATCAAACTGTAGAACTGAGGATTATCAGCTTATTGATAAATCCTGATCTTTGTCAATAACTGATGTCCCTCGGTGGCTCCAGAAGCTTTATCACATTTTTATAACAGAGGACCCTAGGAGTCAACCACTCAACTACTACTAGAACTGTTCTGACAGGAATTAGCAGAACCATTCTAAACAGTATTTCTCACTCTAAAATTTCAGAGATCCTAGAAGACACCATAACTGATGATATCAAAGGCAGCTGAATGGCCAAGGAGGGTGAAGAGGATTGCATTCCCTCTATCCTGGTCCAGCCATAAGTCATCAACATGAGGGATCAGTGTGATCTTGATACTGTATCCAGGCATGAAACTTCTCTCAAAAATATGGTTTCTATGTCGAGTGATGCCTTCATGAATAAAGGATGAACAACCGCCTCTTTGAGGGTTAGTGATACCATTTGCCACAGCTATAAGCCATGTTTCTATCACCTCCTTGGAGGTATTCACCAACCAAAAAAATAAAATGTTCTGGAGGTAAGGTCACCCCTAGAATAGATGATACTTGGAGCAGGTTTTTTTTTTAAGAGTAGAGATGTACTGGTTAAGGCATTAGGCTGGAAACGAGGAGACTGTGAGTTATAGTCCTGCCTGACACACAAAGCCAGTCTCTTCTTTCAACCTTAGGAAGGAGGAACTGGCAAGCTACTTTTGAAAAATGCTGCCAAGAAAACTGCAGGGGACAGGTGCCAGGAGTCAAAACTGGTTTGACAGAACAATTCTTTTCCTCTGTCGCTGCTGCATTGATGCCAACCACCAATCAGCTGACTGGCACACATGCAGCAGCAACTCAAGTCCATACTCACTACTAACTGCTTTGTTATTCAGCAGTACTGCCCTTATTGCTTGTACCTGGAGCAGACTGCCCTCCTGCCATTTAGTGTGTCACTGGGCGGAGTTGATGTCTTCAGGGCTAAGATTCAAACCATCCTAGATAATCTCATAGGATGAGACTTTCTTCACCTCAGTTTAAGCTACACAGTTAGAGTCTAACCTTGAATGGACCTAAGCAATATCCACTGAATGCCCTGCTAAACTCTTTACAGCCATTCAGGAGATATCCTGATGCATCCTTTCACCAAAAGTTCAAGGTTACTTGAAAGAGAGCTGCTAAATAGCATCTGAAAATGTAAAAAGAGTTGAGAAGTATCGACATTTCACTGCTCTTACCTCCCTCCACAGAGCACTTGAATCGCCACTTGAATCTGAGCTCTTACAGTACTCGTATTTCGTAAATTTCATTCACTGTCTTCTGCCATTGTCACGCTAGGTGTTCCTTTGCAGCATCTACCAGAACCTATCAGCAAACCAAGGAGCTCCTTTGAATCAGTGAACTAGAAGAAGCTACTCAGGTGCATTCCTCTCCAAGGCTGTTGCTACCTCCTCATTCCAGCAAGTGCGCAAAGATTCACCGTAATTGCCTACCAAATTCTTGAGAAATTCACCAAGTATCTCTGGAAACCTAGAGCAACCCCAGAGCACCTGAAAAGGTTCTTTTCAGCTCCAGGACAGGCAGAGAAAGATTTAATCCTAACAAAAATGAATGTTAATGTCTGCAAATTCGGTCATGTTGCCTCTACTACTGAGGGAAAAAGCAAATCTATGCTGCAAGTCTTATGAATTATTGGTGCTGGGAGTGATTGATTTATACAGTTGAGAGGCACTCAACTCCAAAATGACCCTGGCGTACACTTAAAAAAAGGAAAAATTAAAAAAGCAGAGAAATTATAAGGATACAGAAGGCACATAATTTCTAACAACAACAACAAAATCCTATAGGAGCTCAACCGCCACTCTGCCCCAAGGCTTGGGAGACAGCCAAGTTTTCAGTCATTTTCTGAATGTCATCAGGATAGGAGCTGTCTAAGTCTCTCTGGGGAAATGCTGTTCCAGATGCAGGTACCACAACAAAGAAGCACGTTTCTTAAGTCCTGATAAAGATTAAACAATTCAATCAAAGATACCTGAAGCACACCCACTTCTGCATGTACACATTTTTCTTTTTGAAAAATCTGCAGGCTAATATTCCATCAATTAGAAGGTATATATTTTGTACTGAGAAACATTCAGAAAGTATTCTTACTTTGCAATAACAGAATATCGGTAGCTCGGGTATAGTATGAGGGTGAAGGTTCGCTTGCTTGTGGATTGGTTTCTGAACATTTAGTTTAGGGGAGTGTCAGTGTCAGGGTCTGTGGGCTATTCCTAGGGGTTGGAGAATTCTGGCTGTGATTTCCGACACCCCTTTTGTGTATGGTAAGGTTAGTTTTTGTGTGGTGGTTGGCTGTGTAGTGTGTTGTGGTTTGAGTGCTGTATGTCGGAATATGACTTTTTTGGATAGCCATTACAGAGAAAGATGTTGAGCAGCCATTTCTCTTTCGCTGTTCTTAGTGTCATGCCCCCGTCAGAGCCTGAATCTGTGGGAGGATGAGCCGGAGCTGGAGCTGACGGAGATTGAGGGGGCAGCTTCGTTGACTTTGGAGGAATGTGGGGAGGAGCAGGCCGAGGCAGCCCAGGGCCCCTCAGGCTTGGGACGGTTTGTTAGCAGGGAGGAACGGGGCAGAATGACAAAGAAAGGGCAAGCAGTGGACATGAGCGACGGAGCTCAGGCGATGAGCAAGGACCACCCCCTCTTGATCCCCGAGTATGGAGAGTGGAGAGAAGGCAGGAACAGCGCAGGCTGACCCGACAACTCGGGAGGAGAGCGCCCCGCCCCTCTTCACAAGGCACACCTGGGGACTGAGATTTAAGGAGATGCTGTGGGGAGGGGCCTTTGTTGGGAACAAACGCTGAATTAGTTGAGTTTGGTGTGCTGGTACAGACATTTGGAATTTGCAGGACTGCTTGCTTCTTCCTTACTTGTGGACTCAGTGCCTTCTTCCTGACTTTGTGGACTCAGTACCTTGTTCTTGACTTTGTGGACCCACTGTTTGTTCCTTGTTTCGTGGACTCATTTCCCTGTTCCTTTGTTTTGCTGGACTGGGCACAGCCAGAGTCTGCTGTGTGTGTGTGCTTTGCTCGGGACAAGAACGTGGGAACATTTGAGGGGAAATTTGGAGCATTAAAGGGGGGTTTGAACTCTCAGCTGGCTGTGTGTCCTTTGTGCCGTGTCCTGGGTCATCACATTTAGTGTTGTGGTGCTGCAGTGTGACACTGGCCACACTACCAGCCACCATGCTTGTGAGTTCATCGAAGCCTGGCATTCCATAAGCAATTTCATCAACAGGAACATTGACCTACAACCAGCCTATAAACCCTTCAGAATCCAAATCAACCACACAGCCAACCAGAGAGCGCATCGACCCTCAACCAACCCACGTAACCCCTCCCACCAGCAGTTCACCTCCCAATGACCCTGACCTGATGTAATCTCCTTCTCAAAAGACCCATCACAAGGTTCACTGATTACTCACAACTGACCCATCACAATACTTGACATACCCACACTTGAAGCCCTTATAAAAAGAACACTGACACTGACATCCCCTAAACTTCACTGAAGATGTTACCTAGCCTGGTAATGAAGCATTCAGAAACCAACCCACAAGCTCAGAGAACAAACCTTCACCTTCAATATTCTTACTCTTCATTTACTCATTATTGGGGAAATGTGACAATCCTAGACCAGGCAAAATCCCAAAATGCCAGGGAATTTCTAGAAGCTTGGCACTCTGACAAATCAGCCATCAGTAGACAAATAGACAACAACATAGGTAGACTATGCAAAAGAGACAATCAACTAGCCCAAAAGAGAACAAAAAGACTCCAGCACCTCTCCACCAGTAATCAGGACTCAGATCAACATAGATTAACTCCAAGGTCAACTTCAGACCCACAGTCAAGTAAGCAATACGTCAATCAAGAAACTGCCAAAGAACAATTAGTAAATAGCCCAAAGAATCCCCAAGACAGGCCCCACCCGCACAAGCAGACAAGACACCAGAATATAAACTGACAGCAAACAGCACTCCTTGTTAGCATTGATGATGTTACCTAGTTTGGGTAATGAAACGTCTGCAAGAAAACAAGCAAGCTCAGAGAGCACCAAGGACCCCTCATTTCAATCCTGAGCTACAAATATTCTCCTTTATTGGTACGCTTTATTCCAAATAAGGAAGATAAATGCCATTTTCTTGGATCCAGTTTCTTCTGTGAATCCTTGTTGAAACTGCTGCTTCTCTCCTGCTTATCCTGATTTTACATGGTATATATTTAAAATGTGCTATCCAAGAATTTGCCTTCAAGATCTTTTTTGTGACTCGCATAAGGGCACATTCTGTCCCTCATCTTTAGCACTATTTTCATTCATGAAACATGACTGCATCAAAAATGCTGATATTGTAATGTTGGGATATTTGGTAGATATAAAAATGGCTTGTTTTCACCATGATTTGCTCAATACAACTGTGGCTGAATGGTCATAAACTATGGCTCATAATCACATTGGGCTTACAGTAGGTGATTGAACAAACTAGGCCACTAAATTGGGCTGTACTTGCTTAAATGCAGAAATATTTTTAAAAATGAGTTTCAGTCCTTGCCTAATTATGAATTATGCATAGCTCATTTTAACCAGGTGATTCATCACTGGTAGACAATCTCATTCATAGTGAAGCCATATTGACTCAGTGAAGTTTACTTACAAATATGTAATTTATTATTGTAATCTGAAGCAATCTTGTGGTACATACAAGCTCACTTATGAAGTCTCTTAATGACATGGACCTACAAGCCTGCAGCTTGATATTTGAAACAGCTAACTGGCTATAAATATGCTTCAAAAAACAGAATGCATCTTTTCAGGCCTTAAAACCATGTGCATTTTAAGGCTCCAGAAATTTTCCTTCTTTACCTCTACCTGAGCTGCACTTCTCCATTTGAAATTGGTGAATAATTTGGGAATCCTGCTGGATTCATTGTTCCTGCTGAAAGACAAGGTGGTCCCTACGGCTAGGGAAGTCTTTGCACAGGTTCATCTTATGTACAGGTGGTCCTCGAGTTACAACAGTTCATTTAGTGACCGTTCAAAGTTACAACGGCACCGAAAAATGACTGTTTTTCACAGCTATGATCTTTGCAGCTTCCCTATGACCATGTGATCAAAATTGAGATGCTTGGCCACTGATTCATATTTATGACCTCTGCTGTGTCCCAGGATCATGTGATCACCTTTTGCGACCTTTTCAGAAGGGAAGTCAATGGGAAGGCCAGATTCGCTTAATAACCGGGTTACTAACTTATCCACTGTGATTCACTTAACAACTGTGGCAAGGAAGGTCGTAAAAAGGGGCAAAACTCACTTAACAGAAATTTTGGGCTCAATTGTGGTCGTAAGTCAAGGACTACTGATAATTGTGTCTGTTCTGGATTAAAAGGCTTTGTTTACAGTATGTCTCATTCCTTATCCGCTCCCATGTGAGTTACTGCAGTGGACTCTACGTGGGACTGTCCCTGAAGAGAATCTACAGCTACTGTAGTCCAGAATGCAGTAGCAAGGGCAATTTCTGTGAGATGCAGTGGATCACCGTAGGCTCCCGGGTGTGATTAAAGTTGCTGGTTATCACCTATATTGTAAACCCTACATATAGGGATTAATATCGGACAAACCCATTTGCAGAACCACCTGTCCTCCATTGTCTCTGCCCAATCCATCAAGTCTAGCAGGCAGTTTCAGATCCCTTCCATTAAACTACCCTAAATCATCCCTCATGTCCTGTGGAACTCTATCTCCATAAAGATCCAGATAGCCAGATAGTTTTTGTAATGCTTTAAAACCTGGCAAGCTTTTACTAGTGATTTGTTCTTTCTGATGTTTTTTTTTAACATTAGACTCCACAGTTTATATTTTGTGGTTTTAATCTTTGTGCATGTCCAGTCACTATTGTTAAATAATAGAAATAATCTAAATAAATAATACATAAAATTACTACTCTTCGGTTGGCTTCTCACATTGGGTTAAGTCAGTTTTCAAACCATGGTTTAAATCAAAAGCAGTCAAACTAATTTGTGGTTTATTAAAATGTAAAGCTAGTTTTTAATTACACTTACCCAGCTAGCAATACAGCACACAAATTAAAATGTGTTTAGAACAGGCTATAGCTGAAACTGTCTAGATAGTTCAGGCTCTTTAGAAATAGAAATAGAATAACAGAGTTGGAAGGGACCTTGGAGGTCTTCTAGTCCAACCCCGTCTCGGCAGGAAATCCTACACCACCTCAGACAAATGGTTATCCAACATTTTCTTAAAAATTTCCAGTGTTGGAGCATTCACAACTTCTGCAGGCAAGTTGTTCCACTTATTAATTGTTCTAACTCAGGAAATTTCTCCTTAGTTCTAAGTTGCTTCTCTCCTTGATTAGTTTCCATCCATTGCTTCTTGTTCTACCTTCAGGTGCTTTGGAGAATAGTTTGACTCCCTCTTCTTTGTGGCAACCCCACAAAGAGGTTGCCACAAATCTTTGTTTCAGGTATTTGAAATTATTTGCGCAAAACTCCCCCCCCCTTGCTTTTCTTTCGCATCTTCAAGTGATTTTCTATAACAACTAATTTCCTTCTCTCCCAATACAAAAAACCTACATTTCATGATATCCTCTAATTTTTAACCCAGTTAAAACACAAATGGTTTTGCTTTCCTTGATACTTATCCATGCACCAGCAGCTTCCTAATTCATATATAAAAGGGAAATATTGGTATTTCTAGTTGATTTTGGGTGAAATCCTGTAGTTTTCTAAGTGAAGACTTTATTTTTTTTTATTAATAATTTGGATTGCCTAGTGAAAACATACTTAGGCAAAGCTGGCTTGCTGCATCTCTGGGGGAAAGTGTAGATTGAGTTGACTATGTCCTTCAGAATGCATAAATAGATGTCAGAATTCTGGCCAAGGAAAGCTAAAAGTATAGGATACATCAGCTTTCTGGAAGCAACTTTGCAAGATTGCCCATAAGGACATCATGGCACCACATCTCTAAAATCATTCTATTGTTGCAGAGTTCTTCTTGTTATAACTCTGAAGAATTATTGTTGAGAAAAACACCTATGGAAGTAAATACAGAACATTCTTAAGCTGGTCTTTGATGTTCTATTAAAATAAAAGTTTTAGATTCTGTACTGGCGTTTCATAAGAAAAAAGGTCTTTTAATTCCGAGGTCTTGGATAGTCTCAAGCCTAATACAGGTAGTACTTGACTTATGACCACAATTGAGTCCAACATTTCTATTGTGAAGTGAGACAGTTAAGTGAAGTTTGCCTCATTTTTGCCACAGTTGTTAAGTGATCACTGCAGTTGTTCAGTTAGTAACATAGTTCTTAAGTGAATCTGGCTTCCCCACGGACTTTGCTCGTCAGGTCACAAAAGGTGATCATGTGACCCTGGGACTGCAACTGTCATAAGCATGAACCAGCTGCCAAGCATCTGAATGTTGATCACGTGACCTTGGGGATGCTGCAACGGTCGTGTGAAAAACGGTCATAAGTCACTTCTTTTTCAGTGCTGTTGTAACTTTGAACAGTCCTTAAGTGAACTGTTGTTAAGTCGAGGACGACTTGTATGAGAAAGTGTTTCCTGTATATTTTATATTAGAACTTGAGGCAAGAAGAGAAACTCTTTGTCAAAAGAGTTTCTGAAATCCTAAATAATAGTTTATAAATATGTTCATTATTTACTCCAAGATGAATTTGGAGGCAGCAAAAATAATTTTTGATTTTTGCCTGTTCACATTTTTGTCAGGTCAAGCATCATTTTTACATTTCAGCTGAATAAAAACTATTATCCCAATCAAGAGAATAAAAAAATATTTTGGAAAGCTAAATTGAGCTAGACCATTTTAAAGGATTTTTTGTCATCTAAAGTGAGGTTGGAGAATTCATTAGTGATGCTAATCCACATAAGTGATGGTTCCACATACCATCCCCTTTCTATAAAATAAACGAATATTACCATTATACTTTATATGTTGAATGTTTGGATTTTTTTTTGTCAGAGAAGAGTTTTACATAATTCAGCATTTTCTTTTTGTAACATTTTAGCTCTAGAGTCTATACAGACTAAAAGTTTAAATATTGGCCTATGCAGTTCTCTCTCTCAAAATGATGTGAAACTGTTCAAAGAAAATGCAGAATATAGAAATGCCACAGCAACTTTTAGTGACTCAATACCAATAAATTAAAAGCATGAAGCTGTCCTTCATAGGAGAAACAGAGGCTGTTTCTGAGAATTAACATCAGCACAGCTGCATATCAAATAAGAGGTAAGTTACAAACCAATTATCCTATGCCATCTCATGCCTCTCAAAGATATGATACTTCTGCAAAATGACTCAGCCAACCAACAAGGTCATGGTTTCAAAATATATAAAAGCCTGGAAAAAATGAAGATGTGCATCTGAAAGATAATATATACAGTACTTTAAAAGTATACTTTTAAGCACGCGTACATGCACACGCGTGCCCAAAGAGAAAGAGAGAAACAGAAGACACTTGTGTATATGTATACAATGTAAACAATTGTAGAACTGTGAGAATTTGAACAGAATTATAACTGTAACAAAAATAATAAATGTAAAGATTAATTCTATCTTTACTTTTGGTAATCTCTGCATACTTTCATTTTTATAATTGTGTTTTAATGAGCTACTATTCTGAGACAGAAGTCCTGCTTGGGAGTCAATGTATCTGCACCTAACTGCATGTTGAACTATAAACTGGATAAAGCAAAGTTAGATTAATCAACTGCATCGGGGAAGATGTGGGATTTTTGTCCCTTTGGAGAATAAATAGATATGAATTACAGTTGTTTCTCAGTATTTGAGTGTTCTATATTGTTGTATTGAGATTTTTTCCCCCATTTTTGACTTCATTACTAAAGTCAGACATAATTAGGGCACTATACAAGCCTAGTGAAATCATCTTCTTCTCTTCTTCTTCCTTCCTCCTCCTCCTCCACTTACACTGGGTAGCTGAAAATTTCATATGACTTAATCTGAAATAAATCACCATTTAAAATTAGGTGAAACAATGCCAATAACATAAGCTGCAAATGAATGCTGAAAAAAAGCATCTAGTTCAGTAATTTCAAAATATACCTTAATTGTACACTTTGAAGAGACATCATATTCAGCTAATGAAGTAGTTGCAATATCATCTTCCTGCTTCCTGCTACTGACTGAAAGAGGAGATCAGATTCGAGTCATAACATTATGGCAGTGTTTTTGCATGCAAGTTATGAATTGGAAACATAGGAATCTTTATTTGCATGTGGATATTACAGTGTTTGAAATGAATCTGTTCTGTGATGCTGTCAGCTATTTAATTCAGTGGAAATTCAGCTAACAGGAAGGAATTCCGCAGTTCTTCAATTAAGTCTTTCCCATTGTATCATTTATGTGACATTTTAAATTTTATAAACTCTTTGATGGAGAGTATTGTTTAAATCAATCTTTCTACACAGAATGACAATCTTTTGAAACTTCTGGAAATAATTAAGGTCACAATTATATTCTTCTATACATAAGAAATGTAATAAACAATATATCATTGAGTGCACTTGCACAAAATACAAAATGATGTAGAAAAAACATGGAGAAAAAACAGTTACAAAAAGTAAAAGCATAAAACTGCCTTATGGAAGATACATATATATATAGTAGATATATATATATATACGTGCGCACACACACACACACACACACACACACATATATTATCTACAAAAATATGCCCAATAAGGAAAATAAAAATAAGTAAAATTCAGTTTTTTAAACAGAAGCCTGGCCTGCAAGCAGAAATTATTTGACGTTGAAACACTATAAAGAGTGGCAGCAAGGACTGTCCAGGATTCAAAAAGGAAGTATACAGGCTGATCAAAAGCCATTTTGTAATGCTTTCATTAATGTTCTTGTAATGTTTTCTTACAACAATATCCTTCAGAACTGGAGCATGGATGGGAAGACTGGTAGATTATGTAAGACATAATGAATAAGCATATCAGATTGGATATATCCGCATTGTTCCTACAAATGTGAACACAAAATCTGTTCAACAAATGTGAAAACAAAAGTGTCCAAGCAACAGCTTCCAAGTAGAAATAGGAAATTCAGCAGCGCTAAACTTTGTGTCTTTGATAGCAGGCAAGCACCTGCATATGCTCAGGTATTTCCAAATTCTAGTATCAGAATAAATAATGCAAATTATACAAATCTAGATAAATTAATGTTTGAAATATTTATTCTGAGTGTAAAATTTGGATTTTTCTGTCAGGAATAGACATATTATTTTGGAAATCATACATAAATGAATAGAAACAGGAAAGAAAAACAAATAACAGAGAAGGAGAGTATTACAATTTTGTCAGATTCCTTGCTGTATACTGCCATATTCTTCTCTATTATCTTAACCAAGAACTATATCTCGTGTTCTTAAGTAATAGATAAATTTTACAAGGACAATACCAACTTTTTGGTAGGATCATAGATCATATTAATATTTGATCCCTTAACAGAAGTTGCAATTAAAGAAAGCAAAACCATCAAACCCAAAAGGGCAGATTGTTTAGATGACAAAGATCCAGTACAGAATACTTTTAAAAACTTCATAATTTGGACATATAAATGGATTGTGAGTTTTTAAAATTGCATTCTCTATTTTTAGACATATCTCTTATTGGTTATGCAATTTCTGCTTCTTGGTGAAAGTGGTATAATTCACACCAGGCCTAGAATGTTATGTAAACTCAAGACAGCTGTATTTTATTCAATAAATAATGGTTAAACAAACTAGTTTCTTGCAGTATGTGAAACTAATCAATGAAAATAAAATCCCCTTAAATTGCCAAATTTCCTAAGACACACACGTTGTAGCAGTTTCCGCATGTCTAAAACAGTGAAAGTATGGAAAATATTCAAGCTGGGAGACTACCTTGGTGTCTAATATAAATGAAATAAGTCTATGTAAGACTTAAATATAGTTACGCTTTAAGTTGTTTATTGGAATGTCTACATCAAGTGAAGGATTATCCAAGCTTGGGGATGTTGCTGCTTCACCATTGCCTACATTAATTTATTTTGTTTTATTCCATCTCTCCTAACAGAGGGAAAAACAAGAGCCGAAACAAACAAAACTGCATATCAGGAAAATTGCTCAGCTAAGACACATCTATTTTTATCTGACCTGAAATAAAGCTCGTTATGGCAAACTATTTCAATGGAGGCTGAATACTGAGCAGTGATTGAAGCTCTCAAAACAGATCCCACAGAACTGCATCTGAGATCTCTTCCTTAAAAGATCATCGGAGCAAGAATTTTCACTCATGTCAAAGGCAAGAATAGTGTTTAGTTTGAAAGGCACAGCTCCATCTTCCTAACCAAGGAGTTCTCCATCTATCCCACAGGAATCATCCTCCTGGTTTCTTCTAGGACGAAAATATGTGTTCTTCATTGAAGGGTTCACAAAGAGAAGAAGTTGTTGGATCTCTCAGCAAGGTGTCTCCGTGACTGTCTTCCCCTTTAGCATTGGTCTGAAAAGAATGAAGCATGAAGGAGGGAGGGACTGGTGCCTTCAGTTGGTGGAGTGCAGCTGCCTTCCTCAGATTGTTCCGATAGTTCCCCATATTCACTATTATAAAAAGTCTGACCTCGGAGCTCTGATTGATATAATGGCCGACCTCTTCCCCTTGGTTTGGACTGATCCACTGTTGGGTCTGTATTTTGGTTGGATCCTTTACTACTGTTGGAGAAAAAAAGCCAGGAAGTCAGTTCCAACATATTGACATATTCTAACTTAAGCTTCCTTAAAAAAGCTTCTGAGCAACAGAAAGATTAAAACAAGAACAGACCATTTTGCAGATGGGTTGGTCTGAAAGATGTATAAATTTAAGTAAGAAAAAGAAGGTTACAAATAAGCAGATCTTTTTTT
>WNWU01000012.1:25966949-25984475 GCA_012654045.1 Ptyas mucosa
TGAATATTTTTCCAGTTACATCAATGTCAGCTACAGCCTTAAGCAATATTCTCACAGCTTTTGTGACTACATTTTCATCTTTTTTTGGAGAATAACATTTATAGCCTTTGTTTTAAGTTCCACTCTTCAACAAATCAAAATTATTTCCATAAACATGCCATAACTTTTACCTCTAACTCCATGTATCCTGCTAGGTCGTCTTGTTTAGCCTTTTTCATTCACTATTCTTTCCATCAAAATTATTCTGCATTTTCTCTCTTTCTTTTTACTACATCTGTGCAATAATTTTCCATGTTATACCATACTTTTCATTCTTTTTTTTTTTTGGGTAGCACTAATTCTGTTATATGTATGCTTTTTTTTAAACCTGTAATCTGTTTCACCAAACAGCCTTCTACATATTTTCCATGATCATAATTCCATGCACTTCTGTGGTATTCTGTAATGTAGTTCTTTTCATGATTTTTTTATTTTATGGTTTTATGGTTTATGATTTTATTATTGGTTTTATTGTTGTGAACCACCCAAAGTTACCGTATTTATTGGCGTATAACACGCACTTTTCCCCCCTGAAAATAGGGGGCAAATGATGTGTGCGTGTTATACGCCGATATAATGTTAAGAAGCCATGTTTTTACAGTATTAACAAGTACCGGCAACCTGCGCCTTCCTCACGTCTAATTCTCGCGGCCGTCGGAGCGTAGTTTTTTCCTGAAATTACCCTCTTAAAATGAAGGTGCGTGTTATATGCCTGTGCGTGTTATACGCCGATAAATACGGGTATGTTTAAGATGGACAGACATACAAATCTTTTAAATAAACAAACAAGCAGATTTCTACTCCTGGAAGCTGGCCTTTATAATATCACTATTCACTGTTGGGCAGAGGTGGGCATCACATACTGTAACAACCGGTTCACCCAGAACCGAAAATGTGAGCATGCATACACCTTCCACGTATGCACGCGGCATCAAATAAACAGCGATTATATAGGACAGGATAGCACCAGAGCAAGTGGGCGGGCCCAGCTGCTAGTCAGAAGTACCAGTTCGCCTGAACCTGTCTGAACCGGCTGCAGCCCACTTCTGTTGTTGGGAGATTAATGCAGTTTCTGATATTTTTGACACAAGACTCAGTAGATTCATTTGGGAGAGCATGATAATGAAGTACCTGAATGCACCTTCTTTTCTGTGCCTGTTTTCTATCCTCTCAAACTCCTCTGATGCCAAAACCATCCCACTGTCTGTCTGATTATCCTGCAAAAAGTAGAAGCAATGGTTAAAAGGGAGGAAGGAATGCACAAAAACTACATACAGTATGCAATTACCTGTTTCTTTTTGCACTTGCTAATGCTAATGCAATTCCCATTTATACACACACACACACACACACACACACACACACACACACACACATGCAATTTCTTTCTAGCCAGGTTCTACCTACGTAAGCTAAGATGTTCCTCAGTCCTGGTTCTGTGAAATCTCATTCACAACTTCTGGGCTTTTTATTTTCTAGCAGACTGCAACTCTGTGTTGGCCTGTGGGAGACTCAGATAGATCCATTTCTGTCTTATTAGACTTCATCAGTGAGCCACACCCTATTTCAAGTATCCCCCCTTTAATAAACAAATATGATCCTATATATATATATATATATATATATGTATATATATATATAAGGGATCTGTTATATACTGGGAAAATCATTGCCCATATATGACTTTTTATATTGGTGCATACGCAAATAAGCACAAATCTCAGTGCAGACTTTATAGAGAAATAAGCTGGAATGAATTTTTATTTAAAAAAAACAGAAAAAGTGCAGTGTCTCCCAAATCTAGGGGAAAAAAAATGTATCCCTAGAAATGCCAACACGGTTTCTGTACATATGTCCAAACTGCAGAAATGGAAAAATAACTTGCATTTGGCAGAATAATTGCTGATGGAAATTGAGGAGTATTTGGGAAGGAGCAAATGATGAAAAGTGCACTGTAAACTTGTGATGCATGTCCCATCATTTTTTTCATCATTGTGGCTTGTATCACACACATACTGATGAACAGGAAGGAGGAGCAGCTTAATTCTTCCATTACCCATTGATGTTTCCTCCAAAGACAGTTTGATTTATTTTTATTTTATTTTAATTTATTTTTTTCTAAGTAATGAAGGGTGGCAACAGATTACCGGAGAGAAATTATATTGGAAAGAATAAATACTTTTCGTACCTTTCTTATGAAAATGCCCTATCATTCTTCTATTCACATTCTCTTGGCTAAGCCTGCAGGGGGAAAAAATCTGAACCTTCCCAGGTTTTTCTTTAATTCTGTCTAAAAGGAACCTTTTTTTTTTTGCAGCTTTGGGATTACAAATTGGTGTGAAACCTCGTGCCTCAGGGTTTCCTGTATGTAGGTGAACACATATGCACACACACACATATGGACATCTGCACGTACACACATTCCTATATAGCTATATCTCTGCATATGCATTGTCACTGACAGGCATCATAGATGCAAACGTTTTACAATTTCCACCACTACCAATGCACTTAGATATTTTTGTGGTGCCAGAGAAGCATGTGCAGAATGGAAATAATGAAGATGGATTCTACTGCATCGTCCTCTGCATGTAGGTTATGTTCCCAACCAAGTAGCTGTCAAGTATGCCAGGGAAGATGGCATACCAGTTTGGTCTAGAGCAGTGGTTCTCAACCTGTGGGTCATGACCCCTTTGGGGGTCGAACTACCCTTTCACAGGGATCGCCTAAGACCATCGGAAAACACATATTTTCAATCGTTTTAGGAATAATTTTATGGTTGGGGGTCACCACAACATAAGGAACTGTATTAAAGGGTCGCGGCATTAGGAAGGTTGAGAACCACTGGTCTAGAGGTTAAGGCACCAGGCTAGAAAGTGGGAGACTCTGAGTTCAAGTCTGCCATTAGCCATGAAAACTAGCTGGGTGACAACAGTGTTGTTGTGGAAAAGAGTCTACTGGGATGCTACTCACAAACTCACTCAACATGCTACTCACAAACCAGAAAGGAGTATTGGAAGATATGGGTCCTGAGGTTTTTACTTTGTCAGCACTGAAATCTTACTATATTCCGCTCTCTCACATCAAAGTTTAACTTTTTAAAAATCCAAACAGTGCAATTGTGTCTAGTTGAATGTAATAGATCTAGTTAATGCCTTTCTTCTTTATTTAGAAAGCTTCTTGGCTATCCACACAAGCTAGTTGCAATTTATGTGAGTGTTTTGCTATGGCAGAAAATGAAACGTGCGCATATATCATTTGAATAAATCTTTAGATTACTGTACGAATATCTGTCACAGCAGATGGCAGCACCTAACTGATCTTGACTGACTCTGAGAAAGCTAAGCAGAGTCTGATCTTGGTTGTAGTAGGATGGGAATCCACTAGGATATCCCAGGACTAAATTGGAAAGTTGAAACATCATCAAGGCCAGGAAGAATGCAATAGCAAGCTAATTTATTTATTTGATTTATATAGCTGCCCATCTCACATAACGTGACTCTGGGCATCTTACATAAAATAGATAAAACAAATAAAATACATAATGTAAAATTAAAACACATAGCCCCTGAGCTTCATAAAATAACACTCAACAAATCCAGGAGACATGATTTATCACAATTCAGTTTTTAGGGCCTTGTGAAAATCCAACACGGTGGTGGTGGTATAATCTCAGGTATAATGAGGTACCACAGGGCAGTTGCCCTGGCAGAAAAGGACATCCTCTTGAGTCCTGCCAGATGACATTCCATGCTTCTTCTATCGGACCCATAGAATGACTATTTCTAGTCATTCTATGGGATGACTAGAAATAGCTGGGAAAGAGGTGGCTCCATAAGTAGCCCAGTCTAAAGCCATCAAGGCTACCATTTTGTATTGTTGAATATTTCTATGTATTCAAAAGGGGCCACTCAGTTTGAAGACCTCTTTACTTTTGCAGAAAAATAAGTACAAATTAATGGATTTTGCATTTCCTTTTGTTACCTTTAAAACTGTCTACTCACCGGATGTGCTTTATACATAGTTTGTGTCATAGGAAATTCTTCAAAAGTCTTTAATCTGGATGGACATCTTATTTGATTCCCGCCAGTCAAACAGCCAGGGAAAGATACACAGTTATAATATCTGGGAGAGGAAAATCAGAGAAGATGCAGAGTTCAGCTATGGGAGCCTTCATTTTATGCTCCTTCTTTGAATCAAACTGGGTTAATTACAAATACTAGCTCTGCAGCAAATTATCAATTTAGGCTGAAGGACTTCTTTCTCCAGATTGCATATTTAAGGTCTGTACCTGTACATCATATAATTATTTTTGCAGCAATCCCCTTTTTATGAAGTATACAAACTTAATGTGCTTGGGATCAAGAAAGGAAGATCAACATGGAAGAATCCGTATTTAAACTTCTCAGCCTATCAGGGAAAGAGCAAAAAATTTTGAACACTAAAATGAATGGTAGAGAAGTTTTAAAACCTTCCTCCTCCCAGTGCTATTCTTGCATTTTGATTGCAGCCTCCGAGGTCGCTTTTCATTTTAAATATAGGAATATAAGAATCTGCCTTAATATTCCAACTCATACTATTTGTCCATCTAATGCTGAATTATCTATCTAATTGTACAGATAAAAGGCATTTCAATCAATTGTCACCTAATACTGGATAGAGATGCCAAGGATTTTATGTGATACTTTTAGCATGCAAAGGATTATTTTACCTGTCATGATCCCCTTTCTCTTATATTAGGATGCTTTTAGCCATCTTTTCAGCACACCTCAGGTGAACCTTCCTAATCTTCTAACAAACAGCATAGAAAATTAATCTCTTGGCATTAGAAACATCTAATCCTTTGATTGGAAATAGTAACTTTCTTTTTCTGTGTCATAGTTCTTGTCACTTTGCAATTTCAATTGGCAATTCTTAGTACTTGAGGTAGCAACCTTTACTAATACAGAGAAAATATTCATTGTCCTACAGGAAGTAGGACATGCTAACTGTTGACTTATTACGAAAGCAGCTCTCCACATATACATTATACAAATAATCCTAACACAAATAATTGTGGGGTGTATTTTAAATAAACAATTTAAAAAGCCTCATTGGAAAGGTTTTAGATGTGACTGGTAATGTTGAGGAAAGTTTTATTAGTATGAGAAAAATGCAATCCTTGTAAAATCTTTGTTCAAATATTGGCTGACTTTTGGTTACTTCTATCATATTTTTCAAAAACCAGTTCCAGCTTACCTTGCTGCTACATTATGACAGTGTATCTTCATGTCAAATTCTTCTTCATCAGAATTCTGCTGGATGGATGAAGCCACCTGGGAGAAGCCATCATCTTCAGAACTCTGAGAGTCATTTAACGGGATATAATCTTTCCCCTCCTAATAGAATCCAGATAAATGTATATGAGCAATGATGATAGAAGAATTTACCAACAGGAAGCACAATAATGGATATAAACACAATTTTGGTGTCTTCTTTGTATCTTTAATAAGACATAGTTGAAGAACTTCTAAAGAGTTGTCTATGATGGTTTGGACATATACTGAGGAAAGTAATAATAATTTATCTCATAAAAATGATATCACACATTAGTCTTTAAAATTTAACTATTTGCATAATTAGTTATCAGTTCCTTGGAATTTCATTTCTAGGAGTGGCCATAATATAAAATAACCAAATAAGCAATTCTAGAACATATATATCAATTTCTAGTTTTCGTAACATCTGAAACTAAGGCATTCCATTCCAACCTTGTATTAATTGCTAAGGGAACAACTAAAATTAGTTGATAATTATTTTAGCTGACAGATTGAAAATAATTTTTCAAGAATGTATTCACGAGGACCAATATGGTTTTTAAACTTAAAAGATGGTTAAAAGATAAAGTTAGAACTATATTGGATATTTTGAGTATTTAGAACAAGATACCAAAAAACATGCTACACTCATCTTTTTAGATGCAGAGAAGACTTTTATAATAATTTGAACTGGGCTTTTTGTTTACTTAAATTTTTGAAAATATAAATTTTGGAGAGAATTTTAGAAAATGAGTGAAACTGATTTACATTTCATGGGCAGTACAAATAATTGTTAAAATGGATTTAAACTGTTTTACCTAGAATGTCATTTTTGTTTCAGGTGGTATCTGTTTTGACAACTGATGGTTCATTTAAACAATGGCAGAAGTACCCTGTTCCCCCCAAAATAAGACATCCCCTGATAATAAGCCCAATCGGCCAAACACTTATTTCAGGGTTCAGAAAAATATAAGATAGGGTCTTATTTTCGGAGAAACATGGTATATATATCTAAATTTGTATTGCTAGAGGACCCCTCCCCCCAAATAAGGTATTTCAAAATGGAAAGGAAATAAGAGGATTGGTTCTACCAGATTTAAAATTATGCATTCAAATTGTGTTGCTGAGAAATAGTAGCTATTAAAGTTAGAAGCTGAGTTTTGGGCTGAATGGATATATGTTATATGACAAAGCTAAGGTTAATGTAGATTAAAAAAACCCCTTATAGATTATTACACAAAATAGAAAATATGCACTTATGATTTGTAATTTTGATGATTAGAAAAAAAGTATATAATAGAAAAAAAATTAGAGCTTTTTTTTTGTAACCATAGAACAGGAGTCCCCAAACTTGGCAGCTTTAAGACTTGTGGACTTCAACTCCCAGAATTGGAGCTGAAGTCCACAAGTCTTAAAGCTGCCAAGTTTGAAGACCTCTGCCATAGAGTAAGAGATAATTTTGTAATCATATTTGTATTTGCTGCAAAGGAAATTAGAACCTTTTTTCTGTTTCATTTTATCTTTTCTTTCTGCATGTTTGTCTTTCTCTTTTCTTTGTTTTCTTTATTCTTTAATATATTACTTTTTTGTTAACTTTTATTTTCTCTTTAAAACTTAATAAAATTTATATTAAAAAATCATCTATCAATTGGGAAGGGCTGGTGAAATCACAGTGGAGAGAGAAAGCATGTAAATTCTTTTGTGATATAAACAAGTCAGCCAATTTGATGATGTACCCTGAAGTAGGATGGGAACATGGGAAGAGTATCAAAAACTGGGTCACAAAATCTGTGACTTGTAAATCCAGGGGGTTATCCCTAGAAAACATACTGCGTGATCTGATGCAAATAAATAATACGAGTGTATGAAGAATAGCAATGAAGAATAGCAATTTAGAATAGCAACGGATAGCAATCTAGAATACTTTAACATTATCAAAGAGAATACTAATAAATTGGGTGGGTTTTTAAAAACTGAAAACTGTCTAGTAAGTTTCAGAGGCTTCAAAAATAGCATTACTGTAGTATCGTTCAACATTTCTGATGCCAAATACAGCCTAATGCAGTTCTTATCCTCTGTCTGCTTCCAGCTGCACGTTCTGCAGTATATAATAAACAATTATAATCCAAAACTAAATATTGACTATAGCCAAGATACAGTCAATGCATTTTTTTGGTCATGCTATTCTTGCACACAATTTACTAATACAAAGTCTAATTGTTTTCTGACTTTCTTAGCATGGAAGGAATCAACCTAGTAATACCACAAGTTAATTTCTTATTTTGTGCCTTGCCTTCTTTGCACAAATGATTTTAAACTATATGTATTTTAAATACATATATATGTATCAATGTAAAATACACATTTCTACATCAGGTCTAGACTGAATAGGATATTTGTGGGATATGATAAGCTGCACTTGTTAACAGGAACAGAGCAAAGAAGATTCTTTATCAGAATGGCTGAAACATAAAGTACTTTCCTCAAAGTTGATGATATTACATAGGTTGCAGCAATATAATAAACAATTTTTGCTTCTAGCTTTAAAAAAATAATAATATACGGACTATGAAAACATTACATGTCTGTCCAATGACATTTAATTGAGAGCTATGGCATTGCATTGAAAGCTATGCTACATATTATGTAATGACATAGAGCCATTTTAAGAGGGAGACGAGAGGTCTCTAAATATTCATTCTCACAAACTGATAACCAACATAAATGCCAGATCACACTATGTTTACTCAGTAATAACAACATCTGCCTGCAAGCAAGAACAGGCAACACCAAAAACAGAAAAAGTAATAGAAAATGAAGAAGCTGAGGTGCTCTGGGACTTTAGAATTCAAAGAGATAGGCACCTTCAACGTAATACCCCAGACTTAATAACTGTTGATAAGAAAAATAAAAAAAGTCTAGATGGTGGATGTGGCAGTACTTGGAGACTGCAGAATAGAAGAAAAAGAACTGGAGAAAATTAACAAAATATGCAAAACCTGCCAATAGAAACAGAATGATTGTGGCAAAAGAAAACAAAGGTCGTGCCGATAGTAATAGTGCCTTGGGAGCAATCCCAAAACAACTGGAGCACCACTTGAATACTATTGGCACTGACAAAATACCATGAGTCAATTGCAAAAGGCAGTGTTACTTGCAATGCTACTTTTAATACCATTGAACATCAACATCTCCCTATCCCCTGAGAAGGACTTGATAGATGGATAAAAATGCCATTCTGAACATCTGGCTGATTGTGTGACAAAATCATAATAATAATTAACTCCAGATATTGCTGACTACTTCAGCTAAATCTTTGTGTTCTGATAATAATTGGAAACTGACCTGTTGAACATTTTCTTGAAGAAGATCTCCCAGGATCTCAACCAAATCAGAAAATTTTGGCCTTTCTTTGGGATCTCCATACCAACAATTCAGCATTATTCTGTAGCTGCAAAGAACCAATTTTTGCATAAGATTAGTCAGGTACAGATGAAATGGAAAAGCTCTAATCTTGAGACCGGTTGTGTTACTACAAAAGAGATGTAAGCAGCTAGACTATAATTCACCTCAGTCTCCTATACAAGAAGCTCTGAAACTTCCTGCACATCTATAATTTGTTGATTTAGTATCTTCATTGTTGGCTATATATTGAAGTACTTTGACTCACATTTCTGCAGTAGCATATTCTGGAGCTCTCATCCTGGTGCCATCTTTTAGTCTTTGGCAAAATTCCTCATTGATTTGTACTCCAGGGTAAGGGGAGGCTCCTGAAAAGATGCAGTGGTATAAAGAGAAAGGGGAAGAAAAAAAAATAATGGATGGATTCTTGCAGCTGTACCTATCTGCTGTTTTGATTAAATGCAGTACAGTAAAATACAGGCATTTTTTCCTAATTACTTCTGTAATGGAATCTATTTCACAATGACTGTTTTGTAGCTACTCAGAAGCCATTAAACAAGCTGAAACATCCTCTGTAAAAAGGGTCAGAATCACAAGATTTGTTTGCGGTTGTTCAATAACTACTCAAGACATTTTCAAGCCTTAATTTCTAAAGTTGGCATGATATGGGAATGTTACAAACATTCTCAGAATTAAAAGTAAAGTCCACTTCAAACTAAGTTTGACTCCTAATGACTTTATGGATTATCCATGTAATTTCCTTTGCAAGAATATCAAAATGGCTTGTCATTGTTTTCCAGGATGCTTTTTAATTTTAAAATCTAGCTTAAAGTGCTGGCATCTCTTGTTGGTCTCTCGTCCAAACACTATCCAGGACTGATTCTGCTTAGATTTTTGAGCTCAGTTAAAATCAGGTAGATGTTGTCATTTTAATTATAGCTGAACTATAATTAAAACCTGGTTTATTACTTTTGAGATAGCAGTTCATTGACATATGCAGCATCCAGTCATAAGTTTTGTAATTATAAAACAAAGTGGCAGATGAATTTTACAATTAATCACTTAACTGTAGGAAATATAGGTGGTGGTGGGGGAAAATCACAAAATATAGGGAATCTTGCAGTCTACTTTTAAAATTGTACGCTCATAAAAACATAGCTATCCCATGAAGAGTCCAAATATTTAATACTTACCTAAAGAGAATATCTCCCACAATAGGACTCCAAAGGACCAGACATCACTCTGAGTAGTGTAAACTTTGTCAAAGATGCTTTCTGGAGCCATCCACTTGAGTGGAAGACGGGCCTATAGTACAGCAATAGCAAGGTACATAAATTACAGTGGAAGAAAAACAATATTTTTTAAAAAAAGTCTGGAAAGTCTCCAGAGATTCTATAATGGTGTTTGAAGATGGGCAGAAAATACAACAAATAAGAAATTTTCATTTTCAAATAACAGGAAGTTGCAATCTGGCATGATCCTATCTGCCTAGACACTGTAGCTGCATTTGCTGTGAATTCCAAAACAAGGTAGAAAAGTGAAATTTGGCTCACATTTAAATTCAAACTGTACAGATTACAAAAAAGGGAAGTATTTCAAGATAACATTTAAATATTATTTACTCATTCTCTCAAAGCAGTTTTGTAGACTATGGGTTTGCAAGAAAAAAAGTCCTATCTTCTACTTCATAATTATTTTTTAAAAAAAAGTTGTATCAAGGAACCTTTATCAGTAAATGGAGATGGTGTCTGACTTAGAGATTGCTTGCAAGCCCTGCTAAAGGCTATTGAGTCTCTTAGTGATGGGAAGCAAGTAGCTTCCAGTTGATGTTGACTTCCAATTGACATCAACCCCAAACAGCATCTTAATAGCAAAGGATTGTGGTACGACAGCTCAAAAATACCTATAAAGGCTATAGATTACCCAAAGCAGGCATATATTTCCATCTTGTGCACTGAACCTAATACTTAGTTTATATCAAGAAATTACACTAGATATAATATTTGTCTGCTTCATTCCTTCAGGTACTGTACCTTTCTAAGGACAAACATTACTTCTGCATTGGGATGCCCAAAGGTCATTAGTAAATAAAATAAATCCAAAATCCATACAGGCAATATCACCATTGGACTAATTAAATATCTAAACAATAGTATTCATTCCATCATGAATTTTGGTCCCCACCCCCATGTTTAACACAGCTATATTGATTTTTATACAATAACACTGAAAGATACTGACTGGCAACCAACTTCAGAAACCAGTTCCTTTTTATCCAAAGGACAACCCAGAACTCACACTGCCCTTCCTGACATAGTCAGGGTCCTTGTAGATATCCCGAGCCAGACCAAAGTCACAAATCTTCACCACATTGTTCTCTGACAATAAGATGTTCCGAGCTGCTAAGTCTCTATGGATACACTATAGGAAAATGCAGAAGGGGGTGGGGAGAAATCCAAAATAAATTAAATGTTAATACAAAATTTTCAAAAAAGTACAGAAAAACTGAAAACAAAGAAAGAAAAATGCTTAACTCTCTCTCAGGCTTGTACTCTCAGTGAAAGACATAAGTAAAAGAAGCAAGAAATCCTTTCCAGAAAGTACTGAACACCTTATGATTTATCTCATTTATTTGCAAAACCACAAATATGATTGTAAGAAAAAATGTAAGAAATGCTGGAATCCCCTGCCTGGAAAAAAGCATATGCAAAGATAAGTAAACCTTGCTCTCAATAGCTTTACGCTGTCTTTGCTTGGCCAAGCAACTGAAACAAAATGACACAGGTGGGACATATAATAAAACTGTACTCCTGTTCAATGGTGTGGCAGCCAGCTAGCCAGCTGTGTATTTCAAGGATGTTGCATTTTCCCCTGCTACTTATACATTCCAGAAGACAGCTGGACAAATGATAAAAAGTGCCCAAATGACTATTTCTATGGGGAGAGCAGTGTTTGCTGCTCCTGCATTAGGCATCCATGCTCCACCATGTAAACCAATAGACACACAGGAAAAAATGTCCTAACAGCTCACTTGGATGGGTTTCATTTCATCGCATGCGTACAAATGTATTTCCCAACTGCACGTCAGTTCAGAAGGGGGAGCAATGTTGACTGCAATTTACTGATAGGTTCTGTCACCTCATTTTGTGGATTTTGACCGGCTCAAGGTTGACTCAGCCTTCCATCTTCCCATGGTCAGTAAAATGAGGACCCAGATTATTGGAGGCAATATGCTGATGTGTTTGTTTGTTTGTTTGTTTGTTTATTTTTGTCAAGAACGTATTTGGTAATAAGTATAAGCATGGATTGGATACATAAAATAGATACAAATAGAAGAAACATTAGGACAGGGATGCTGGTGCGCTTATGCACACCCCTTATAGACCTCTTAGGAATGGGATGAGGTCAACAGTAGACAGTCTTAGGTTAAAATTTTGGGGGGGTTTGGGATGAAACCGCAGAGTCAGGTAGTGTATTCCAGGCATTAACCACTCTGTTGCTGAAGTCATATTTTCTGCAATCGAGTTTGGTGCAGTTTACCTTAACTTTGTATCTATTGTGTGCTCGTGTATTGTTGTGGTTGAAGCTGAAGTAGTCATTGACAGGTAGGACATTGTAGCAGATAATTTTATGAGCTACGCTTAGGTCATACCGAAGGCAGCGTAGTTCTAAGTTTTCTAAGCCCAGAATTTCAAGTCTGGTGGCATAAGGTATTTTGTTGCAAGCAGAGAAGTGGAGGACTCTTCTTGTGAAATATTTCTGGACACGTTCAATTGTATTAATGTCCTATATGCAGTGTGGGTTCCAGACAGATGAGCTGTATTCGAGAATTGGTCTAGCAAATGTTTTGTATGCTCTGATTAGTAGTGTGATTACCAGAGAAGAAGCTATGCAAGATTAGGTTAACAACTCTTAATGCCTTTTTGGCAATGTTGTTACAGTGGGCTTTGGCACTTAGATCATTAGATATAAGTACTCCAATATCCTTGACAGAGTGAGGGTTATCTACAAGGATGTGTCCACTCAGCATATATTTTGTGTTCTGGCTTTTTTTGCCAATGTGTAAAACAGAGCATTTGTTGGTTGAGATTTGGAGTTGCCAATTGTTTACCCATTCCGATATATAGCATTGCTCAGAGAGTGCTATAAAGCACTGTGGTGCAGTATATAAATCTAAGTGCTTTTGCTATCGCTATGAGGCCCTACATATGATCTGTGCAGTGGGTGGGAAAACAATGTCTATCCTTTATTGGATAACTCCTTCCCAATCTTTAAATCAGTGCTGTTGAACAGATGGCTCAACCCATAGTCAGGCCTTTTGTCAAAATTTGCACCCTACTTCAGACCTGTTCCTGCTCTCGCCCCATAAGGGAAACAGATTTTCTTCCACAGACAGTGGGATCCTCTAACTGCTTTCCCAATTTTTTTCCAAAGCTTCTCTGTATTTGTTTTCATCCTGCATCTATCTGTAGATTATTGATATTTCCCCCTAATAATAACTATCAAGAGAAGACACATGTTGAGATGGATGGATGGATGGATGGATGGACGGACGGACGGACAGACAGATAAATCGCTTACCTTTCTAGAGGCTAGAAACTCCATTCCACGGGCAACCTGAAAGCTGTAGCAGATCAAATCTTCCATTGTCAGAGGGCTTTGCCATAAATCATCCACTGTATAAAAGTGCAAGTAAGAAGGTTACATTCTGTAGGCTGGCAGTGGAAAAGAAAAGGTTACTTTCCCCAGGCAACAGGTTATACTGTACCACTGCATTTGGAGGTGTGTCCCACAGAAATCTTGCTAAGTAGAAAAAGGCAGTGAAATAACTGGGATCAATTATTATTGTCCAGAAACAATGTTATTGTTGATTATTAACTAGTTAAAACAAGCTGACAACCAAAGAACAAAGGCATTACATGCAGGCAGTTAAAAAAAGCAAAACAAAATGAAAACCAGATGAAACTTAACATTATAAAAACTTGTCATTACAACCAAATTATGTCCACACCACTCCTCTCATTCCTATCTCACCCTACCCTAACACTTTAAGGAAAAGCTAAGTGGTGTTGCTACAGAAAAGGCATACTTCCTAAGTAGTCACACTACTTAGTGGTGGTAACACTTCAGAGAAGGAGAAGGAACCTGGAGCATGCTCACTCTACCAAATTTAGTAGAACAAGTAGATATCCGCATAGGAAGAGGTGGACTTCCAGATAACCTGGCCTGATGTCATATAGGACTTTTGTCAGGTGCAAAAGACCAGGTCCACAAATGAAGGTTCAGTTAAACTGATTTATTGCTACAAGCCTGAGCTGGATAAGGCTCAATGGCACTCAAAGGGAGTTGGTCTGAGTTCTTTTGTCTACGTAAGAATTCTAGGCCAATCCCCTTTTTCATTCCACCCCCATTGTGCCATCCCTTCTCTTACAGTTTTAAAGGTGATAACCAGCACCTTGAAAGCAGAGTCAGTGCAACTGATGCAGCATGGACAATCTGAGAGGTGCTCAATACTGTGCAAGCAGCCACATTTCAGACCGATGCTAATCTCTCATATAGAGCACATTGCAGTAATCCAAACAAGAAACGACGAAGGTTTGAGTGACCATGAGTGCTCCTGGTCCACAAAAGAGCACAATTGGCAGGTAAGATGAATCTGTACAACGAATTTTCCCACAAGCAGCAGCTGGGAGTCTAAGAGGATCTAGTTCTGTACAATTTAGTTCAAATGAAAACAAAAGAATTTAAATATACATATAGCTGTATGCTGAGTAGCAAGTGCAATAGTGCTGAGAACATGGCCAACATGGCCAACCTTCACACAAGTTATAGGGCATCTCTTTATTAGAGATGCCCTATATTTATCCATTAATATCTATCCATTAATTGAAGTAAATCTTGTATCTGCCAAGAATTAGCAATTTAATTATTTAATTATGAGAGATTTAACAGCAAATAAACATGAATTCTGTCAAAGAAATTGAGACTGAATTGAGTATGTCTTTTTTGGGGGGGGGCTTTGTGCATCTGTTTCCTGATTGAAAAAAGAAATACAGTTAACAAAATTGCTTGCCTGCAGGAAAACTGTGTGTTTCTTTTTGCCCAGGTGCTGCAAACGATTAAGCCATGGAATGATACTGATCTTTTGTAGAATCATGTATCTTTGCCATGTGACCTTAGCTAAAATGGTAAATATTTCTGGAAAGTTTTATATATTCATGAAGTGACAGACAATGGTGTGCCCGGAAAGGCAGGAGATTGTTTTGATAAAAAAGAACTATTATTGTAATTACTATTCATATCAGTGAAATTTCTCAAAGATACATTTGAATAAAATTGCTTCAGCTATACAACTAGTAATAATTGTATTCATTAATAAAAAATATTATCAAACTTAATTATAAAACAGGATGAGCACAGAGGTTTTTTGTCAACATTATGCATATACTCTTATCCAAATAAAAATATTTTTCTCTTCTCTTCTCTCTCTCTCTCTCTCTCTCTCTCTCTCTCTCTCACACACACACACACACACACAAAAGATATTTCTGAAACTGAATTTAACATATAAATCTTAAATTCATTCAGTGCTCAATATTCTGAATTAATCTATTTTCCCCCTTAATTCTGTCTCTTTCAAATACCTAAGAGATTGTTTCTGGGTGTGCTGCCACTGGAATTCTATAAAACTTTCACCTCTGAATTTTGAAGACATATTTAATAAAAAATAAAGAGGACTTTCAAGGAGATATTATCAAAATCTCTGGGGAAGCACATGCAGCCAGTGTCATGAAACCCTCAGTCCTATTACAAGCATACCTTCATTCGTTTTCATTTGATGGCATATATTATATAATTACATAACATGATCCCCTGAAAATTCTGGGTCTTTCTTGACTTTATTGTGACCTAATTCTTATGAAGAAGAACTTTAAATAATGACTCATTATTACTCCCTATCCCATAAACCGCCAAGAACTCATACCACTGTTACCATTTACACTGATGGTGAATAGTCCAGTTCTTCAGGCTCTCCATGTAAAATATATAAAACATCCAGTATCTTGCTTGCCCATTTTTTTCCTAATAGCTAAGGTTAGGATAAATAGTAACTCATGTTGCTGTTGTTGTTGTTAGTTGTGAAGTTGTGTCTGACCCATCACGACCCCATGGACAACGTTCCTCCAGGTCTTCCTGTCCTCTACCATCCTCTGGAGTCCATTTAAGCTCACGCCGACTGCATCAGTGACTCCATCCAGCCACCTCGGTCTCTGTCGTCCCATTCTTCTTTTGCCCTCAATCTTTCCCAGCATTAGGCTCTTCTCCAGTGAGTCTTTCCTTCTCATTAGGTGGCCAAAGTATTTGAGTTTCATTTTCAGGATCTGGCCTTCTAAAGAGCAGTCAGGGTTGATCTCCTATAGGACTGACCATTTTGATCGCCTTGCAGTCCAAATAATGAAAAATAATGGTAACTATGTGGGTTACTTTTACAGTACCAAAAGTAACTCACATAGTTACCATTATTTTACAAGATTTGTTAAGACCATGATTTAAGAAACCCTGCACAATGAATTATAGTCCTCTGAAGGAAAAACAGTCAGACACCATTTTTTACCTTCTTGTATGAAATGTGGTGATGATGCTGTCTGACTCTTGTTCATTAGAAGTCTATTCAAAATTGCACTGTCATGGGTGCACGACCGGCTTCTTTTGTCTGCTCGAACTGCTTCCACAATGGAACGAACTTGGATGCGCAGCCTTGGGGATTTTTCCTGGGAAGACAACAAAAAGTTAGCAATAGCAATAGGACTTAGATTTAGATACTGCTTCACAGTGCTTTATAGCCCCCTCTAAGCGGTTTACAGAGTCAGCACATTGCCTCCCAACAAACAGGGCCCTCATTTTACCAACCTCAGAACGATGGAAGGCTGAGTCAACCTTGAGCCAATGACAACTGAACTCCCAAACTGCAGGCAGTCAGCAGGCAGTTGTAGCCTGCAGTACTGCGTTCTAACCACTGAGCCACCATGGCTAATACTTATTAGGAGGCAAATTATACAGTGATTCAATCAATAGGGATATTTCTTCTCATATCAGATCAAAGAGTCCAAACACACACACTAAACTTTACTGAGCAGATAGAAAGATAAGAGTAAACATGGGAATAGCAGACATACAAGTCACAACATAGATGAGCCAAACAGTTTATAAGGTGGGTGGTGAAAATAAGAAATCCCTATTTGTATCTTATAGTACTTCTAAATGCCATTCCTAAGCCCAGACAAATGGGAAGGGCTGGAGAAAGACTTAGTGGCCTATTCCAATTATATTATTATCAAGAAGGGGTATACTGCGGACTCCATTGGCAAAGAATTTCAGCTGGCAGGGTCCAGGAGAAAAACATTTTCTGCTGTAACTCTCACCATTTGGAATATTGTGCCTTTCAAAGTGAGATCTACCTCCACCCTCTTGGCCTTCCCAAAGACCCTGAAAACGTCATCTGGCAACTGGCTTGGGGGTGCCAATGGGGTCTCTTATTTTGAAGGTAGTTAGTAAGATAGGAAGATTCCTCCCATGACCTATTTGCATATTGGTCTCTTTTATCTAACTTTTGATTAATTTTAATGTTTCTTAATATTGTATCTTTTAATGTTTTTACAGGTCTTACTGTTTTATATTATGTTTTCATAATGTTGTAAGCCACCCAGAGTTGCTTGACAGTGAAATCATATAAATTTAATAGATAGATAGATAGATAGATAGATAGATAGATAGATAGATAGATAGA
>WNWU01000012.1:25984485-25995423 GCA_012654045.1 Ptyas mucosa
AGATAGATAGATAGATAGATAGATAGATAGATAGATAGATAGATAGAATATAAAGTTTTGTGGGGGAAAATTCAGAGAAAAGTTTGACTATGATACCAAAGGTTGGAGTTCCAGGGAAGAAAGTATCAAATGTGCTACTGGGAAGACCAACGTGTTACAAGTAGTCTAGGAGATAATGAGACAGCAGCAGAAATCCCCTTGAAGAGCCTGAATGCTAATGAAGCCTACGATGAAAGGCACCATCTGTGCTGGAACAAAATGAACAAGGCTGTATGATTGGAATTGGAGTGTAAGAAGTATGAACCACGGGAAGCTGGATATCATCAAGAAAGAAATGGCTAGGATCAAAATAGGCATTCTTGCCATCAACTGGACTGGAAACAGCGACATTCAGCTAGATGAGTTGACAGTGTCCTATTCCAGAAATGACAACATCAGAAGGAATGGAGGAGCACTGATAACAAGCAAGAAAATCATCAAATAAGTTGAAAGCTTCCAAATAGTAAATTACAGTATAGTGGTGATTTGAATCAGAGCAAAGCTTCTGAATGTCACCATTTTCCAAATAAATGCACCTACAGATGCATCCAAAGAAGAAATAGAACAATTTTATGCTAACATTCGAAAAGATTACAGAAATGCTAAAAAAGGTACATAGTATGTAGAATTACATTATGGAAATTTCAACCTCCAAATCTGAGAAAAAACAGAAATCGTTGACAGATTTCGTTTAGGAGAAAGGAATGCAGTAGGCGATCACTTGGTGAAGTTCTATCAAAAAAATCAGCTGAGGATCTCCGGTACATTGTTCATTCAACTATAGCACTATTGATACACATGCATTTCACCAAATGGATTGTATCACATCTAAATCAATTACATCTAATGCAGCCAATAATGGAAAAGGATATTGGATAAGCTGGATTTTCTTAATGACCACATGATTTATTTAACCACTGCAGTGACTTCCTTTACGGCCATTGTAAAATGGTTGTAAAATTGAATCCCATCACGTGGTGACCACTCTGACTTATTATGATCCAATTGTGATAATAAATTGAGGACTATCTGTACTGTGCACATCTTACACAGCAAACAGTATCGAACAAGGAAATATTAGGCTTCACCAAACCAGTGATATCACTGGAAGCTTTCCAAGCTAAGAGTACCTCATTTTATGTTGTTGGTTGGTTGGTGCCTCATATTAGTCATGTCCTGCAATCAAATTGCTTAGCTAAATCAGTTATGGTTAAAAAAAATGAGGTGGCAAAGGATTGATACCATAAAAGAAGGAACATTAAACAAATTGGTAGAACATCAGGAAGAATGAAGAGTGCTAATCTATAGATCTGAAATTGGACAAGACTAAACAAATGAAGACAAATACACAGGTCCATCTATTCCAATCTCCCTTTTTGCAATGCTGACTTCTACATGCCTTTGGCAGCCCACAAACTGAATACGAGGACAAGAGTCCCTTTCCACTGTTGTTCCCGTGCAACAGACATTTAAAGACAGACTGCTTCTGAACTTGATTGAGGAAGGGGTCAATTTAAAACAGTGGAGCAATAAATGGGAAAAAAATGGTGTATTCTTCTTGCTTCCACAAGCCTTCCAACTTTGCCCCGTCAGCTGATTTTCTCTTTGCCAGATTCCCAGATTATGAAAATCACAACTAGGGAAGGCAATTTGGAAGCAAAAGTTATGGTTTCACAATGGAGAAACATCATTATTATCCTAATCATTATTTTTCCAACAGGGCGATGTCTTCAGTCACCAATTATATCTTACCATCTCACGTAGTTAGTTTCCCATTCAAATATCAAGCAACAGTGAACTTTTAAATAAAAGTTTATGCATGCAGCATACTTCCAATATCATTGCTAAATTTTCTTCAGAAGATTATCACCTTCTCCAAAAATAGGGATTAGAAACAGTGCTAAGAAAACATCAGTTACGTACCCTGTAAGGGCTGAATCCTTCCCGTTTGGTTCGCAAATAATTGGAGAGGTTTCCATATTTGCAGAATTCAACAATTACCATGAGGGGACCTGCGAAAGAAAAGCCAATGGAGAAAGGAAGGAAGGGAATTCCACAGAAAATGTCAATGTTGTTGGACTTTCGCTTCTCATCCAAGACGTTTCTTCAGTTCAACTTCTAAACCTGAAGAAACTTTTTGGATGAGAAGCATAATGTTTTCAAAGGAAAAAAAACCCAAGAAGGTCCAGTTGCCTTTCAGGAAAAACATCTTTGGAACACAGAAAAAGTTATGAACTGTAACTGTCTTTCGAGGGGTGGTCAGTTGGTTTGATTTAAATATTACCAATAATAATAATTAGCAGCAACTCTGCAGTTTCAGTTTCAATGATTTATTTAAAATTTTTATATACCCCCCCCCCCACATCTTATGGCAACTCCTGGTAGAACTTCATATCTAAAGGAATTGTTTTATTGTTGAATAGAGCAGTGGTTCCCAATCTTTGCAGCTTGGCTCTGACTGGCGCGCACGTGAGTGGCAGGCGCACATGTGCAGGCACAGCTCCATGCGTGCGAGTGGCGCGTGCGCACTCTCCACTCATGCAAATGGAGCTTTGCGCGTGAGCGGAAGGTGTTTGCATAGGCATACAAAGCTCCACTTGCCTAAGCAGCACTTGTGCTCATGTGCAAAGCTCCACTTGTGCGAGCAGAGGACGCTTTTGCTTGCCCACAAAGTTCCACTCGCAGGACACAAGCGCCCACTGCGCATGTGAGTGGAGCGTCACACGTGCACGCTTTCCCATTTCTTCCAGCCCAGTTTTGAACAGGTTGCAGCCCGGTAGTCGACTGTGGCTCAGGGGTTGGAGACCTCTGGAATAGAGCACACACCCCTGCAAATCTGCATAAGTGCAATATTTGACATCAGAACTTGTGCTTAATCAAACAAAAGAATTTTGTAGCATTGCTTTTATTTTTCCCATTTGCCCCTCAATACTGATGAAGCATATTTACCGTTAGGTTTGGTGCAGGCCCCCAGGAGATTTACCACGTTCAGATGGTTTCCTATGTGAATGAGGATCTTCAGTTCTGACATGAGAGCCTTGTGCTCACTTGCAGTAGCTCCCTCTGAAACAAGTCTAGCTTCAGTTATTTGTATCAGTGTTATTTATTTATTTGGTTAAATTTTTATACCGCCCTTCTCCTTGCGGACTCAGGGCGGTGAGCAGCCAACTAAAAACACTGTATACAAAAGTTAAGATAAGTTTTAAAATAATTTAAATAAAATTTGGCCCATAATTTAAAAACAATTCGAATTTAAAATCGGTATCAAAACTTTAAAACCAAGACATGGGGTCAGGCCAGCCCAGCTAACTGGAAGAAATGAGTTTTAAGGGCCCGACGAAAAGTCCGGAGGTCTGGGATCACTTGTATCTCTGGGGGGAGGTCGTTCCAGAGTGTAGGGGCCACCACAGAGAAGGCTCTCCCCCTGGGGGTCGCCAGCCGACATTGTCTGGCTGACGGCACCCTGAGGAGGCCCTCTCTGTGGGAGCGAACTGGCCGGTGGGAGGCAATTGGTGGCAGGAGGTGGTCCCGTAAATACCCTGGCCTTAAGCCATGGAGCGCTTTAAAGGTAGTCACCAACACCTTGAAGCGCACCCAGAAGTCCACCGGAAGCCAATGCAGCTCACGCAGGAGAGGTGTCACATGGGAGCGCCCTGTCGCTCCCATAATCCCCCACGCGGCCGCATTCTGCACCAGTTGGAGCCTCCGGGTGCACCCCAAGGGGAGCCCCATGTAGAGAGCGTTACAGTCTTAGTCTTTCAATCATTCAAATTTATATTTAAGTTTCAGATGGAAGGATAAAAAACATCTACATTACATAGGGAGAACAATTCATTGTAAACAAAAGAACCCTCTCTTCATGCATCCTGTTTTTAAAGCAGGTCTTTGCAACTACATGCAACCTGTTGAATAAGGCCATTTATTTCTATGGATATTATTGTGCCAGCAGAACAAAGCCTTTTTTCTTACAAATACTTTACTCTTACATCAGAACTGTAAATGCACGTACTTGGGACTAAGCCCTGCTTTATGAGTTGGGATTTGCTTCTGAAAATAGAGAAAATAGAGCACTGGAAATCCACCACAGCACTGAGATCTGGTAGTTATTTACCGCAGCACAAGTCAATAGAAATGTGTGGGGAAAAAAATATAAGTAGTATACAGTGAGGACAAGGTCTTTAATCTAACTAATAAAATTACTGACTTAAAATCTATTTTGATTGCTTTTCATAAGTACAGATGGACAACCTATAGTGACTACCATCAAGTAACTTTTTTTTCTCTAATATCATCTCAGAGCCAAAGTGCTTATGCAGTGCAGCTTTTTGGCCCAATTAATTTGATTGGTAGAAAGTTACAGAGATACCGTAGCTTCACCTACTTCTTGTTCTGAATCTAGCCGCCACCTTTGCTCTTAAGCGGATTTTTCTCGTGCATCAATGACTATTCACAGGAAAAAGTATTTATGTTCCCATTACATAATACTACTCTAATGATCAGTTCCTTAGACCTGAATGGGAGCATTACTACACTGAGACTGATGTGCATATCTGTGTTTCAAATGTATAGGAAAAAATAGGAACATTTACAAACTTCCATAAAAATTAATTAAGCATGCACATTCATGATATTCTCAGTGTAAAACATGTTTGCCCCTGGGCTATAAAATATTTTTTAAGAAAAGATTTACTGTAAATTTACTTATTTTTAAATTAAGTACCAAATGCATACAATATGGACTTGATCCACTATTGTCTCATTTTGATTTTTTGCTTTTAAGTTTGTTAATTGTGGTTTGGGTAGGACCAGTACAGTTTAAGGTTGTGAATGTGATTCTGAATTATAAGCCAATACTTTACAATCTATTATTATATGAAGCAACATATAATTTTATTCTTTTATAAGGGAAGGAATGTGTCATCCTTGGATTTATAACCTTGGACTGATGATATACAGTCACTTGCTGCTTATGAACTGAATGTATATTAATGTAATGGAAAGATTGATCACTATTATTCTGTGTGATTGAGGTTTAATGCTGTGTTTTAAAACTGAGTTGTTTTCTATATATATAATAACATTCAGAAGCATATTGCTTCATCTTAAGACCATGATAAATATATTATGACAACTCAATACGGGGCAGATGTAAATGGATGGATGGATAAATAAATTGAAATGATTACTTCAAAATCTAGTTCCATATCAATACTATTTATAAAGACATCAAATTTCACCTCAGATCTCTGTGACTCAGTAGCCATTTGCCATCATTTTAGCTCTAATTTCAAATCAAAGCAAAACTAATCAAAACAAGTATTTATTATGTCTGTGATGTCAGTCATCAATTATAAATAAAAATTATATAAACTAACACATAAACACCTGTAAAAGTTTGATTTAATTTCTTATTTTAAAAAATGTATACAAGTGGTACTTTAACAGAGCAGAAGCTCAAAGTAGAGCCTAAATTTCCCCACAGCTTGGAATTCTAACTATAAACCCCAGGATATTAAAATAATAATTTAAAAAAAAAATCTTCTGATACACACTGAAGCAGATGGAATGAAAATGACTTCCTGGATCATAAACTAGCAATGCTGGTAAACAGTACTCTGGTATTTTTTCCAATAGCCACTGTACAAAAGGTGGCACTTGAACTTGAGCAAGACCATAGTGTCCTACTGAAGCAGATACTGATACTACAAATACTGAATTGCAATACATTGTCAGGCCTGGAAGCCATCTCTTTCATTGCATCTTCAGGCCTGCCATATTTACTACTGTGGGAAATTGGGAGGAGGGATTGTATGGAGCATGGGTGAGATATAATCATAATAACATTTCTTTCTCAGAAAGTCAAGGACATCTTGTCCTGCACCTGGAGGGTGAACAGGGAAGTATCTCCAGTTGGATCGGTGTTTGGATTGGACCATGTGATGGACATGTGGGTGTTGGGCAGGGTCATGAACTTTCCTTTGGGTGGGGAAAACCTGGAAGCTTTCAGATTTGGGTTTTCCCAGGTGTGCCAATGTGACATTTCTAAGAAAATATAACTTTGAGAAAACTCAAGCCTTAGAGTTTTCTTTCATTGGGGGTGTTAATTGGAACCCTGACACACATCTTATTTATTTTCAGCGATTGAAAGATACAATCTTCGATCATGGAAGATGCATCAGCATTTTATGATCATCTCTAATTTAATATATAATATTCAGCTCCTAGCTCTTTCACGCAGGGACTAGGTAGTGTTACTTTAGTGCAGATTTTGGACTTGATTCTCTACATGACCTCTTTCAACTCTATGATGATTAGTAGTTAGTAATACCAATTTGTATTAGTAAGTTTTGTAATAATAATAGCAGTAATGCAGGCAAACATGATGATTTTTCACAAAGAAGCGCTCAAAATTCCCAGAAAAATTAGAAGTAAGGAGAAAACTTTATCTACAGTAGCAATAACACTTTTCTAATTTCAGTGGAACAGCAATGATTTCTGTACAGTGGAGGGAGAATAGCTTTAAGACCCAACTCCAATTACTAAAGGTCCTGATTCTGTTGTAATAGCTATTACTCAATGCCTAGCCCTTTGAAATATTTTCCTTGGTTTTCCCTACCCTAATTCACATTGAGGTTAGTTTTAGAATCCCCACAGAGAATTAAAATAAATAGAGATGTAAAAGCTGCAATTTAAAATGTTAAGTTGATTAGAAAAAGCTGTTAGTACTTTCAAGTGCCTTAAGCCTTTTTATAAAATGAGATTCTATCAATATTCCATTACAGTACTTAGGGCTGAAGACATTAATCAGTTGTATTAACAGCTAAGCTACAAATAAGATATTCTGTTCTATTAATTAAAATATTAAAATCTCTTGTCTCCAACCAATTTTCCTTCATGTTTCTTCTTTTTACTTTTAACCTGCCAACAATTATTTCTGGTAGTTTTGGTTTTTATGGAATGGTAGTTTTTTATGGAATGTCCACTAAAATTCTCATTTGTTTGCTAGATTTCTAGATTTTTATCCTCATCTCACTGGAGACAGCCAAACATTATTTTAGTCCAGTAAGATCAGATTTGTGACTTCTCTTGATCAAAGCACAGTTGAACATTCAAGAAGTGATGAATGATTGTTAAAATCATGGGAAAATTGTCTTCCAGAAACAATTAGTAGCTTGATGGATATTTCCAGATAGAGCATCAATATTCTCATATTTATAGAATCCATTTATTTTGCCTACCTTTCAGCATTTTAACTGCCACGGTTTCACAGCTGTTGCTTTTGTTAATTCCAAATGCAGAGGCTTCCATTACTTTCCCAAAAGCCCCATGACCCAGGACTTTACCTGAAAAAAAAGTAAAAGGAGAGTGCAAAGTAGGCTTTAAAAAAAAATCTCAGAGTGCAATTGAAGGAATTTATATAACTATTCACAATGACTTGAATGAGACTCAAACAAAACAGGAAATCAAGACAACAAAGAAATAAAGGTATGAAAAGGAAGAGGAAATAATGGCATTTTCACCATCTACAGGTGGTGCTGCCTTTTCACAGTAAGGGTAAGGAGAGGAAGTGAGAAAGAGGCAGTGTCAACAAAGCAAAGGAAGGAAATCGCTAGCTGAAGCGGGATGTCATGTCTTGCTTTTGAAAAGAAAACACCAGAAAAGTGAGGGCATTAGACTGGAAAAGATGGCACTTCAATAACTGCTGTATCCACTCTCCATATACCTTTGAGTAGATCCACCCTGGCTGTATTCATACTGCAATCCAGAACACAGTGGATGTTGGGTTGAGGCAACAAAAACTGTAGCTCCTATGAGTTGCTGTTACAGTACAACTCAACTTGCGGTATATACCCTTATCAACAATCAGAATCCCCATGATTGCTAGAAAGTGTTTTCAGCTATTCCTCTCTCACAAGCAAACCCAATGTTTTTGTGTACCTAATCGAAGCCTCTCCCGAGGAAATTCCCATTTGTTGGAATCATAGGTCAGGTATTCACACTGTTCTTCCAAAGGAACTTCATTTGGATTCATGATAATGGAAAGGTAGCCCGTCTTGATATCAGCATGAGCAGGCTGCAACACAAGAGAAAGATTGTGGTCATTTTGCAAAGGGCATGTGACATAGTTTAGTTTTCTTCGAATTCTGATCCTTGACACTGGCTCTGCTTGTCTTAGCAAAAAGAAAAATGGTTCTGACATCTAGTCACTCTGTATAACATCTGCTAGAAATTGATTCATTGTGAGAAATTTTATTTTCCTATTAAGTGTGCTACACTTTATTTACAAAACAAACAAACAAACAGCATGGGCAAATGACAGAGAAGGGGGTTCTATTTGGTTCTTTTCCACAGCAAGGCCAACATTATCCAATCATGGCTGCCAGCCATTTTTTCTCCTGATAAAAAAACAGATAATTTTTGCCTGAAGGAGAATAAAAGCATGACAGTACTGGAATGGGACTACAGAAATGGCTATCCTATGTTATCTTCCCCAACAAGATGCCTTTCAGATGTATCTGCTTACATTCCCCATTTAAATATTAGTAAAATATTTTTACTAGTAAAATATTTGTCTGATTTGAAGGTTGGAGCTGTTTGATTCTGTTTGCTACTATACCAAATCAAACTGGTTAGATGGAGGATGGAAAAGAAGTCTTACTCTCTTGATATTACAGAAGATGAGGATCAAGAGAATCCAGAAGAAGATGGCAATAACCCCAGTTCCGATTAAGATTACAATTTCCACATTGGTCCTGTCATCTGAGCCTATAGGTGAGGAAGATCATGAACAAAAGAAATAGAAGAATGGTTATAAATAGCCATATTAACAAATCAAGGATATGCATAGAGAAAGCCAACAGACAGAAAGAGCCAAAGAGGAATTGTTGGGAATTTTCTATATTTTCTTTTGGTTGGGCTAGTTAGGAATAACTTTTTAGGATATAAAAGATGGAGAATGAAATTTGTTTTACTGCCCCAGTATGGCAAAAGGCCTTCCTTCCTTCCAAATTGTTTAGCTTTCTTCTGCTGCTGCTTTATTTCCAAATACACCAATCTCTCTATAAAATCAGAGAACTGAAATTATTAATAGTACCTTCTACCGAAACACTGGCAGAGGAATTCACACAACCTTTGGCATTGCAGACACTGCATAGGTAAAGACCAGCATCTTCTTCTCTCACCCTTTGGATACTGAGCCTCTGATTGAAATCTGCCAAGTCAATCCCTGAAACACGGAGGAAAAGAAAGGTATTCAGTTATGAATAATAAATAGACACCAGTCCTTTTTTATCTTCATTCCTAAATTTATATACTATTTCAAGCAGCTGATTCTAAGCACCAGTGCCCATCATTGGGCCATTATTTGTTTCTTTATTTATTTATCAAGCTTATATAGCTGCCAATCTCATGAATATGACTTTGGGTGGCATACAATAAAAATGGAACAATTGAAACATAAGTATATGTAAAACCACAGGAGGGTATCTTCAAGGTCCTACATGCAACATAGACATCTCATGGACTCTCTAAGACCAAATTAAGGTTAATTTATGAAAAATCAGTAGAGTTGAGGCCAATCTCACTTGGGGCGTGGGGATAAAGTTCCACAGGGCAGCTGTTTGCCTCCTATGTCCTGTCAGGTGCCCCTCCAGCTTAATCTGATGGGATGGGTAAATGTATCTAGGAGAGGGGGTCCCTGATATGACTTGGTCCCATGCCATTAAGGTCTTTAAAGGTCAAAACCAGCACCTTGAACTTAACCTTAAGCAGTTTGGCAACCAATGCATCTCTGGAGCAGAGGTGTAATGTATGCAATGCTGGAAGCACACATAACTGCCTGCAATGTCACATTTTGCACCAATTGAAGCTTTAAGACTCCAGATATTCTTCAACGGAAGTCCCAAGGAGAGTTCATTAAAATAGTCCAGTGCTTCCAAAATGTTTCCCTTCATTATCCAAAACTGCTAAACAGAAAATTCTTTTTACCCAATGTAAGTAAAATCTTTTAAGTCAATTTAAATATCCAATCTGTTGTGATTGGATAATAAGTTTTTGTGTCATTATGTCATACCTAAAGAAAAACCACTTTTACCCAGGTTTGGGAAACACTGAAATTGTCTGTTTGGGATGTAACCACAACATGAGTAACTGAGATAAAACCTTATTATCATTAGTAGTAATACCGTAGTAATAGTAGCAATAGTATTATCCTTATAATTAGCACTTGGATGGTTTTAAAACCATATGTTCCCATACTAAAGTAATATTTATAAAACACTAATATCCATCCATTTGGATGTAGTCAGGAAACAATCTACATAGAAGATAGCATGCTTTTTCAAAGTAATAGTAATATACATGTAATAAATTACACTCGTAATGTGAGAGTCAATTCTCAGAGGAAAACAAGCTGAAAAAACTGCCAAAGCAAGAATAAATGAAATCTGGATCTTGCATCCAAAAGAGGAGGTCTTTTTCAAACTTGGTGCAAATCTATCTTCTGTTTTGCTTAAGAATTTAATTTAGACCATGTACCCTGAAAGCACCAGGTTGGTGAATGCTGCTTTTATGCATGCAAATAGTTTATTTGGATTGCTGCCCAAATTTCAAGCATGGGCATTAATGTGTTTGTAGGAAAGGGAAGGTTCAAAGAATCCGAACGAATAAATTCTGAGTTGCCTGTTTGTTGCTTGGAGGTATACACAAATTCTTCATAACAATTTATAATTTTTTCCTATATTTTCAGATTTTATGTACTAATTAAAGATATTATTTCTTATACATTGTTGTGTAAACCTACAGGGATATGTGAACTATTTTGAGGATACACTGTAGCACCAGGTGTCTGTCTTTCCTTCCTTCCTTCCTTCCTTCCTTCCTTCCTTCCTTCCTTCCTTC
>WNWU01000012.1:25995433-26022489 GCA_012654045.1 Ptyas mucosa
TTCCTTCCTTCCTTCCTTCCTTCCTTCCTTCCTTCCTTCCTTCCTTCCTTCCACCACCCGCCCATCTTGAATGGTTTGAAAGTTTCAAGCTTCTGCACTTACAGTCATAGCTGTGCAAGTATTCTATCCACGAATGTTCCATTCCTTAAACCCATAAAACTAACCAAACATACCTGAGACTACTTCAACCAGCTTTTCATCTTTATACCAGTTGATGTTTGGAATGTGCACACCGTCCACCTTGCAGCGCATTTCTATAGAATCACTCACGTTCACCAGGATGTTTGACAGGTTCTGTTTCAACCTGGGCATCTCTAAAGCTGAAGCAATGATATTAAGAGAACAAAGATAAAATGCAAGAAATGTGAGACTAAAGAACAGGTACTCTGTATGGTGGGAGCTGTAAAACTGTCCTTGAAGACAGCATGTTACAAATAGCGTAAAAAGTAGAAAATAAAAAAAATGAATCTTGGCCATGGCATATCAAAGGAAAGATCGGTCTTAATCCGTAAGAAAGATTGCGCTTAACCCATTGCTCTTGTGCCATTTCTAGTATACTATGTGATAAAATGAGGCCAATTAAAATAATTTTCAGTTGATCAAGATCTTAATTTGCTTTGAAAGCCAGTGGAAATATAACTTCCCTGAACAGCATAATAGGCTGGATTCTTCTAATAATCTGTATAGTATTTTTTTTCTAAAAACTGGAATATCTGGCTCTAATTATCCATGCATCATTCGCCCAGCACTGTTTCAATTTCAATATGTAATTTTTCCTCTCTAAACACTTCTGTTATTGTTTTTTTGGTGACTGTAATTTCTGGGCAGAACTGGCTTATTTTGTTTCAATCTAGTAGTAACATTATAATTGTTACCAATGCAAATGGCAAGAAAACAGAACCTGTTTTACAATATTTTCCTTATGTCCTTTTTTTCAAATTTGCAGGCAGGAAATCCATGGTTGCTCTTTTTCATTGCGCATCTACCCAACTGCATAAATATTAAACATGATACAATATCGTTTCTAAAACTGTATTCTTGCTCAGTTAAAATAAGCTATAAGAGCAACATGAATGGATAGAGGAAAATTAAAAGGCCTCCTGCATGCCTAACTGTCTATTACCCAACTTTAAAGAAAAGCAACATAAAATGGCAATTTCTTCCCCCCCCCCGCATTACTGCCCTATAGATAACCTGTAGCATGTACACATGCTATAAATACAAATGTTGAAATACATGCTACATATTTCTCTCTCACACATGGATAGCATCCATTAATGATAATACAACATTAGCTTCCTTTATAAACATGGCAAATATTGCATCACTTTCACTGTTGGTGATTTCTTAATATATCTGTTGACTCACATCTTCTAAATGTATATTTTCACCAGGTTTTTCTCCTTCAGTTAGGATTGTTAACCAACTTTGAATTATGATTTTATGAAGCAAAAACTGTCTTATCACTAACATTATCAATGAAGTTATTGTGCTTTAGCTAAGCAGGTAAATGTGTTAACATTGTGCTAGTGCTAAAGGAAAATAAATATCTGTCCACAATTCTACATAAAAACATAAGCACATGGGTGCATTTCTTCTTATGAAATAAGATTTGAATAAGAAATGTAATAAGTCTATTACCAAGCAAGTCTCCTCAGAATAATCTGAATCCAAATGACTGCCAGTGCATTTTGGGAAATGGTGTAACCCTGGACATTTAAGATCACATCAATTCACAAAAGCACCAGACCTGCTTTGAAATAATGAGGGAGACATATTTTGTACTTGGACAACGTTTTATTTGTCAGCCATTACTTTTTTCCTCAGCATATCTACTGCTATGAGGACTCAGATTATTTCCATCAAAAAAATCCAATTCCATCTGCCTCAAGTCTCCAAGAATCATCTATGTTCCATAAAGAAGTACGTGGAGAGAGAGATCTATAACTCAAAAATTAACTTCTGGTCATTTCAATCCAGAATAAATCTGATTGGTTAGAATTCTTCAGTGTTACCCTTGTTTTGCATTAGCCAAACATGCACGTTTCTGTGCATCTTTCAGCACAACAAGGTTTTCCCTATCAAATTGACTTTCTCAGTGATCCTTACCATGTACAGAGATATATCTTTTGTGGCAGTGTTTTTCATTGTTTTCTCTGTTTTGCACTTCACATACATAGTCTCCTTCATCTTCTAGAGAGATACTTGGGATGGTGAGTGTCAAAGCAGCATAATTGGAGTTAGGCTTGAAATTCAATTCGCCCTGCAGCTTCATTGCATAATGGTGGACATTCTTGCAATCCAGGACTAGAGGGTTGCCCTCTTCATAATTTAATCTCGAGAGATTGAGCCGGTACCACTGCAGGTTTTCATAGGTATAGTTATCGGCATTGCAACTTAGTCTCACGTCTTGTCCCTCAATGGGCTCCTCAGAAGGCTCGGACTCGATTTCAAATCCATTTGGTATGGCTGCCAAGAAAGCAAGAAAAGAAAACAAACGTTCAACCACTAAAATAGATGTGGTTTTACTAATGCTAAAATGCCTGTTTCCAATTCTTCTCATATAATACTACTGCCCTTATTTACTTTGGGTAACGTGTTTTACAATTGTAACATTTTACACATTTATTTTAACACAAAGATCTCTGAAATTTGGGCCTCAAATATTCTGGTTGCACTGTGGCTTTGCTTTGTGTACACACACACACACACACACACACACAATTGTGGAGTCCTTGGTGCTCTGTGAACTTGGTTGTTTGCTTGCAGACATTTCATTACTCAAGCAGGTAATATCATTAATGCTAGTAAGTGTAGGGTTTGCTTCTTATTTATATACAGTAGCTTGGTCTGCCTGTGTTGGTGGAAGTGTGGTTTTCTCCTTGGTTATTAGGGCATTGTTTTCTATTTAATTGTTTGTATGGTGTTAGCCTGGGATGTGGTGGCTCAGTGGCTAAGACGCTGAGCTTGTTGATCAAAAAGTCGGCAGTTCAGTCGTTTGAATCCCTAGTGTTGCGTAATGGGGTGAGCTCCTGTTACTTGTCTCAGCTTCTGCCAACCTAGCAGTTCGAAAGCACATAAAAATGCAAGTAGAAAAATAGGGACCACCTTTGCCGGGAAAGGAACAGTGTTCCGTGTGCCTTTGGCGTTTAGTCATGCCGGTCACATGACCATGGAGACATCTTTGCACAGCGCTGGCTCTTTGGCTTTGAAATGGAGATGAGCACTGCCCTCTAGAGTCAGGAATGTCTAGCACATATGTACGAGGGGAACCTTTACCTTTACCTTATGGTGTTAATCCCACTTTATCTGGGTATTAGGGAACAAAGTCCACACTCATTAGCATTGATGATTTTTGTCAGGTAATTAGATGTTTACAAGCAAACAGCCAAGATCACAAAACTCTGCAGTTCAACCCTGAGCTATATATATTCTCATCTGTTGGAAAGGCAGAATTGAAATAAATGATCCATAAACAACTTTAATCCCGGCAATGATAAAAGAATTACTATGATTATATAACTACATCTTCACATTGAAATAATATCAAGTTCTGTGTTATTAAAGGGAAATCAATTTACAGGCATTATAGTACTGATAAATAGTTCAGATTAAAATCAAGTCCTACTATTTCATTGGCTAAATTCATATAACATGCTTATCTCAAATCCTAATTATCAAAACACAGTGATTATATTCACGTAATACTCCATGCCCAAATTTCAGTTACGGCTTAACATGATTGAATGCTCTGTTAACACAATGGTTAAATCACACTCTGAAACAGAAACCATTAAACCACATTTTAGCTTAGCTTAACGGTTGTGCGAACTGCTGCCTATAGGGTCTCACATCTGTTCCATTAGTAAACAAAGATGTTTTCTGGAAGTCCTATAGATTCAGTGAGCAAAATTCAAAAGCTCAGCTTCTAAAATCGAAAGTTTGTCGATTCTATTCACTAGGTGGTGCTACTGTACCAGAAACACTTGGGAATGGCAGTTTTTAAAGATATGCCAGCTTTTTAAGATAGACAACCTGAATGTGTATGGGTGCTGATAGAAGGGCAAAACTTCTCTTTCTTTGCTCTAAAACATCTCTCAATTTGCTTCTCTACCTCCCATGACTTTCAGCGTATAATGTCTTAAATATTTTGTCATAGATGTTTTCGTTCAAATAAAGCACTTTAAAATACAAACTCAAAGTGTGCAAACTCAAATATATAGATTTTTATCAAGTAAAATTTTCAAAAGTCTAAGTTTTAAAATAAAAAATTCAACAAATTTTGGTTCTGATAATGATTTGGACTAGTAAGTAATAAATATATGTTTTAACACTCTGTATTGCTTAATTACAAAGACTCCGTACCAAACATACTTTGACAAACAATTTCCATTCAATGGTTTCAAAGAGATTAAGGAGTCTTTAAAATTCTTTAAATCCTTTAAATGTTATATAACAGGTTGTTTAAGTGAATTCTGTTTTAAAGATACTCACTTGTTACATAAAAGTATATCAATCGTTCATCACGGCCTGCTTTGTTGGATGCTACACACTTATACATGACAGAAACATTGGCTTCTTGGATGATTAAGTTGCTGATAGTCTGGGAAAAAAAGAAGAATATGAACAAATATAGATTTTTTTCAAAGATTTTTTTTAAATTCTGCCTTATTTTTTATTTATTTATTATTATATTTATACGCCACCCATTTCACTGTTGTAGTGACTCTGGCGGCTTACAGCATGATTAAAAAGATAATAAAGAAAACAAAACAATTTAAATTAAGAAAGATTAATAAAGGCTAAAAAACCAAGATGGGGTGCGGATCTCTCTATCTCATCAGCCACCCTCAGCCTAGTGCACCCCTACTGGGGCCCCAGGTTAACTAGCGGAACCAGGTGAAAAGGCTCTTCCTGAAGGCCAGGAGTTTATAAACAACTCAAAGGGGCATACATGGCTAATACTCCTTCCTTCTCCTATTTTCCTCACCACAACAACTCGGTGAAGTGACTTGGGCTGAGAGAGAGTGACTGGACTTAAGGGGGACTAGAACTCACCACTTTTTACCCTGATCCCTTAACCACTAGATCAGACTGTAACTCCCAAGTTTTTAACTTGGAAAGATATAGGACTTTCATCCATCCCTATGTGTTTTTAAAGAAGATTACTATGCCAGTAGCTCTTCTTTCCTGTGGAAAATTGCATAATAAAAATCATTTAATGTCCATGCCAGTTGTCCACACAATGTGCTGTTTCTTTTATCTCTGCATTCAGTTTCATTGGACGTCTGTTCAGTATGAATATTCTCCAACAATTTGCTGCTGCTGTGATGCTGCTGTTGCACTGAGATACCCTCCTCAATGAAACAGCAAAATCCATTCCTGAACTTTTTCCTATTTATGGGGGACTAGCATGGAAGAAGATTTAAGAGGGAGAGACATCAGAAAAATCACAGTCTTTTCTTCTTAAGGAAAGATTACAGATCAAACACCTCCATCACAGCAGGAGAAAGAACAGATGAAAAACACGTTATGTCTGTTCTGGACTTCTGAGGTATATAGAGTGGTGAGCAGATTCAATATATAATATACAATAGGCAGAATGCTAATTTAAATTATAAATATAATGGTCCAGGACATATCAACAAACGGTAAGTTCTGATATAGCCAACTACATTAATATTAAATCGGATAAATCTCCACTGGAGATTCAGGTGGATAGGCACATTGAACAATATCTTCTAGATACAGAAGTTGTATGAATACCTTAGTGCAGATAGGTACCAGAGTTTCAATAACAAAACAATTGTAATTAGTTAATAAGACAATGGAAGCTCACGATGGATGCATAACCTGGATAGCTGTAGATTATTCTGTACTTCTGAGATAAAACTGTGTTTCACAAATATGGCCATATATTGTTGTTAACTTCTTCACATTATTAAAGAACTGTGAAAAGTTTTAAGTTCAGCTTTGCTTTCTTTTTTATTATGTCTGTCAACAACCGGAATATAGCGATTAGTGAATCAGAATTCCTGTTCAGCATTTCCACAACAACAAAAGGATAGTTCTAAATGAGAAACATCATATTTTTTCCTAGCATCTTGCAGATATGAAATAGTACAGGGTATAGTTAGGAAATTCATGAAATTATTAAATCTAATGAAGTTTTGTTCCAAGAGGCATCTAGAAGAAAGATTTCTTGGAACAACTGTTGAGGGGAAAATATTGTTTTCAGAAGGAAAATAGTTTTATTGAAAATTTTATTGAAATTAAAATTTATTTAATGTATAATAATTGCTTTCCTGTTTTCAGCCTCCTATTAGTCCTTCAACAACTAAACATAAATACACTTTCATAAACAACACAAAAAAGCAAAATATTTGCCTGATTCATGTGCTCATTCAGTATAGTCCGAATGACATTTTAATATATTTTGATCCTTCCAGAAAAATTACTGAATATTTAAAATTCTCAATAAACCTTTCCTAAATAATTCTGTAATGCATCTAAATTTATTTACATGGGTAAATATTGGTAAGTGTAAGCAAAACTTATTTTAATGGAGAAAACCTTTTACTATTTTAGTTACCTTGTCTAATTCAACAGTGGTAATGTCTTAAAGGGGCAGATACCCATTATTTTATTTTAGTACTTCTTACATTTATCACATTTTCATCAGTAATAAAACATATTGAAATGAATTTCTTTTGAATAATAGGAAAAGAAAATAGTTTTGAAACTCACAAATTTGCAACATTTTTAAAAAACGGGTGGGGAAACATTGAGATTATTATTGCTACAGCCCACTAATTATTAATTATTTGTTAAATTTATATGGTTGCCCATCACAAAATACATTACTCTGGGCAGCTAACATCACTTGAAAACAGAATAAAAGCAATATAATAAAATTATTTGAAGGATAATCTGTAACCAAGAAGTTTACTCCCTTTCTTTCCATTCTTCCAAAGAAATATACCTTTCATTACATCACACTAATAAATATATCTTCCTATATACCACAGTATTAGCAATGTAATATAATGTCAAAATAAAACAATAAGATTGGAAAATCCACATACTGATAAAATTCTCCTGTTTGTCCGTTTGTAACCTTCAATTAGGCAAAAGAGTGCATCATATGGGAAACAATTTTTTTTTATGTTATAAAAGTTTTTATTGGTTAAAAAATAAACAATATTATCGCTTACAATATGTAGAATTTTCATTATCCTTTTACAAAGATAATATATAATTACTTTTTTTCACATACAGCAGATCTTCCCTTATTAAAATTACAAATTTAGCAACCGGATTTATATAAAAATATCAATTCAATATCCAGAGTAATATTAAAGTTTACAAAAATAAGAGATATCATAAAAGGCACAAAATAATATATTCCTCTCACTTCATCATTTCTTGGTTCTAGATCTCAAGGTTCTGGCCTTAGCACCCCCTTCCTCCTGGACCACCACGGCCTTGCTCGCCCCTGCTCCTTGATCATCTAGTACCTCCCCTTCCTCGGTTCCTGTATCTTCACCCTCTAGGAGGGTCTTATGTTGCTCCAGATAGGCCTGAGCCTCCATCACACTATTAATTTTCTTCCTACTGCCCTCCCAGAAAATCATCAAACCTTCCGGCATCAACCACCTGAAGCCTATTCCCTTAAGGTACAATTTACTTGATAAAAAATAATAATTTCTTCTTAATTCTCGTACCTGTCTAGGGATCTGCTTCAAAATGGTGACCTCCTTGCCCCTGTATATCAGCGCCCCCGATCTTTGAGTTCTCAGTATTTCATCTCTCGTTTCCCTTCTCACAAATTTAATGTGGACCTCTCTTGGGACACTATGTAAAATTGCATATTGTGAATTTACTCTATAAACTAGATCCATGTCCCATCTCATAAAATCCAAACCTCTTTCAATAAATTCGCCCAACAATTTAACCATCACTTCTCGCAGATCTTCCTGGTCCACTTCTTCCACATTTTGAAACCTGAGAAAATAAGACATTCTATCCAGCTGCGAAGTTAAAATTACATTTCCTCTCATTTCTTCCCTCTTCTGGATTGCCCGCACCTCCCCCTCCAAACCTCCCACCTTTTTCTTGTTGTCCTCAACCACCTGTTGAACAGCACTTATATCTTTTTTCATAACTACCATTTCAGATTTTATTTCCAATTGCCCTTTTTGCAAGATATCAAGCTTATCAAGTTTCTCATCCAATTTTGCCAATTTCTGCAAAATGTTTTCAATGTCAGCTGCGGCTGGTCTTTGTCCTTTAGCCATCTTACAGTAATAAAGAATGAGAGGTCCTCAGGTAGGCACAAGCATCCAGAAGGAGAAGGTTCTCTTAAAAATCAGCTCTATTTCCTCACGATCCACCAGAGGGCGCTCACAGGAGCAACGAGTCCGGCTTGTAGAGTAAGTCAAACAGGAAACCAGCGGTGGGTGATGTCATCAATTATATACAAAGAAGCAGGAAATCAAGCTCCAGCCATGTTTCTCCAGAAGGACAGAGGGCTCCAGCCTCCCTTCCCAAATTCTGCCTCCACCATTCTCCACAAGAAATCAGTAAAGTAAGAGGTCTCCTTATTTTTTCTCGCTCTTTCTTCTCAACTACGGCGCCCTTCCCAGCTGCAAGGGGGGGGAGAAACTTCAGCCCCCCCCCTCTCACCCACAGGACGCCTCGTTGCTTCGCCAGTCAAAGTCTCTCCTTTTCTAATTATTCTCCGGCCTGCATCTCTTCCTCTTCCGATCGCCTCTTTACCTGCTGCCTTAATTTCGATATACACCGGGTCCTACAGGCACATAGGCACGTAACGGCCTTGGAATGGCCGCTGCGTGCTGCCCACACTCGCTGGAGCCTCGGGCGCGCCAGCATTGGCCGCCCAGCCCCTGGAATTGAGGCAGGGGACCCCTGGCGAGCCGCCCTTAACGGCGGGTACCCCCAAACCAGGGCACCCGGCCCCGAGGGGCCTCCAAGCGGGGGGGGGGATTCAGACGCTGGGGCAAAGAACCCAAACAACGTCTGCTGCCATCTGGAGCCGGAAGTCGTCTCGGGAAACAATTTTTAAAGCAAGGTACCTTAAGTGGACTTACTTAAAGAATGTGTTCCAAAATCCAGAAAGGACCCATTACTCCTGTGGAATTGAAATCTGAAGGAACTTCAAACCAATTGCATTCACAAACCTGTGACCATTGCATATCTGGTGTGCTGCCATGGTCAGCTGTGATCAGGTGATTGTGATTTCTAACCCTGTCAACATCCCACAAGTAAAGTCAGTGGGAAGCTGGCAGGAAGTCAAAAGTTGATCCTGGTCTTACCGTTTTCCCCCCCACCTGTGGTCATTCTGTTTAGGTAAGGAAACAGCTATGAAAGAATGACCCAACAAGTCATGGGTCATCTTGTTATAACTTAAAAACAACTGCAAACTAATTTTGACCAAATTGTTAAAAACTCTTATTCCTTTCTATTTTGTAAAAAAAAGAAAAAACACAACTAAACAAGTCCTACCAAATTAAGAACCTCTATCCATATTGCTATATATTTTTTTCTGTATTTTTAAATAATTTTCAGTAAAAAATTTAAAAACAAAAACAAGTTAAAAACCCCAAAGCAACTTCCCTCACAAAACGTAACACAAATGTTGGAAAACAGCTTAGATCAGTGATGGCTAACCTTTTTGCTGTCGTGTGCCAAAAGCAGGGGGAGCGTGGGGGGTTGTTCGTGTGTCTGCGTGTCCACACCCATAATTCAATGTGCCCCACCCACCCATGCGCACAAGACTCCCCGCGCTCCTCCCGCTTTTGGCACATGATGGTACAGTGGGCCCAGTAGGCCCGTTTTTCACCCTCTCCACGCTCCAGAAGCTTTCTTGGAGCCTGGGGAGAGCGAAAACGGCCTTCACCCCCCGGTGGCCCTTCCAAGGCCATAAATGGCTTGTTTCCCAACTTCCGGTGGGCCCAGAAGGCCCGAAAATCAGTTGGCAGGCGTGCACTTGCGCACTGGAGCTGAGCTAGGGCAACGCTTACGTGCCCACAGATATGGCTCCGGGTGCCACCTGTGGCACACATGCCATAGGTTCGCCATCACAGGCTTAGGTCATCAAGCTATTGCTAGAGGTTAGGTGTAAATCTTTCCTTTCAATGCCATATAATATTTTTTAGATAGTGCTATGCCTCCAAAATCCTGATGTCTTGCTAAATTGCAAATGCATGGATCAGAATTTCAAGATATCTTCAAATCTTTATACATCTGCTTCTTTTTTCACGTTCTGTTGGTATAGGATGGAAATGTAGATTATACAATGTGCCAGATAATTATTTGGAACACATAAAAATTGAGAAGAGAAATGTAGCAAATGACTAATCAAAGTAGTATTTCCAAATCCACTTCTTTCATTCTTCAGATAAACTTTGGAAAACTTGGCATAAATCAATTTGAGTTTTACTTGGCGTAATTCAAATCGAAGCAGAACAAGAACATGGTTCTTTCCTTCCTATCATCATTTCTCACCTTTTTGTGAGGAATTCTTGACTGTAGTACTTGAACAGGAAGTAATCATGGAGGGACATATGAAAACAGGAAGTGACTTGAGGAAACTGGAAGCCATTTGTTTGTTCTTTTGCCTGCATCACTATCATGGGCACAGTTTGGTAGCTGACGCTGTCACTTAGAATAGGAAACTAGTCACAGAAAGGCATGCATGATCCTGGCACTTTATTATATTTACCAGCATAGTGGAAAGAAATAAATTTTAAATCTGGCTATTTTTTTTTAGAAGGTCAAGATAAAAAAAAAAACCTCCCTAAAATTAATTATGGATGACATCCATTGGTGATCCACTGGAATGTCTCATATTCCAAAATAACACCTCGCCAACAAAACCATTTGTTCAAAAATATACTGGACATGATGGTGGCAGGCTGACAAATTAAAATCAGTTTTAAGGGTGATGTACATTAAGCTTATGAATAGGGGTGACATATAGAACAGTGGAGAATAACAGACAGGAGGAAGTGAAGAGCCGTTGCCTGTGCTTTTCAGTCCTTAAGAATTCGTCCCCTCCCGAGTGAAGGAGAAAGAGAAAATAATTTGCTTTGACACATAAGGCTGGACCACAATGATATGGGATCCAAAAACATGAATGGGAGGAAGCTATTTCCAATCCATTTAATAAGCCGAATGGCTCTTTTGATAACTGCTCTTATGCAATGCTCTTTTCATACAATTCCAATATATTTACTGCAAGAAAATGCTTAGTGGCATATTACTATCCAAGCAGCTTGCTCATAGACAGTCTTACTAACTACATCAATGCAGACATTTCATGGTTGCATTCATGGAATTGTTTTTCAACAATCAGTCTGATTTGGGAGTGGGAATGAAATTCAATATATATTCCATTGTGAAGTAAATGAATAATGTACCCAGCAAATTTGGATAAATACTATCTTTATAATCTGTAATTCTAAATAATACAGTCTGCAGTACTTTGGTGTACATCCAGATTTTATATACATATCATAGATTTGCTGGTGTTGTATTTGCCATAGAATTCTACTAGTATTATAGCAGTCAATGAATATATATGCTACAAACAGGAAGTTCCCTTTTTAAATCCTTAACATTTCCTTTGCCAATAAGGAGAACTATTGCCCAGATGGTGATAGAGAACCTGCTCTGGTCCTTATGGTTCTCTTCATGGCTTTTAATACTATTGACATGATAACTTTCTCAATCAGTTATGGAGCTGGACACTGTTTTCCATTCTTCCTCAGTGGCTGGTTCCAGTTGGTAGTGACTTGTCAGCCTTTCAAGGTAGACCAAGCCAGGAAACCACAGTTATGGATACTAATACTACTTTCATTATAAGCCACTGGGGAACTCTAGAAGTTTAGGGTCCAGAATCATCAATATGCTTATGATTCTCAATTTATAATTAAACTACTCAGTATATAGTCATAAATTCCAATCCATGAGATCAGACTGTATCCATTCAATCCTTCACTTTTCTTTTAGTGACATAAACAACATGTCTATTTTTCTTTCTTTCATTCGTTCATGATCTTTTATTCTTTTTCTATTCTACTGTGCAATATTCCATATGCCATTGTCATTCCCAGAGATGCCTCCCCCCCAAATATTGAACTTCATACCCCCATGCCTTTGGTCAATTGAAGCTTTCAGCTTTACCAACCTTAGTTGTATAGGGTCTCTAATACACTTTGTGAGTAAACATGTGGTTATTCTATCCCATCAACTATGAGGTACATGCAGTGGTGGGATTCAAATAATTTAACAACCGGTTCTCTGCCCTAATGTTTCTTCCAACAACCAGTTCACCAAACTGCTCAGAAAGTTAACAACCGGTTCTCCCAAAGTGGTGCGAACTGGCTGAATCCCACCACTGGGTACATGCATATCATTAATATGTGCTGGGTGAAATGTAACATGTTTAAATTCTGCTTCACATATCTTCTTTAGTTGCCTCACAGAAAAATATTTTGGAAGTGGTACTTTAAAAGACCTGGATTTGAGAACTGTTTCCAAAGAAAAATCTATCCTCAATGCCTTTTTAAAAAAATTAATGCACAGAGGTGTGGAAAGAGCAACTGAAAATTGGCAACTGAAGAAGAAAAATATTTTATTTTATGAGGATAAGCTGGAAGGAGTGATAAATTTAATGAGTTAATTGGAATTAGGATGGATCTTTACCAGTTTGATATATGTAATTGAAATAATGTTTTAATGTAGCTTTGTATCTTTAAAGTGAGTCTAAAAATGTTTTTCTTTATACATATATAATGCTTGAATAATTCCTAAAGCTTGCAAAAATATTATTGAAAGTATATTTGAAAGTATCTATGTTAAGAGGAAGTTGAAAAAGATACATTAAAATTTATTGATTTTATAAATATTCTTAAAGAAAAAATTAGAGTTTTAAAATGGATATAAAAAAAGCTTTTTTCCATTAAAGTTAAAGAATCTGAAAGAGTATAGTGAATTTTGCTAATAGCAATAACAATAGCATTTTGACTTCTATACTGATCCATAGAGCTTTACAGCCCTTTCTGAGCAGTTTACAATGTTAGCATATTGACCCCAATAATCTGGGTTTTCATTTTACCAACCTTGGAAGGATGAAAATTTGAGTCAACCTTGAGCCAATCAGGATCGAACTCCTAGCAGTGGGCAGAGTTAGCCTGCAATACTGCATTCTAACCACTGCACCACCACAACTATATAAATGATGATAGTTTAATAAGTGCGAGTAGAATATATACTATTTTCCATAATGAGCAAAAAAGTAAAGATGGTTAAATTGATTGCTTTATTCAAAGAAATTAATATATCTAATTTTAATTTGGAAACCACTTCTGGATTTTGTGCTTGTGATGGAAAAATAAAACTTTGATTTTGGTTTTGCTGATTAAATAGGTTTATTGTTATAGAAATAGCTAGTATATATTATCGCATAAAAATAAAGTTGAGGTTGTGATTTTATTATCTTCTACCGTGCTAAAGAGAATTGGAAGTCAATGCCTTTTTCCCCCTACCTTCTTCCCCACATTTTCTCTTTTCCCCTTTCCCCTTCTCTTAGTTCCCGTTGTTTTTATTTTCCTTTGTATTTTATATTCTGATAAAGTAATAAAATTTTGATACAAAAAAAGAAAAATAACATTCCAAAAGTGCATGCAGAGTAACAGAAAACTGGCAACTGAAGAATTTAACTAAAGAGTAGGTACTATTTTTCTGGCTCAACTTAGAAGAAATAAGCAGGACTTGTGTGTAACGTAATTTCAACAACCCTGGTACTAGATAATACCAATACTAGATAATTAAATAGCAATACAGATTTTAAAGGAATGAAAAGACAAAGTCATCCTCCATCTGAGTTTAACTCCTGTTAACACAACCATGTCATTTCATAATTAATTTACAATGTGGTTGATTTTTTTTGGGTTGGATATTATTTCAAACTAACTCTTTTTAAAGAACAGCAATTCCTTGCTTATCTTTAAATGGAACACTCAAATGAGAAAGTTTATTGTGATTTTAAAGTATGTAATGGTTCTTTGGCTCTAGTGTGGACATGTCTTTGTACCCATTGGCTGCTCTGATGGCTGCCTGTCGATGTATGGACCCAGGAAATACACATTTGAATAGAGTCACTGCCCCCTTACTTCCTCCTTCATTCAAATGCATGCTTTTCTCAGCCCATGGGGCAAGTGTCTAAGTTTAGGAATAGGTGTAGCTTCTTTAAGAAGCACCTGACAAATACAGAGAAGGTGTTGACACCAAGTCTGAGACTCCTTTGCCTACTCTGGCTATTTTCAAAAGTATTAAGGATAACAACAATAACAATTTATTAAATTTATATGCAATCTGATTCCCAATGACTCTGGGAGGTTACAAAGAAAAACATTTGAAAAATACAATAATAGACAAAAAAAGATGAAGAGAGGATGGCAAGAATGACAAAAAAGAAAAAAAACCTGGATAGAAATAAAAAATGAATCGAACCCATTCAATCCAAAGAGGGCTTCATCACTGTCACCAAAGGCCTGAGCAAACGGCTAAATCTTCATAGGCCTTTAAAACAATAACATGGAAGGAATCTTCTGGATCTCAGGGGAACCTCATGTCTTGCTAACAGAGAAAACATGCTTGTGGAGTCCTGATAAATGGCATTATTTAACTGAAGGAACTGGGAATGCACCAACCCTGCCAGATCAAATTGGCCAGGCAGATACTATGGGAAACAGGCAGTCCCTCAGTAAGCTATGCCATTTAAGGCTTCTTAGTAATGATCAGCACCTTGAATTGAACCAGGAAACAAATTGACAACCAGCACAGGTCATGAAGAAAAGCTGTTACATGGGCATACTGAACTGTACCCATCACTGCCTGTGCCACCATATTCTGGCCCAATTGAAGCTCCTAGATGGTTTTCAATGGCAAGCCTATGTAGAATGTGCTACAATAATCAAGCCATGAGATGACCAGGGTATGAGTGATCTTCTCAAGGATCCCTCAGTCTAGGAAAAGCCCAATCAGTGCACCAGACAAAACTGTACAAAAGCCTCTATGGGCACAATTGCTACTACTTGCTAATTGAGGATCTGTGAGTTAGAGAAAACCCTAGATAGTTTGCCATTCTTAAATGGGGAACTGAGACTCTATTCAAGCTCAGAGATGGAATGTCCCCAAATCTGGGTAGTCCAAATGCACAACCATTTGGTCTTTACTGGATTGAGATGGATATGGTTCATCCAAATCAGCAAAGGTTTTAGGAACTCAATTTTCTCAATGTTGAAAGTTATAATTGGGTACCATCAGCCTTACATCAGCCCTACTGATGCTATATATTTTTTCTTTTTTCTTTTACTTGCAACATTTTTCATACTTTTCCTTATCTTTTTGCTTTTTCTTTAGTTTATATTATTTCATATTTATCTTTTATTTCTTTGTAAATCTTTAATTAAAATTATATACATACTATCAGTATGAGATTTTTCAGTAGATAATTTCATGACATATTTTTTCCATTAATTGATAAGTTTGTTCAGTCAAAAGACGAAATAATTTTAGTTTTTCAAAGCAAACTTGCTCAATTCATTTCTCCCTTCTCAATTCTTCTCCTTCAACTTTGCTTTGGATGTCACATTAGTCTGTTGAAAGACTTGTTGAATGAACCGTATATCAAAAACTGATAATATGGGAAAACCAACAAAGTTTGAATTTATGTTAAAAAACCAGCTAATGCTCCATTTCATAAATTTGCAGTGTTTTACCTCTTTCCAATGGAGATAGAAAACAGGGAAATGGCCTCACCTTGTTCCTTCCTTCCACAAACTCTGTCCAGGTGTCAATGCTTTCAATGGGGTTCATAGCATCCATCTGTGACACATCCTTCCAGTCCTTACACTCAGGCATCCGGTCCCTCTGATGGCGTTGTACAGCCCTTGGTCTGCTTCAGTTTACAGTTCATGTAGTACCCACAAAAGAGGAAGAAATGGAAAAAATGAGACCCTAACAAGGAAACAATGCTTTACAGGGAAAGCAGATAAATTTAGCAAGACGGAACATAATTAAATTTTGTATTCATGTACCTAAAAGGGGTATGATCTCCCCCCCCTTTATAATGAAGCCAGAATGTTGGGGACATCCACTAAAATTGATCAGTAGCAAAAAAAGGAAGAATACAAATAGACCTTTATATAATGTATCATTTGTTATAAAATTTCTCCATATTTATTAAGATGGCTGTTAAGTCAGGCAGCTTTGATAGGAGAATGACAAGTCTATGGATGGTAGGACTGGCAGCTGTGAAGGATTTACAGAATCTTGATACCCAGAGACCAACAAATGCTACTCTGTTGCATCTGTTGAAAGTGCAAAAAAAGAAAACATACAAAGGAAGAAAATAACTACTATATGCGGGCAGAGTCCTTGGATAATTTGAACATACCAAGAACACAATGGTTATATGAGTTCAGTAGAGATGATGAGCAGAAAACAACTTTTTTGTACTTCAGTACACAGCAAGAATGAGAACCTGTTTTTAAAAACAGGAACTCATTATGAACTGGGATAAGCAGAAAAGTTGTGGCCTTGGAAGACAGTGCTCATAAATCACTAGCTCCTCTTCCTTTTGACAGAGCTACAAAGACTTCTGATGGGACTGGAAATGCCCTGATTTCCTTAACCAGTCACACTACATAGTTATGACATCGGTATTTTTATAGATGCTCCACTTCCTTCTGGGTCAGTGGTACTTGCTATCAGTCCTTTCAACTTTCTGTCTCAATAATAATAAATGTTTGCTGCCCATTGTCCTAACTGAAGGAAGAAGGGGACAGTTTGATTCCTGTGCGTTAACCATCTTGAGATAGAGATCCTATCATTGTCTTTGTTCCCAAAAACCTTCAAAAATGAATTTCGCTGTGTTGGGGTCTAGCATGTATTGTCAAACAATGATTCTATGTAAAACAAAAATCCATTAACTGGACAAGCAGGAAAAACCTTGGACAAAGCTAAAATATAAGAGAGTCATAAAGAACAGGACAAGCACTATAACATTGAGGCTAGAAGGTAGCCATTACAAAGTTGCATTATCCATATATCTGCTTATGCTAAACTGACCAGAAAAAAAGGTGGTTAACCTCTTTGCTTCTCAGCCTACACAAAGTAGGCTATGAGAAGTCATAAGATTTCAGGAGCTTCTCTTAGCAACTGCCTGACTTTCTTGATATATTTGATTAATTCAGTGTCAGTTCTTAGTAACTACCTAGTAAATCTCTAGGATGAACTGTCCCCAAGCTGGCCCTTCCAGTTTCCCAATGTTTTTCCATCACCACCGTAATCAAGACCAACTACTTGCTACTGGTCATCATCTTCTTTTTCTTCTCACTTCTTCTAGCAGTATGGACTTCTCAAACAGTTTGACATTTGGTTTCTGATACCATACAGGGTTCACATACTGTGCTAAACCATATGTTGTTGGTTTGGGGTTTATCAAACTATGAGACCGCAGCCATTTATTTGCTTAATAAATTATAATTGAGCAAACTATGTCTTAATACAATGAATGTTTGTATCAAATAGTACTCTCTCAGCAAAATTTAATTTTTTAAAATTCAAAACTGTTTTCCTCCACGTAGCAATCTGGGGAGCTGTTGAGTTCCTAATATTATTCTATCTTTTAGAAATTACTTATTTTCACTCCTCTTCTTTACTTTAGAAAGTTATTTATTTTGTTTTCTTATAACTAATTCTGCTTTCTGCTTTAAACACACACATCTCTGTGTCCAAAACCATTTTTGAGTTAAGATTTTACATTCCACTTTGACAAGCAGCAACTGAATTTCTACTTAAAAAAGCAGTGAAGACTTTCCATATGTATTTCTAGATATCTTTTCCCTTATATATTTAGATATTATCCAGCCCTTAATATTGCAATTAATCATTGTGGTATCTAAAACTTGCATACGAATGGAATCTTCTATAAGAGCCCAGATGAATCAACCTAACTAATTCTGATTCCAGCTTCCCACCATGGCCAACTAGAAGACCAAGAAGACCAACCACAGAACACAAGGAAATCAGTACTCTCTTGCTGTAATTTCCCAGCAACTGATATTAGTTTTGTTATGCAATAGATTAAATTACAGTTCTGTGTGGTCCATTTAAGAGTTCCTCAGGATTATTTGTAATATCTGTATTATTGTGCTTTGCCAATTTGACTGAGAAACAAATAGGCTTGATGAAGCAAGAACAAGAACATTTTTCTTAAAAATGTCTTAAAGTCTCTGGAGAAAAACTTTTGATTTACACAAATTCTCTTGATTTACTATGGCTTGAAAATCAAATATGAAACTTTTTTTTACTTACACTTTTTATTAAGCTTACTGGGTTTTTTGTTATAACAAGGATACAGCTTATATGTTTATCAGAAGAGTGTTTTTCCTTTAAGTTAACAAACTTATTTCCAGCATCTGTCAATAATCAGTTTTGGAATTTAATAGTGTTAATAAATATGTACAAACTTACTATAAAGTCTCTGCTACACTTTATCATCAGGTATCATCAAACCACAAGGGAGATTACTTTAACTTTAAATATCACCTTCCATTTACACATACAGTATAAAAGGTTTATCTCTTAATATTAAAGGAATCTTTTAAGATACGTGAGTTACAAATGGCATGAATAGATTGAGTTTCATGTATTATTTTGGCGAGTAACAAATCTACTGAAATACACTTCTGAAAACTTTCCCATTAATCTTCCAAATCTGCTTTTAACATTGAACCCTAAAACAGAATCATTACTTTCTATTTAGTAATCTTCTATTAGATTTAGTAATCTTTAGTAAGTTCTCCTTTTTTCTGTTACTTTGTACAAACAATCAAAACACTGTCTGTGTTTTCTCTAAACAGAAAATAACAGGGTCCTGCATTATTTTGGACAAGAAGAAAAGGTGCAATGGACTACATGGGGTGCTCACTTAGTTGCCAGCTGGCAACTCTGTAAACCTGCCACACCAACTTGGCAAAAGACCCGTTTGGTTTAAGAGCCTGGTAGGAGGTGTTAGATATTGCACTTGATCGGAGGTGTTAAATGACCCGCAGCACCTTGTCCTCTCTGCATCCAAATCCACAGCCCTAGAAATAGAATGTTCAAGGATGGAAGAAAAACTTAAAGCTTCCCTCTGTCAGCAGCACGCTTTCAGTTCCAATCAGAAATTTTTGTGGATAATTCACATTTTTTATCTTGCATGGCTCTGAGACATTTGGAAAGCACAATTCACACTTGTAAGAGTGGTCAAAGGATTTAATCTATATTCAGCTACAGATTTTGATCCAAATTTCCATAATTATATCAGTCTATTATACATACACAAAGAGTCAAGTCTTTTCCACGTGAGTTCTAAACCCAAAAAGAGACCTGACCTAGCTCTTGGCTAATATTATGCCTTTATTTAAACCAAGGATTATAAGAGAATTCCACTATCACTACCCAAACACCTTTCATACAATAAAGGCAAATTGCACAAACCCTCAATTGCATCCTTACTGTCTAGAAAGAACAATCAAGTGATGCAACTGAAGTGGCTTCAACATGGTTGACTTAGCACATCTGCACTAGCCTGAATAGACCTGTCAAAATTTTCCACCTTGTGCTGTATTGAGAATTCAGTGTATATTTTAAAAAGAAAGACATTTACAGACTGTGCTGGGGAAACATTCGGCAAGGTGTCCAAGGCCTCCACTGCCATTGTATCTTTTCTGGAGCTGGAATGCCGTAGACGGTGCAGGTAAGTATATGCCGGTTTTTATGAGAATAAATGTTTGGTGAAGAGGCTTCTTTCTCAAGGATTTGTGGAGGAACTGAAATAATAATTGTGATAAAATATCAATATTATTTGCCATTTTGGGTGACTGCTTATGCCCTTCTTTTCAATTCACATGTCAAAACCCCACCAGGCCAACTCTCCCTAATTTTGAATTGTTGTTACTGCTCTTAGTCATCCATATTATTCTCTTGGGAGGAATTAACTCCCAGAAACTTTTAAATATGCTCTCACACTGCCCAGTAAAAAGGTAAAGTACCCTGGTAAATTCAAAATAAAACCATCAACAGAAATAAAAAGAATATAGATAAAAATAGTAAATAAAGAAAGAAGATAAACCTGTTTGCAGCTTTCATATAAAATTTTATTCTATCCACACAGAGAGGAAATGGCCTAGCACCAATCAACTCCTCCTACTCCAATCTTAGCATGTCATGCCTGTCCAATGTAATATGGCAAAAATAATACTGAATTATTATATTCAGAGATGAAGAAAGAGAAAAGCATATACTACAAGTAGTCCTCGACTTATGACCACAATCGAGTCTAAAATTTCTGTTACTAAGTGAGAAATTTGTTAAGTGAATTTCGCTCCATTTTACCTTTCTTGTCACATTTGTTAAGTGAATATTGCAATTGTTGAGTTAGTAACATGGTTGTTAAGTGAAACTGGCTTCCCCACTGACTTTGCTTGTTATTAGGTCATAAAAGTTGATCACATGACCCTGGGTCACTACAGCCGTCATGAGTCATTGCCAAGTATCTGAATTTTAATCACATGACTATGGGGGTGCTGCAACAATTGTAACGGTGAAAAATGGTCATGTCACTTTTTTCATTGTTGTAACTTTGAATGGTCACTAAATAAACGTTTGTAAGTCAAGAACTACTGTACAAATCCAAAGAAATCCAGGTAGTCCTCAACTTACAACCATTCATTTAGTGGCCATTCAAAGTTCCAATGGCACTGAAAAAAATGACTTGCAATTTTCGCAGCACCCCTCTCGTCATGTAATCAAAATTCAGGTGCTTGGCAACCAGGAAGCATATACAACAGACCTAGAATCATGTGATCACTATTTGTGACCTTCCCACCCAGCTTTCAACAAGCAAAGTCAATGGGGGAATTAGATTCATTTAATGACCATGCACTTAAGCCATGTTTGCTTAACAACCATGGCAAATAAAACTGTAAAATCAGAAAAACACTTAACGACTGCCTTGTTTAACAATGGAAATCCTGGTCCCAATTGTGGTCACATGTGAAGGATTACCTCCCTGTATATTGATATACAGTCTAGACTACATATTATTTTATTATTTCAAGCCAGGGGTGAAATCTACTTACCTTCCTTACCAGTTCGGAAGTGCACGCGCCACGTGCATACTCTTGGTTTGCTCGCGCATACACATCACATGTGTGCACAGACCTTCTGCGCATGTGCAAAACCTTCTGCGCATGCACAGAAGGTAAAGAACACAGAAGGTTAAAACCAGGAAGTAATGACACCCAGCTTCGCTCTGCCATCGCTACCGGATCACCGAACCACCCAGCACGATTGCTACCGGATCTCCCGATCCGGTCCGAACCGGGAAGATTTCACCCCTGTTGCAAGCTAATTCTGCTGACTGTCAGCAGTTCAGCAGTTTGAATCTCACCAGCACAAGATTGACTCAGCCTTCTGTTCTTCTGAGGTCGGTAAAATGAGGACCCAGATTGTTGGGGCCAATAGGCTGACTCTGTAAACCGCTTTGAGAGTTATTAAGCACAGTGAAGCGGCATAAATCTAAGTGCTATTGCTATTGCGATAGTAGAACTGGAGGCTTTTATCTCTTCATTTTTAAACTGGAATGTCTGATGCCCATAATAGCCTTTCCTCCATCACAAATGGACACTAACAGGATCTTCATCTGTCCAGCCAGAATTCTGATCCATCCCAGACCTTGGATCCTATTTAAAAACCACCCTCCGATGTCAAAAAATGTGATTAACATCATGCCTAATTTGGTAGATTTGGGAAACTGTTTTCATGGAATAAAACAAATTAGGAATATAGATTTAACTACTATATGGTTGAAGACTTCTTCTCGTAAGTCATCTGATTCTTCCTCACCATTAACTACCAGTTGAAGGTTAATGCTCTTCTCTAGTCCAGCCAATCCGTTCTTCAGGACCAGTGTATAAGAGCCAGAGTTTTGCTCTGCCACATCCTTGATCTGGAGGGAATATTGAGATTGCCTGTTGGAAATTAACTTTCCATCCTTATACCTGGGCGGAAGCAAAGAAAGAAGGTATGTATATAGCTTAAGCTTCTGAAAGGTAGCCATGGGGCTTCAGCCAATGAAATGAAGAATTTCTGAAAAATACCCTTTTCATTCGTTTTCCCCTTAAAAGCTTTCTCTGAAATCTGCTGAGAAGCACCATCCTCCCCCTCCCCGAAAAAGATATATGCACTGATTTATCATTGGTTTATTACTATTTGGGGGAGAGTGAGGGCAGGGGAACTACCCTGTTTCCCCAAAAATAAGACATCCCCTGATATTAAGCCCAGTTGGGCTTTTGAGTGCATGCGCTAAAATAAGTCTCCCCCCCGAAAATAAGCCCTCCCTGAAAATATTTAAACGGTGAGCTGGAAATCGGGTAAGATGGCAAGATCTTGCTCCACAAACCCCACCCATCTTGCTCCACAAACCCCAAAATAATAAGACCTCTCCGAAAATAAGGCCAAGCGCTTATTTCGGGGTTCAAAAAAAGATAAGACAGGGTCTTATTTTCAGGGAAACACGGTATTTATGGAGATTTCCCCAATTTGGCACCCTCCAGGCTGGTTAAGAATTCTAGAAGTCATGACCGCATTTCAGATGCTTAGCAACAGACCCCATTTTCAGCCACTTGCAAACTCACTGGCCATGTGGTCGCAATTAGTAAAGAGTGTTTACTTTTGGTTTTTGGCAAAATGTCCCATAATGAACAGTAAATTAGCTTAATGACAGTAGTTATTCACTTAATGATTGCCACAAAAAATACATGTCATAAATTCGTGTAAGCTGCCTTGAGTTGCCAAGTGCGAATAGGAGGCAATATAAATTTTCTGAAACAAACAAACAAACAAACAAACAAACAAAGTCAGGTAAGTTGAGGACAACTGGTAGTGGTTTTTCTCTTTTCTAATTCCCTCCTCTGCCCCTAAATCCAAAGAAGACGCTAAAAAGAATGTGTTACCACTGGAACTCAGGCTGGGGATAGGCAACCACTTTTACTGGTAGCTTCACAATTTCGTCTCCCACTGTTGCTTCTATCACTGGGCCCTTTTTCCTTTCCACGTAGATAAATGGTTTCTCTGTAAAAAAACAAGAAGGGTAAAGAAAAAGAAGAAGGGAAAAATACAGTGTCAGAGTTGTTAATCACAGCCAATACAAGAGCAGAGATATCTAGAAAATTTATAATTTTATGGATATAGACCCACACACTACATCTTTGCTTTTTTTACCAGACATAAAAATGATACAATTTACATTTCATGCCACAAAAACACAGTGCTACACTGGCTGATTCTTTAAAAAAATATACTAGGAATACTAATGTGCTTATTTAAGAAGCTGCCCAGTTATTCAGATCAGGAGAAAATGACTTTTGAAGGATGCTCCCAGAGTATTGCCAGAAACTTTGTTATTGAGTACCATATTTTTTGGACTATAAAACGCACCAGAGTATAAGTCACACCAAGATTTCAAAGAGGAAAACAAGAAAAAAAAAAGTTTTTGGCCTCCACATGTCCGGTTTTTGCCCAGCCCCCAGGAGCACTCTGCAGGCCTCCCAAACCCTCTGCGCATCCCATTTTTGGCCTCCTGAACCCCCACTCATCCCGTTTTTGCCCTCACTGGCCCCAGGAGCACTTTGCAGGCCTCCCAAACCCTCTGTGTGTCCCGTTTTTGTGAAACACAAGCCTGTTTTGGGTAAAAACTGGAGGCGCGGGGTTTTGAGAAGCCAAAAATGGCTGTATTTGGTGTATAAGATGCACCAACATTTCCATCCTCTTTTAGGGGGGAAAAAGTGCGTCGTATACTCTGAAAAGTACAGTATATAGAAAGGAGTCTTCTGTCTGATTCCCAGGCAACAAAATGGTCTACCTAAAGAGGGGCATTTGGTTCTTGCTCTCCTACTATTTAGAAGGATGGTTAATATCTTATTTTGCTAAGATTTACTATTAATTAATTGACTGATAGATTTGAGTTTTGATTTTTCTGTTATGATTTGTATCCTACATTTTTCATTTATTTTAAGCTGTCTTACATATTGGAAAAAAACAAAAAAAGGTGACATCAATCTGAAAATTAATAAACAAATATTATTTCATCACAGAAGTTAATTGAATGCTTTATACTTCTTTTGCCAGAATACTCCTGTTCAAGCAAAGAAGCGTTTTTGAATGGGCATTTGTGAATGATTAATCTTACACATTTCCTATAAAAGTATGCACAATGTTCTTTGGGCCAAAGATTATCTTCAGTTGTATATGGTATGCTGAGCAATGCGCCAGTCATGGATACTAACAGGAAAAATGGGGGTGGCCAAAAATAGGCCATGTTACACTTAATAATTTAAATACAGAAATAAATATACCATCTGCAGCTCTTGGACATCCAGATGTTTCCAAGACACATAAACTTTAACTTTCCTATTTTGGCTGCACTGTTATCTAATATGAGTACTGTATACAGTATATGAAACTGATGCTAAGCTAAAACAGCTTAGCTTCAGTTTCATATACTGTATTCATATAAATCAAGAACATGGATGAAAAACAGCAGGAAGCTAATATACTCATTGCTTTTTGACATTAAAAAGGGTACTTAATTATTCAAAAAGTCATTGCACTCAGCTGTTCTTTATAAAATAACATGCACGTACCTACCCTAGGACCATGGAGGGCAACTGAACAACTTCTTGATACATTAGATTCCAAATAATACATCCTTTACTGTAGGAGATGATCAAGCTGAGCCCGAAGGAGGGGTCAAATGTGTCATCAGTCATGAGTCCCTTCACACCCACAAGAGATCTAAGTCCAGCCCACCTTGAATTCCTTTCTATTCTTAACTCCCACTAATTTCCCTTGACTATTAGTCAAGTTTTCTTGTAGAAAACTTAAGCTTACAATAATTATTTACACACATTTGAACTGCCTGGATATCCTGATTTCCCTAGTGCTTAATATTTACTAAAGACAAGAACAGCAATCCCGTACTGATATTTCTTCTGGTAAGGTTATCTCATTAAATCTCACTTGGAGAACAACATATATGGCAACATACCACCTCAATTCCTTCCCAAGGCCACATTTTTCATTTTTTCTAGCCAAAGCATTAGATACTTGCTCAGAGGTTAACTGTCCTGCTGGGAATTATAGTCCTATCAGAGTTTTGATGTGTGCTAACAAGAATCTAAAAGAACCTAAAAGGTTTTCTTAGCTTGTGTTAGTGGTTTTTACCATGCACGATGACATCTATGCTCTCCTTCAAGTTCTGCTCCCCACTGCTAGCCTTGCATGTGTATTTTCCCAGGTCCTGTTGGCTCACATTTTGGATGATCAAGATGCTGGAGAGTTCAGTATGGGTCTGTTGGGACCGCCTCTCAGGCAGTTCTATGGCTTTCCGGTTCATCTGCCAGAAGAGATAGAGGGGAAGAGAAAACAGAGTTGATATTAGAAGAAATGAAACTCAGAGGCATAAAAACACAGCGTCTCTCTCAAAGGTTTCACACTCATGATAATTAACACTACTATCTACAAAATATTTTTCCCAGGATGTCAAGGAAGACTAGGTCCTTATATGTCAACATTTTATTTGGTGAGTTTTTGAAAAGTATTCTTTCAATCATGTGAAAAATTGCCCAACAGTAAGGATATAAAATTCTAGCACCTATTCTGTAAACCAATAAAGGAGAGTATTTGTAGCTCACAGCTGAAATGAGGGGTCCTCATTGTCTTTTTCAATATTCCTCCTATTTCCTCATAATTCTTTGTTATATAGGGGGGTTTAAGAATGAGGGGTCCTTGATGTTCTCTGAGCTTGCTTTTTTTCTTGCAGACGTTTCATTACTCTTAACTAGGTAACATCATCAGTGCTAGCATCAGTGCTAGTTAGGGCAATGAAACATCTGCCAGAAAACAAGCAAGCCCAGAGAGCATCAAGGACCCCTCATTCTTAAACCCCTCTATATAACAAAGAATTATGAGGAAATAGGAGGAATATTGAAAAAGACAATGAGACACATTTGGAGGGAAGAGTCAAAGGTCAGCCAAGGTGCCCAAAGTAATTTGTCAGAGGGTGCTCTTGTCTTTTTTCCTATTCAGTCACCATCTTCAGTTGCTGTCAAAGAACACGGATACGTGAACACCAACCCTCAGACTCGAATCATTTCATGGCAAGTCCAACCATATCCTAGGTATTGGCTCTTGCTCTAAGTCATTATCTAAACAGAAATCATAGTGAATATAGTAACAATGTGGACAGCATGGCTTTAGTGAAGTGAGTTCTTGGCCTGACCATTAAGACATTTGTCCTCAGTTGGGCTGCACTTCACAACATGTATTAAATGCTACAAACAGATTCAACTGAAAATAGTAAAAGTAGATGAAGGTGCAGTTTAAGAACTCTTTAAAAAATTAACCAACTTGTTCTTGTCTATTAAAAAAAAATTAACATCAGAAGCTAAAATGATGTAGTTGGATAGCTGCACTTGGAGATAAAATTATAGTCTATTTTGGTAAAAGATGCCCTCCTCCTGAAAGAGCAGATTCACCCATTGGGAGTGCTACTGGTTCATCCCCTCAATGGATTTGCAGGTGGTGATTATGATGAATAGCATATTTCACATTATCCAAGCCCTGACTATTGTATCATGTTCTATATGGGGCTACTTTGAAAAAGAATTTGGGAGTAGAAATTGGATGCAAAACTAGACAATCTGTGGCCAACTGAGTCTTTGTTTCAGAGACATTTCCTTGACTATAAACAGAGAAACAGAATGCGCACATGTGGGCAAAAAAGCAGTGGGAGCAAGAGAAACTTTCGATTTCCTGCCAGCTTCCCCACTGAATTTCCCTATGGGAAGCTGGCAGGGAACATTGAAAACTCTTCCTTCCTTCCTTCCTTCCTTCCTTCCTTCCTTCCTTCCTTCCTT
>WNWU01000012.1:26022499-26132113 GCA_012654045.1 Ptyas mucosa
CTTCCTTCCTTCCTTCCTTCCTTCCTTCCTTCCTTCCTTCCTTCCTTCCTTCCTTCCTTCCTTCCTTCCCTCCCTCCCTCCCTCCCTCCCTCCCTCCCTCCCTCCCTCTCCTCTATAGACCAATAACATAAAATAACATAGGACATTTAACTATAGAGGTTAAAAAGGAAAGAAAAACCAATGTTAATTCATACCTGTTTTGTGGGGTAATCCCACTGGAAATCAACTCCTGAATTAAATTCAGCCCATACTGTGCAATTGATAACTAGTTTGTCTCCCACCAATAGCTCCATGGCCTTCCTTGGAAACAACTGAATATCATAAAGCTCATTTCCTGGTAGAAAATGTAGTAAGAAAGAGACAGCTATTTGTTTAGTTCAATTTTTCCTTGGGAAACAGAATTTTTGCTTTAAGTGATTAAAATGGTACTATGTAAGGTAAAATTATACATTGCAGATTCATTGGCATTCTAGGCCCACTTACTTACATTTGATAAATTCTTTGCCATTGAACTGTATTCTCATGCAATTCTTGGAGTGAACTTTTAAATTCTTGCCTAAAAACAATAATCTCTTTCTTATATAATCATCATCCTACAATTGTCCAAAAGTTGTAGTGGCCAAAACCAGAGAACAAATGCATTTTGGATGAGGAATATGCCTTGTAAAGTATGTTGCCATGAAAAACAGTGACAAGTACCACTGTATTAAAAATATGTATATATAATTTTATTTGCACCAATATTTTTCTTATTTCCCTTCAATTTTAATGCTATTTTAAAGCATTTCATCTAATTCTGCAATAATTTCTGTCAGCAACAGTTGTTTACTCCTTAATGTATGCATGCTTTTTGTGTTTAATATATAAGTCTCCATGTTAGTACAACTGTATTGTTGTTAGCAACATGCAAAAGTTAAAAATATGTGCTTTTATGGAAAAGTGACAGATGAATGATTGGGATATGGAGAAGTAATGGAGGTAGGGTGAAATTAAGAGTGTGAAGTTGTCAGTGCCTATGTTTACAAGCATGTATTTCATCATCGAGCACCATTACTCCAATCTTTATCAGATGGAAACACATATATTTGGAGTTCTTTATGCTTCTTCAGCATGAGAGACATATCTTTGCCCCAGAGGTTCTGGACTGGGATTAGGATTCATGCCTGATATTCCTTCCCTAAAACAATGATCTAGCCACAGCTTAAACCAGGGTTATAACAACACACCTTAAAGAAGTTCTTTATTAGTTGCAATTTCATATAACAGTTGCAGAACAAAGAGCTCCAAAACTCACCTGCAATGTGGACAATGAAGAAACTAGATGTGAAGGGTTTCTTATCAATGAGTGTTTCACACTGAACAAACCAGGAATCCTTAATCAGGAGAGTGGGGACCAGCATTCCTCTTTTGTTGTCCCAGAGAATGTTCTTTCCATCGGGGTAGATGATAGAAGTTGCCTAGAAATAACATTTGGGGAAGTCTGTTTAGAAATGGAGGGAGTTTCCACAACTTCTCCACCAAATGGCTTTTGCAGCCAGTTCCTGTTTTAGGGTTTGTCTTGTTGATGAAATAAAACATCATTTGAGTTTTGTTCATTCTTTGCTTTGCTGTTATGTCCACAGGCACCCCCCTTTGTGAATTCTATCTACAGTAACTCTAATGAATCATTTATCAAGCAATTATTATCCCAATGAACCGGAATGGCTTCTATTAGAGAACAAAGCATTTTTTTTTAAAAAAAGAGGAAAATATTTAGTGTGATCTAAATATTATCAGCAGATAGCAGCAATTCCTGAGCAGGAGACTAAAAATGAAAGCACTGCATGGCTTCTGAACTCATATCCTTGGCTTTGGGCAGGGTATTATTTAATATATTTGCCAATGAAAATAACTGGCTGAGAGCAAACCTGAGCTTGGTTTTAAGTTATAAGAAATAAGAAGATCAAGAGCTGTAAGAAATGCTCTTATAACCTTCTAAAAACACTGCAATTTCTAAAAAAACTGCCCTTGTCAGGCACTGTAGCCTTAGAAAAAAACAATACCAGTGAAATATTTTTATTGCCTCCACAAATTTCTTCTTTTTTACTAAAAACCTCTGTGTTGTGGTTTTAGGCTTCTCCAGGAAGATCGTTAACATAGTAAGATAATCCATAGAAAATCCAAAGACAGCAATACAAAAGCAAACAAAGACCAAAAAAAAATAATAATAAAAACACCACATCTGGGGAGAAATTTTTCAAAGGCCATAGTTTTAGAAGAGTCTAGAACTTTGCAAAGATCATAGTTTTAGCAGGTTTGCTTCCCCCCCTCTATTTATCTCCTGTAGAATTTTTTTTCCAGTTTTTGTTCATGCTGGAAGGCTTGCCAATAAGGTAGGATCCTGAATCTTTCTGAAAAAAAAAAAAGAATACTGCTTACCAATAACAAAGTGATGTTAAGATCTGGAACTGATACCAGGCATGGGACACAGATATTTTCCTTCTTGTAGATAAGAAGAGTCTCTGGTTTATTAATGAATGGTTGTTCAAAATCTAAGAAGGAAAGACGTGGAGAAAATGTAGAGGGTGGAGGGAATTGCAGCAAAAAAAAAAAAAACCCAAAGAAAATGTGATGAGTTTCTAGAACCTGTTTTGGTTTCTTAGTTAATTGCTGTAAGGAATGATACCAAGCTTGGAAAAATAAAAATAAAATAAATGTATAAGCACTTTTATAAAACATGATCCAAACTGTGGAATAGAAGTGTTTAGATTTTATTCATATTTATGTTTGTGTTAGGTTCAGTATAATCTTAAATTCTATGTCTGTAATTACTGTATAGGGTTCAGGCTAGGTTAGGTGAGGTTAGTCATATTTCTATTGTACTGTCTCACATTTCATAGCCAAAGCACATAAAAATCAAGTGAGAGGGCAAGAGATTTCTCTATAGGCAACCTTGCTTGGACCAAAACAAACTATTTTTATTCATATGGGGTTATGCTAATGCTTAATGCTTGAATTAAAAACTCCAACCCCAATGTTTATGGTATACAAGTTATCAGATGGTTCTCGCAAACATGCCATCTCATGTGTCAGCATCTCATTCTGGAAGTGGACTCAAAATTTACTTATACTTTGGATTACATGTTTGAGTGAAGCCTTTAGATAGCTATACGATAGTTATCCAGATGCACTCCTGTATGCTTTCTCGACATGCTGCAACTTTTGTAGGTTTACCTTGGTTTTTATTATTAATTGAAATTGTGTTCTTAATTGTTTTTATGTGCTTTATTAGGTATTCCCCCCCTCCCCAGTCACTATGTAAGATGGATGGCTATACAAATGTAGATAAATAGATAAATGATAAAATCCCTACTGGTTAAAACATCAAGTTAAAACATCAGGACAATAAAAAAAACCAATCTTTTCTGAATAAAAACCTTAACAATTCAGAGTTTTGTTAATATCTGTATGACATACAAGGGCTACAGAATAATCATTATCATTGCACAGAGATAAAAAAGTACATTATATGCAGATACAGTAAAAGTATGAATAAACCCAGACACCTGACAATTGAAAAATATTTGCATTGAGTTACTCTCTATAAAGCACCACACACATGGGCAATACTAAATAAATAAGCAGTTTATTCACATTTGACTTTAAAGAGTCCCTTTTATAAAAATAAATAAATAATGAAGCATATATTGGAGATTTAATTTTTTAAAATTTATTTGAAATGGACATTCTTTCCGACAGCTTACAACCTGAGTACGTATATTCCTTCTAGTTGATGGCTGGCTTGCAAGCAAAACCTCTATATTAAGTGATTCAAGCTTACTTAGAGTAATAGCATTTTTATTTAGTCACATGCAGCATACAAAGATACAACTAAAATAACCTTGAAAATTAAAAATAACACTATAAAACACAAAATGGCAGAATCACTAGAGGAAAAAAGGAAAATAACATTTGTCTTACAATATTATATAAATAAATTAATTTGGGCATATGAGATTTCTCCTCTGGTCCTTGGACCACAAATCAGGGTGTCATTTATCATTATTACTGTAAACCTGCAGAGAGGGTATTATCAGCAAATTGAATGGTTTTAAAGGCAGATAAAATCCAAGTATGTATTCTCATAGCTGTTAAAACAAAATTTGGCTATGGAATATTCGCTGTCGGTCTGACAGTCTGATAGGAATGCAAATACGCCTCAACTTCTCAGTCTGATTAATCTTTTCCAAGAGGCTCATGCAATCTATAGAAATTGCAACACATTAAGATATGGCCTATGTCCCTTTCTGCCAGAGAGCTATAGTAACAATCATTCAGAATAGAAGCTCTACCTATCTTCAACAGCTCAAATACATTCATTAAGCCTGGCTAGAATGAGCTTTCAAGGAATAGGCTGAGCATACTTAAGACAAAATTCAATTTTGGTTGTAGTCATGGAATACAGGCCAAATGTGCCAGAATTGAACTCTAAATGCCAAACTGGAACTCCTCCAGTGATGATCATGGCTTTTAGAAGATTACAACATAACGTAACAGTAAAGAACCTGAATTAAAGAATAAAATAAAGAAAAACAACTATGTTGTTTTGGACTACTGTAATGCTCTCTACATGGGGCTCCCCTTGAAGAGCACCCAGAGGTTCCAACTGGCCCAGAATGCGGCCACACGGGTGATTATGGGAGCGACACGGTACTCCCATGTAACACCTCTCCTGCGCGAGCTGCACTGGCTCCCAGTGGTCTTCCAGGTGCGATTCAAGGTGTTGGTTACCATCTTTAGAGCGCTCCATGGCTTAGGACCTGGGTACTTACGAGATCGCCTTCTGCTACCGATAGCCTCCCACTGGCCAGTACGCTCCCACAGAGAGGGACTCCTCAGGGTACCATCGGTCAAACAATGTCGACTGGCAACCCCCAGGGGGAGAGCCTTCTCTGTGGGGGCACTTGCCCTCTGGAATGAATTGCCCCCGGAGATACGGATGATCCCTGACCTATGCACCTTTCGCCGTGCCCTCAAGATGTTATTGTTCCAACAAACTGGGCTGGCCTAAACATTAATTTTAATGGGTTTAATGGGTTGCTTTTGTTTTTTAATGATGTTGGGGCCAAATTATTTAGTATGTTTTTAAATTGTTTTTAAATTTTATATATGTTTGTTTTATCTTTGGCTGTGAACCGCCCTGAGTCCTTTGGGAGAAGGGTGGTATAAAAATTAGATTAAATAAATAAATAAATAAATAAATAAATAAAATTGTGGCTTTATAAAACTAAAGAAACAAAAATGTTTCTTCTAAAGAATAAAATGATGGGCTGATTTTTATACAGTTGATGAATATATCCAGAGTAATAAAGATGTAGATGTATGTATGAAAGGGCTAAAATCTATGTCAAAATGTCAATAAATTATCCTTGTTGCTGTTGTGGGTGCTTATGAAAATAGGACTTCACAAGCAGATGATAGTGCATCTTAAATTCCAGTGAATGCTGACAATGGAAGAATCAGAGATGATATTTGGGGGAAATTATACAAAATTTTGAATGAATGCTATCCAGCAGGCGTGGGTGGTGGGTGGTAATCAACTATGTGATATCAATAGATGGGTGGGAATATGAGGAGGGAGCACTGGGTTGTTTGGAGACAGAAGAATGAATGGGAATGGTTGTTTGATGAACATCTGCTTAGAAAAAAGTTTAATTGGAATATGCAGTGGTTTAGGCATCACTGTCATGTGGAGTGTCGTTACTTTACTGCTGAATCAAGTTCTTTAAGAAGGAAGGAAGGAAGGAAGGAAGGAAGGAAGGAAGGAAGGAGGGAGGGAGGGAGGGAAACATCACTGCAGCTACTGCTTCACTCCCTCCCTCTTCCTCCTCCCTTTCTTACTGTGATTTTCACTGAGACCTGGCTGCTGTAGGAAACTGAAAAAGCCCCACCTTTGAAAGACTGAGAGGGAGAGGATGATGATGCCAAGGACTAATGAAGCATTGACTTCAGAATGGGAAGATGAAATTCTGAGGAGTTAGGAGGCAGAAAAAGGCAAGGATGTCTACCAAAAGGAACCTGTCTAGCACACAGCTCTATAAAAAACAGTGCAAAACTATCCTTGCAACATTTTCTCCGGAGCAACTAGACTAGAAATTAATTGGCTTAGGTAGCAAAACCTTCATAAGCAACAGAGAATTTGGGGGATTAGAGGAATAGTAGGCCAATCCCAGATCTGCAGAAAAGAAACTGTCCAAGGCCTCCTTTATCCTAAACCAACCTTCAAATTGCTCTGAAGTATTCATTCTTACATTTCTTTTCCAGAAGCTCATTATATCCCCGAGCCCTCAGCTTACTCTCTGATTACACTGACAAAGAGCAAAATGGATTTATAGACTAAGAAAATAAATTTATTTCATCATCCTACAATTGTGCAAGGTCAATTTAAGGCAAACCCCCCCACCCCCCCCATCCCCCCGGGGCAACGCAGTACATCAGCTTCTTTGTTGCTAAATGCTCCTGACTGGAGGTTTTGGATTTTATTCCATCTCTCCATTTTTATATAAATATTCCTCCAGGAAGTATTTGAAGAGCAGCCACAGATGTTCATAGCAAAGACCAAGGGCAGATTAGATTAAGAGAGAACTAACATTTCTGAGGGGAAATTCCTGCCAAACTTCTAATGCCTCTGGCTATTGTTATTTTGAGTTTGTTATTGGAGAATGGTTTATTTTCACATACCAGCAACAGTTGCTCAGTGGGCAAACCACAAGAGCTCAGCATTAATTGGCCATATTAAATTTAGATTGGATTCTAAATACCCAAAGTCCGTGATCTACACTAATACCCAGATAACTCAAAAGCAGTAGCATTCTTTAAAAGTGAGCTCTTGTTTTCTAAACATCATGTTACCTCTATCCAAAGGAAGGGCAAGATGTTAGTAAGTGAGGCATGTAAAAGGGATCCCAAGATGTGCTTAAGGCAAAGGGAAATAGATTCCATCTTGTGCATGGGAAGAAGTGGTAGCTAACATTATTAACGCCCAGAATGGTTTAATGTGGTTCAAAATTTTGGGACTACCTATGAGGTAGCTGGCAATTATCTGATGTGGGCTCCAAAATTAAAGTATCCTTGAGGGAAATGGGTGGTCTAGAAACATAAAATACAAGGCGTCCTTGGTATTCTCTGAGCTTGGTTGTTTTCTTACAACATTTCATTACCCAAACTAGGTAACATTATCAGTGCTAGTCAGTGATGATGTTACCTAGTTTGGATATTAAAACGTCTGCAGGAGAGCACCAAGGTCTAAGCCCAGAGAGCATCAAGTACTCTTCATTTCAACCATGAGCTACAGATATTCTCATTTATTGGTAACATGAAACAACAAACAAATAATATTTTTTTCAATCTACTTTGCTCCAATTGTGCTCAGTTATACCTTAAAAGATTTGCTTCCTATAGTAGTAAGACTGTTGTTCTGCTGTATCCCATACCATTGAAAGTAAACGTGCTAGTTGGCCTGAGTAGCATGAGACTCGATCATATATATGTGTGTGTGTGATTCCAAATATGTTTTTATCACATAATATTTGGCCTTGACATAGTTCCAGTGTGGCAATTTTGCTTTCCTCCTAGACATAGAGTGGTATTGTTGTACAATAACAAACACATATATGTGAATGATCAGTCTTGTGACCACATGTTCGCTAGGTCCACATAAATGTGACATGAATGTCCTTGTTTCATCACTTAGATTGTTCCAAATTGCACCAAGATGTTTTCTCCTCTAGAAACAAAAGAAAACTGGCATATGGAAGGGAAAGCCAGTTATAGAAGGAGGATTTCAAAGAGAGAAGTGGCAGGAAGGAAAATCTTCCCTCCCCCCCCCTATTATGAAATAACCCTTAACTCTTATAAAATAAAACTAACATCTGAGCTCTATTACTACTTGGTCAGTAACTAATTGGTTATTGTAATTGGTAATGAACTAGACTTCATAGTTTACAAGAAACTCGGAGAGATAAATGCATAAGACATCGCATTTGCTTCTGCCTTATTATGGACTCTTATTATGGACACACAGAGCCTTCAGATGCCTGCAGAGTTTGGACAGGATACTATAACTACATTATACATGAAATATATATCTGGTTGTTGATGCTCATCAATGCTGCTAGTCTGGATCCGAGAATGGAGAGCCATACTGAATTATGTAACATACCAAACATCTCGACTGTCTGCAAGAAGTACTCAGCAAAGGATATAGAAAGAAAATCAGTGAAATGAAAAATCGTTGGCAGATATTTTATTAGGATTAAATAACCATGTTTGTACTTTTCATCCTTAAATTGTCATTTCTTATGATGTGTATATTCATCTTACTGGTTTATTTTTCTGATACTTTCCAACATAGGCTGATTATTTGTGCAGTAACCCTTAGACAACGATCTGGAGCAAACACAGTCCTTTTAGTTAGTTTCCAAAGTTGAAGTGAATAGGTATCTTGGTATTTTTAACACTGTGTTATATTTGTCATTCCATCTGAATACAAACAATGGTAGCTTGCATTATTTAACCATGTTTGATCCAACTAATATACAGTAGATACGAAAACAATTCTTTCTTCATATCAAATAAACAATGTGTTTTAGAGAACAATTATAAAAAAGTTGAGATAATTAATACAGATATGTTTTTCTGCTAATCCTATTATGTACTAGCAAGTACTAGTATTATATTAGCAAGAAAGTTATTACATACCGAGTCACATATTTCAGATAAAGAGGTCTTGATCTGAAAGAGCTGTAGTGCACAATCTTTCTTGATTTTAAATTTAAATACTATTCGAATGATATCTAGTTCACTGGGCATGTTATCTTCTTTAAACATGGATAAAATTACAACATTCTGGAAATCTTGAAAAAATCTATCATAAATTATTATTATTCAAAGCAATGTGTAAGGGGGAGGACGAGAGAATCTTTTCTTAACATATCTAGCAATGCATGTTTTCATCTCTTTCTGTTTCCATTTTTATCAAAACAACTTATTACTCTATATCCAAAACAATTTGTTTAAATTAGCAGCTGGTAAGCTGGGCCACTACTGTATTTCTAGGGCATGATAGAACTGAAAGCTCCTGAATTCCAGGACAACAGAAACATCCACCCCAGGCACCAATGTAATTCAATCCCCCAGACGACAGGCTACCAGCTACAACAGTCCCACACAAGAGGATGGATACTGATTTGTTTTTAAAGCCTTTCCCTCCTTCTGTACTCGGCCAAATTTAACTAGTTGTATGCAGATGACAGAGGGATATGGCACATAAATATTTAGAATGCACAGAGGAGAAGTGCAGTTCTACATAGATGCTATAAGGAAAGGAAAATTGTGTCCTCCTGCAACCTGGGATTGCGAGCAACCGTTCACCTTCCTTCAAATACTGCTTACAGGTATTTCAAAAATTTCAGAACGATCAACAGCATTTTTGTCTTTTTGCAATCAACTCCCATGGTCTTTTTTAATTGAAAGTATAGTTAGGCAGAAACTAGCTTATAAACACAAATTGCAGGTTCTGATAACTAGCTATATCAGGACCATTAATTGATTATCTGTTGTTTTTTTAAGCCACCCAGCAAATAAAATTCTCTGTAAAGTGCACAATCAAATTGAGACATGACAAAGCTGTGACATTCTGATTAAGTGATCTTTGGTCAAAGAAATATTATATTGAATTGGGGGGGGGATTTCCTCAATTTCCCTTGGTCAGTAGAGGCAGATGTGTTCTTCTACAAGCTTTGACTGATCACCCAGGTGAGGCCGTTTGAAGACAAAAGTACTACGATTCCTTCTCTGGTAACTTCCTCCTGGAGGAATCTAAGTGTGGCAAAGTGGGTATAATGAGGGTCTAGTAGTAGAGAAATTGAGCTTTAAGTTCTCTTTCAACCGCACAGAAACTCAGTGGGTGATTTGGGGTCAATCAGCTCAGCTTATTTCACAAGAATTATTTTCCATGTGGGAAAAAAACTGGAAGATGGAACAAAATATATGCCATTTTAGTACCTACAGAAAGAAGTGGGATCTAAATCTATGAAATAAAGTTCTTTTCATTAAGCTTTCCTTGAAGAGAAACTAAAAACTCTTATTAGCGAAAAACTTAATTGCCAAGTTTAACCACTGGGCTTGATGGTTCATATATTTCCAATATTAAAATAGTGCACAGGTTGCCAGTTTATTTTCAGGCCTTTCTTATCAGACTTATGCTACATAATTACAAATTATTCCTGAGCTGTGGAATGCCCTTCCTAAAGAGATATGCCTGGCTTCTAATTTACTTTTTGAGACATTCCAGATATATTTTTTTCACCAGGGCATGTGTACGTGTAAAAGAAAGAACCTCAGTAGATCTTCATAACTGAAGTTTAATGGAAAAGTTACTATATTTTGTCATTTAGATGTTAGCTTTATTGTATTACATTAACTTTTCCAATCATTTAGTATATATCCAGTGATGGCGAACCTTTTCGGCACTTGCGCAGAAATATCGCGCACACGCTCATCGGGGCCGTGCTCCGGAAAAGCCAAACTTCCGGGTTCTGGCACACATGCGCACCCGACAATCAGCTGGCTGGTGCGTATGCGCACACCTATTTTCATGAAGGACAGCTGATCGTTGTGTGTGCATGCACACCAGAAAACCGGAAGACAAACAGGCAAGGCCGTGCGTGCCGTGAGACATGGCTTCATGTGCCACTTTGGGCACACGTGCCATAGGTTCACCATCATGGTGTTATACATTGCCAATGAACCTGTTTGAATAAAGTTGTTACTACAACTGAATAAAATGAAAATATATAAAATATATTTATATATAACCTGTTTCCCCAAAAATAAGTCATCCCCTGATAATTGCTAAAGGCATTGTAAGCCGCCCTGAGTCTCCGGAGAAGGGCGGCATATAAATCAAATTTTTTTTTTAAAAAATGGGGCTTTTGAGTGCATGTGCTAAAATAAGCCTCCCCCTGAAAATAAGCCCTCCCCGAAAATATTTAAACACAGAGCTGGAAATCAGGTAAGACAGCAAGAGGAACCCCATCTTGCGCCACGTGCCCCAAAATAATAAGACCTCCCCGAAAATAAGGCCAAGCGCTTATTTTGGGGTTAAAAAAATATAAGACAGGGTCTTATTTTCGGGGAAATATGGTATAAATATATAAATGGAAGAATCCAATTATCTGGTGTGACTGCAAAATCAGCATGGAAGTTCTGAGCTCCCCTCTTGAACCCTACGAGGACCTCCCTGAACACAAGAGCCCCTGAGTCACTTTCAAGTCACTATTCATATATTGGCTCTGGGGTTGTGTACTATTTGTTCTGCTGTGGTACATGCAGCTGGGTTTGGTTTTTTTTACATACTTTCTAGTTACATAGGCAACAAGGAAACAAGCTGGCATAGGAATCTGATGGCAGTGTTGCTAGTTAACAAGCACAATGACAGACACATTTCAGGATAAAAGTATTCTAGTAAATTTTCTCATGACAATTTCTATCTTGCGTTGCTCAAAATGATGCTGTATCTCCATTTCAAAAGGTGGGATCATCGCTTTTTTTTTCCTAATAAAAATTTAAAGTGCAAATAAGTTATCCTTCATCAATCTACTTTTTTAATAGTGAATTCCCATCACATTGTAAAAAGCTTTATTACAGTTTTTGGGCAAGGAATATATACACTTATTTAATCTAATTTAATTTGCATGGTTTGGCCGAGCAAGTCTTTTTCCCTTCTTACCTCTCACAAACACGTAGGTGCTGACAGCAGTGGTGCCTTCTATTTTGGCATTGATGTACTTGTAGTAACAGCGGTAGTAACCTGTGTCGTTGGCCTGAGTCCCAGTCAGTGTCAAGGCTTTGCAATAGGGCTTTGTATCAGTGCCCTCACAATCTTCTTCCTTGACTGTTCGGATGCCGTTGACACTCACTACCACTGAGTCACTCTCCTTTCCTATTTGGACAGTGTCTTCTTGAATGCCAGGCCACAACCATTCCAAAGGATGTTGTCCTCTTTATTCAGCCAAAAGAAGAAGAAGAAGAAAATGTGGATTAGATGGGTTATCATGTTCCTGTCTATCACAAGCAGGAGTGCTATTCAGCAGGTTCTCGAGAACCAGTAGCGGAAATTTTGAGTAGTTCAGAGAACCGGCAAATACCACCTCTGGTTGGCCCCAGAGTGGGGTGGGAATGGAGATTTTGCAGTATCCTCCCCTGCCACGCCCACCAAGCCACTCCCACCGAACCGGAATTTTCAAAAAAATTTGAATTCTACCACTGATGACAAGTCTTGTGTTCTAATAGCCCCCCCTCCCATTCTTTCTGCCAGCAAAGTCACATTGGAAAGTTTTCTAAACTGTAATAATGGCCTTTATGCTTCTTACATTTTCCTGTTGCAAAGAGGAGAATAGAACTACAATTTGCAGAATATACTGGACAGAGGAAGGGAGGGAGGGAGGGAGGGAGGAAGGAAGGGAGTCCATTCAGTCAAGTCTCTGTAGGAGCCATGATGGCACAGTGGTTAGAATCCAGTATTGTAGGCCGACTCTGCCCACAGCCAGTAGTTCAATCCAGACAGGCTCAAGGTTTACTTAGCCTTCCATCCTTCCAAGGTTGGTGAAATGAGGACCCAGATTGCTGGGGGCAGTATGTTGGCTCTATAAACCAATTAAAGAGTGCTGTAAAGTCTAAGTGCAATTGCTATTCTATTGCTCTTGTATAGAGACTATGCATGCCAGTTGGACCAAGCAGCAAGGACTAAGGCAGACGTAAGTGGTGGTAGTAAAAGAGTCAAGAAAAGCTAGATGTCTACCAATACTAGCTTTCCATTTATGAGGTTTATTTGTTTGTTTGTTAATCAGATTCCCCCATGTGTCATGTTCCAGGATTCAAAGAAATGTGATATTTTAATTCAAACATTCTTTCCATCTGTCCCTAAATTTTACAGCAGCTTTCCCTTACTCAGTGTCCTTCAGGTGTTTTGAAGCATAAATCTCAAAACTTTTAACCAGCATGGTCAAAGTTATATTGAACAATACACATGAAGGATAATAAAGGGAGAATCAAAACTGTAAGGCACTGCAGTGCTTTGTAGACTTATCCATTGTTCAGCACACATATTACGAACTTTATAGGCCTATTTCCTAGTTGCCAGCTAGGAAAAAAAATACAATTACAGTAGGTATCCAGGGGATGATCCTTAGGGAGGGAAGGAGAGAGAGAGTAGTTTAGGGGAGGGGGGGGAGACCAGTTAAAGGCTCCTTGCTTTTTAATTTTGAATATTGAAAATTGTTCAGTTTTTTATAAGCCAGAGTTGTCCTAAACTTTCATGCTTCTAATAATATTTGGCTGCTGTCTATCTGTGAGAAGTAGGGAGAGGAGACTGGTCAAATTTCCTCTTCTCTACAATGACAGCTACAAGCTGCCACTGCTGTCATATTATCAAATTGTAGATAGCAATAACTTACACCTCTTTCGGAATATTTGCTGATTCAACTGATATTTGAACTTGCATAAAACGAGAGATGGGTAGCACCAGTTTCTTACACATTTCTGCTGTCAGTTTCTGGAACTTTTTAATCATGTGCATACTGAAAATGCACATAAGATTTTGAAAGGTATTTTCATAAATACTTTAACCCAGCTTTAGAATGTTATAAAATTATCTTCATCTGAAGTGCTTTGAGGATCCAAGCCCTATTTGTATCATATTAAAATATTTTAATAAATAAAACCCTATTTTTCACAGGGTCAAACAGATGCCACACCAGTGTCAACAAGAAATGTATTGGTGCCTCAGTTTATGTCTCCTGTCAATCCACAGCGACACCATTTTAATTTGGCACATTACATAACCCCAAGCTCTTTTGTTAAACTATGTATATCAAATAAACATGGAAAAATGTTTTAATTAAACAAACCATGGTTCAGTTTATGATGGATAAAAATATGTAAGATCAGCTACTGAAAAGCTGCTTTCATGTGCTGATCATGATAGTTGATGGACTACTACTTCATAAGCCCTCCTTTAATACCATTGAAATCAAGGTCCATCACTATGTCTTATGCCAGAGAGCTCTATAGTGAGCTACATGCAATCACTAAAGTCTTTGTTATACCACTTAGAGAATTGCAATTTTTAAATTAATTGATTGATTGTATTTCAGTGTCCATAGGTGAAACCAGAGCATAGAAAAGAATTCTGTGCAATTATGGTGTAGTGATTTTTTTTAATGTGATAGTATAATCAATGGACAGAATAACAGAGTTGGAAGAGATCTTGGAGGTCTTTTAGTCACCCTGATCTATACCATTCTAGTCATGTTTTGGGAATAAATAGATGTTTATATGTGGCACTTCACAAAACGTCAGTATGCACTGCACAAAAATCTCAGGATGCGGATACAAAAAATAGATGATACTTCTGTAGGTGTGTAGAGAATAGGGGATCTGAACTTTGTAGGAGGCAAGGGCTAACAGGCACAAATAATCTTGCAAAATTCTTTCTCAGTAAATTTAGAGTTTGGAAGCACAACATAATCATATTTTAATCTTGTTGTCTTGATATGAATGTATCAGGTTATTATCTCTGGATAAACTGGATCAAAACAAAGGGAGTGGCTATACTCTTTGGGAAGATTTAGAGAACAGATCTCTTTACTTTGGCAATAGCAACTTTTCATATAAGATTCCAGTTTGGAAATTAGAAACTTTCCTATGTCCTCTGAGACTTTGTCATCTAAATTATTGCTTAATGCGATTTGGACTAAAAATATGTTCATATAACTGCTTTCTCATCTTTGGAGGAAATATGAAATAAAAGGCATTACTCACTCGGGGGATAAGAAATGTTTTTTTTTCCTTTTGTTGATGTCCATCAGAACTTCCTAATACAATGCAATTGCATGAGGACTATGTAGTAACTAAATATGCGTATACTTGAATGAATGCTGGTTTTACGAGCATTTTGTCTAATGTAGGAACTAATCAGCATTAGTACTATGCCCATATTGCACAAGAAATCTCTTACTCAACAATTCGTAATTTTAAAAAAACAGAGCAGGTATGTATGTAGTTCTTGCTAATTAACAGGTCATGACAATGCTGACAACCTCTTAAATTCAGATAAGTATATATTAGATGCAAAAATCTGGCAGGTCAGTGTGCTACGCATGTTATTGATCCAGGTTTTCTCAAGTGGAAGGCCAATCCAAATAGTATCTTCATTTTAAATTGCTATAATGAACTACAGAATGTTATTCTTTGTTTTATACAAAGTGTCAAATTAGTCTATTAGAAACATAGACAAATTAGAAACAAATTAGAAACATGAATACACATATTCTCTTCCTTTCTCCTACATATATAACTTTCCCTATTATTCTATCATTATGCTTTGAATCTATGCAGTGTTCAAAAGAGTTATTTGCACAGATACTTCAATAAAATTAACATTGTCTATATCTCCTTGCTGCCTCAGTTTTGCAGCCAGATACGGCGGTCCAAATTACAAGTCTATTTCAGGTAGTCCTAATGAATCAATTTACATTCAGTCTTTTCAGCAATGCTAAAGATAACAAGAGGTCTCCAACATTTCAAATGCCTATGAATACTCTTTGAGGAAAAAATGACCATATCATACACAGATGAAGCTGCATGAAAAACATTCTTATTTGACTCTTACCTGCAAATAATATTTAAGGTCTCCTTAGCATTGATGATATATTCCTCTTCGGTGATGCTGAGAATGGGTGGTGTCATAGAATAGCCACTAACCAGATCTAGGGAGAGAAATAAAAATGAAGTTCATGATACTATCTAATAGATTATCCAATAATGTACTCTTTAACATTGGTATTTAATGTTAGTAAATATGAATACATCACTGATTCATTAGTATCGCTCCTATCATACGCATGTCATGGAATGACTTTGTTTGACCAAGCCTTATGCCTCAGCTTCTGAGTCCAGGCAGAATAGGCCAGATGCTGCCACATGTCATGAAAAACTTTTTATGTAGAAATTTTATAAAATACAAGAGGCATCAGCTTCACTGAATAAAACACCCACAAATTGGGCACATTCTGGGGGTGGGGGTTGCACACAACTATACACAGTGTAAAGGGGGGGTGGATATAGTTACAAATGGCAGGCACTTGGAATGTTTGATGACTAAAGAATCTTTTATGCACAAAAATCGAAAGACACACTGATTCTCACAATGGAAGAATGGATGGTAAAGATGATGGATTATTTTAATTAAATGGAAGAATTTATCTAGTTCGGTTTCTATTTGGAAACCACTTCTAGAGTTTTTGCTTGAAATTGAAAAAAATGAAACTTTGAGTCTAGGTTTTGATTATTAGAATGGTTTTGTTGTTATAGAAATAGCCTGAAGTGTTTACAAATGTAAAACAAAAGATTGAGGTTATAATTTTTTTGTATTCTACTGCATTGAAAAAGTTGGGAGTCACTACTTTTATTTTATTTTATTCTCTTTGCACCCTTCTTTCTTCTTTTATCTTTTTATCTTTTGCTTCTTTTTGTAATTCTATCGTATAATAAACTTTAATATAATAAAAAAAATAATGTTTGATGACTAGTTTAGTATTATAGATGGCAGAAATATCTTAAGTATTCTGATAATGGCAGAAATCTTGCCTCAATATGTCCCCACAGTGCCAGTTCTCATATCAGGAATCCTATATTTTTATGTGTGAATTGTGTGGATTTGATTTAGTGTATTTTGTAATTGCAGTCACTGTGGTTAGTATACCATAATTTGACTTATTGTCAATAGGTATAGTCAAGTTATTGACTATACCTACAGTATATGCCTATGGATTTGACTACTTTTGGCTTGTTTAACAGTTATGGTTAAAAAATTCCCAGTTGTCATGTGTGAACACAGCTATATTCTTCTCTCATCAATGGAAAGGATACTAGGCCTTTTTCTCAAACACTGATATTATAAATATGGTCTGTCAGCCCTGTAATACTGTACCCCACATTTATTTATGCATCTTATGGTCCTAGAATGCTCTTCATAAATTAATTCTTTTAGACCTTTGGCAAATGGAATCAAAGAAGAAAATGGGTCACCTAATTCTGCTCTTTGCCTCTGACTGCCTTATGTTGTTAGAGAAAGTATGGAGACAGACTATAATCATGGTTTCCTGACCAGGGTTACAATTCTCCATGCAATCAAAGGTCTCTATGAAGACATCTGCATTTTTACAGAAAACAAACTGCTCATATTTAAAGACAATTAATCTGCCAATCTGTGCTGAACTCTAAAGGCCAGATTACAAAATACCACTTGAGCAGAAAATGAGAGTCCTGTCTTTATATACAAGGGTATTGTGGTTTCTGTGTTAGGAAACACAAAAGGCACTAAAAAATCCTTCTTTCCAGGAAGGAAAATTCCTGAGAATGAAACACCCTGATATTAAAAGTTCTGGGAGATCTAAAGTTCTAAATGTGGATAAAATAATGTAATATTTATAAATATTATAAATAATTTTTCAGCTACACCATGGCCAAAAGAACTTTAAATATTTGCACTTCTTGGCCAGAGTATGTTTGCATGTATAAAAATGGGAGTTGACAGAACAGCAACATCAAAGAAAAATACAGTTCCTGTCTCTACCCAAAATCAAAATGAATTGCAATCTGGAAAAATAGGTAAGATATTTCTGAGAAGTAAAATAAAGTATATTTATTTATTTGGAAACTAGAATCCCATAGATTGGTGAGAAATGTGTCAGTATCACCTAAGTTGTAAGAATGCTTTGTCTCAAATGTAACTCTAAAAGCTCTTTTTAAAAAATCTTCCCCAACGGTATTAAAAGCAAAGTTATTTAACAGAGAACAGAAACACAGTTGTAAGAGACCTTGGAGGTCATCTAGTCCAACCCCCTGCTCCTGCAGGAGACCTGTACTAGGGATTTGAACCACCGAACTACTGACCTTTCTGATCGACAAACTCAGTGTCTTAGCTACTGAGCCATCTAGTTTGATTAATGTTGATCTACTTTCTATAGATACACCCTCAGTCTCACATGCCTTTTCTGATTGACCTACTCATCTCTCAACAAAGTTTTTCTTGTAGTAAGAGTTGGAATATTGCAGTAATAATGATAGTAGTAGCAGCAGCTACAACAATATGAAATGGTAGGAAGGAGGCAGACACTTCCTGGATTATTACAGTATTGACTAGCTATTTTTTTTTTATCTTTTGTCCAAGGCATTTAAAATCAAGACTGAAGCTGACTTCCCAAAAGAAACAAACCAACACTGTTAAAGGAGGTAGAAATACTTGAGATACATTAAAGCAAAATACTAGGCCATATGCAGATTGCTGTAGTTTAGGTACTTGATTGGTAATTGACTAGGACCCATAGAGAGCAAATACCAGTTGAAATATTTGAGTTTAGATTGTCACAAGGCATGCCAAAACTCTAGGGGAACTAAAGAGTGATATAAAAAAAAAATGACACTGTTATTAAAGCTACATGGATCCCAGTCTGTCCATTATGTGGACAAGAGAAGAGAGTAAGCTGCTTGCAGTGCAATATAAATGTAATAACAAATATAAATATGTCACAAGAATTCCTTTTTCCCGCCTAGTTGTGTTTAATACTATTAAATTTGGAACACAGGAAGTTGTCGTGTGGAGATATTCTCAGAAGCCTATCTGACTTAAAATGTCAAACAAGCATGCTATAAAAAGTGTTAATGTTAATAATTTTCAGCAGATTTAGCTATAGCATAGGAAAGACCAATTTGATTTCCTGTGGCACAGTACTGCATACAACCAGACAGCTGACAGCTAACGAGGACTGTTAAGCAGAAGTCTCCTTTTGATTAGACATTGATTACATCATGGGAAGATTTAAACTGTTTTTTTCTTCCCATGTAGGAGCTTCCAATGGGTCCATCTGAAAACTATTGATATGTTGTGAGGTGAATTAACTTTTGAATTAAATAAATGAAGAGAATATCCAGATGATATTGTGTAATCTCTCTGCCTCCTTTGCAGAATGTTGTAAGTGAATCCAGATGTTGTCTTTATAACTCTCCTGCACTTTCCCACCTTTTTCTTTCATCTTTTTTCTTTCCATAAATATTCTGAGGAAAAGATGAAACACTTGCATAATGTATTTACCTGGAAGCAGCCTAAAACTATTGTTTCCTGTCAGTAGATGCACGGTTTATTCTTTTGATCCTCATTAAAAATGATCACAAACCTGAGCATTTAGACATTTTCAGAAAATACCTCTACTAACATATGTTCGGGAAAGCAGAAATTCTGGACAAAGAATTTTATAACTATCTGGACCAAACACAAAGGCTGAATCCATGGATCAAAAGACACCTAAAGCCTAACAGATGCTGATCACATCTCTCAGTATCCATCAGCACTAGCTATGCTGACTCTGGCTGCTGGAAAGTGGAGTGCAATAACATCTGGAAAGCCATACTTTGCTGAAACCTATAAGTTATTATTTGTACTGTAATTGCAACTATAAAAGGAATGTTATCACTTGCTAGGAAGAGGAGGCTACTGAATGAAATTCATTGCCTCTTTTAGAGGAAGAATATCAGGGAAAATCTTAGAACTAGCTTAGGCTAAGTTATTAACTAATGAAAGATCAAGGATAGGGTTTTTTTTCTCCTCAGCACAGTAATCTTTTAATGTTGATTTTTTTTTACAGTGTTTAACATATAAACAGTCAAGAGTTGTTTCTGAAGGGACAGATTTAGAAACCGACTAATTAAATAAATTAATTAAATGCACTTAAGAAAGAATTCATTTGCCAGCTGTAATATGCTGCCAGTGGTCAGTATAAGGCTCTTAAATTGTTATTTTTGTTTAAATACTGAAATCATTTTATAATTGATTTCATGAAACAGACAGGAACTGTATCCTGATGACAGATCTTGCAGTGCAGTATAGATGTATATGTACAGCATGTGCATCCATCCATACATATGCTTACAGACTCCTGCAGTGGAGATTAGATTACATTAGATTATGATCACAGTGAAAAAAGAAAAGCACTATGTATATTTTATTTTATTTTTTAAACTCCAATTTAAAAAGATTACAAATTTCCCCCTGCTTTTAAAGTTCCGCAGGATAAAAATATAGGGCGTTTTTAATTGTTAATTTCTATTTTTCATTGGTTGCATCAATAGTAAAAGTTCCACCCAAGCCAGTCTTCTGAAACTAGGAAAGGAAACTTTAAGCACAATAATGTTGCTCTGTTGTTTACAGAGCAAAATGTTAGTTTCTGTATTCAGAAACTCTTCGGCCAAGCAAGCTGAGGGTGAACACTCCTAATCCTTTTATGCATTTTAGTAATCACACGTAAACTCTAAGAGTCCAACGAACTAGTTTTGTACATAGAGAATCCTTCCCTTAGTTCCTTATTGAGATAGAAATGCAAATAAGAGAAAAAGGCTATTTCAAACTCCCAGTACGAGAGAGAGAGAGAGAGAGAGAGAGAGAGAGAGAGAGAGAGAGAGAGAGAGAGAGGGAGGGAGGGAGGGAGGGAGGGCACTATAGAAAAGGGTTAAGCATCACTTTATCCCTGCAGCTATCACTTAACAGGCCTTAGAAGAAAAGAGACCAAACCTTTGGATGTCATACAAAAATGCGTTCTTAGCAATGAAAATAAATGAAAACATTTTTCAGAAATCCCTTGAAAATATAATATTTTTAAATCAAAGTATTTCCAATTCATCTGAATCCCAATCCGCACTCTTAATATCCTGCTCTGGAGATATTTTCTTCACTTTGGGACCAATTGTGATGTCTACAAGACTCAGAGCTTTGAGTAGTCAATTATGCCAAAGTAAATGCTTAACCATGAATATTTCTGCCATTGCTGTCTTCATAAAAGACATATTGTTACAACAATGGTTGGACAACAATATAAATTCTTAGAGAGGAAATGTGATATGGAAATTTGTAAACAAACTTCAATAGGGAATGAAGTAAGGATAATATTTACCGTGTTTTCCCGAAAATAAGACCCTGTCTTATATTTTTTTGAACCCTGAAATAAGTGTTTGGCCTTATTGACATGCGCTCAAAAGCCCGATTGGGCTTATTATCAGGGGATGTCTTATTTTGGGGGAAACAGGGTATTATAGCATTAGAGTTGGATCCTGCACTTCATTCAGGAGTTCAAGGTAGCTACATAACACTCCATCCTTCGATTTCTCCCCACAACAACACTGTGAGGTAAGTTGGGCTAAGAGTAGATGGTTAGTCAAATGTTACCCAATCAGCTTCTGTGGCGGAGAGTAAACTGGAAAACACCAGTCTTCCTGTTCTGAGTATGAGCCTCTAACTATTACTGCATCATACTGGCTGTCATGGTATCTCAGTATAATAAAACTTTGTGAAAAATAATTTTGTGATGACTTGTTTCCTCTTATATAAGGCTGGATAAATGTCTTCCTTCCTGCACTGATCTATACAATTGACAGTCTATGCCCTTCTCCATATATTTCCCAGTTTTGCTGCAATGGCTTCTCTACTAATACACTTTAAGAGAAGAATTAGATCAGAAAAACAAGACAACTGTTCACAACTTTCTTCTAACAGAACATATTTTGTTTTTCTATCCCATTTTTAAAAAATAGCTCAGAAAATGTGTTTGGAAAGGCAGCACAAAGGGTCAAATGAACAAATATCTATTTTCACTTTTTTCTCAATGGATGTGGCATTTAAAAGTGAGAACCAATTTTTGTTTTGTTTTCATTTTGGAGTACACTTCCCAAACCTAAATTTCCTCTTGATATCAAGCAGGTCCCGTGTCCTTGATCGACTTAGCTTCAAGCATTTATAGGACTGGCTGTGAAAGCTGTATCACCACTTCTTGCTTCCTTTAACTAAAGGCAGACCATGAAAAACAATGGATGCTGACTGAAATAAGTGTCCCTCCATTCTGTTCTGAGAGATAATGAGATAGGTTGCTGCAGAGATGCTTGTCAGATACGGAACTGGGTGTGGATACAAGGAAGGATGCAAAATAACAAAGAAATATATTTATCTCCCTCTCTCCCTCTCCCTCTTCCCTCTCTCTGCTTTTATGACCTGTTAGTCAACAACACCATGATAGCATGTGCAGGTTTAGGTTCTAGGATTCCTGCAGATGTATCCTGTCTAATGCTTTCCAAAAGTACAACAGGAAAAGGAACAAACTCTCTATTGGAATACACCATGTGCCGCTTGGGCGGAGAAAGGGTAACAAAGAGGAAGGAGAACAGTGTAAACAAGGGTAGCATTGATGATTTAGCTTAGAACTCTCTCCTGTCATTTATTTCTGTGTAGTTTCTTCTTTTACAACTGCAAAAGGGACAAGTGTTTCAAAGATGTATGACCCCAGCATCTACTATCCTTACCTAGCTGCAACAGCTAGAAGGAAAAGCCCCCGTTACATTTAAGTTCCTGACACAAGTTCATATAACCCTCTTTCCAATACAAACACATCTTCAAAATATTCAGCAAGTGAGTGATGAGCCTGGTTGGGAGGCTTTTATTTCCTGTCTTTCTCACGTGTGTGAATTCAAAGAAATCTTCCTGTTTGTTAAGACCCAGTTTTCCTTAGATGTTAACACCAATTAGTTTCAGCCAGAATAGACTCAAGTCAGAAATCACAGGAGTCTGTGGGGAATAAGTCAGGAAAATGACAGAGCTGTGGACATAACCACATATTGCCACGTGAATCCAGGGTTTCTCATCCTCAGTCATATTAACTTCAACTTTCAACAAGCATCTAGAGTTCTGAGAGTTGAAGTCCACACATATTAAAATGGCCAAGGTTGAGAAACACTACGTAGACTGTAAATATGACTTTTGAAGAGTGAGAAGCAGTCGGCTCAAAACAGAGATGTGAAGGCTTGAAAACCTCTTGAAGGGAATTTAGTGTAGCATGGAGAAGAAAGTCCACATTTTACTTCTCTATGTATAGTATGTATGTGTATATCCCTGAAAAATGCATGTCAAATTTAAAGTATTGCCAATAGTTACTGCATTTCTATCTCCCCAAAACATCTTTTTGAGATCAAATCCAAAGTGTTGAACAATCTCGATATAAATATTTATTAAGTGCATGTTGCCATTCTTATTATAAAGTTATGGTAGTGGGCTGCCGGTTAATTTATATCACTAAGCAATGTGCAACTTATGCACCTTTGGTTTAGAGCATCCAAGCTTCAAAGTAATGTCTTATAGACACTGGATTTGGAGGTCAGATTAGCTTTAAAGTGATAGCAATATTGTAAATCAGACTTCCCCAATACAGGGCACTTCAAATCTTTGAGTACAATCCCTCTTCTTCCACCCAACGAGGGCAGGTAGGGTGGATGGGAATAGTCTGGTAGATCTATGTTGTCAGTCTGAAGAAGGTTGTCTTAGGGTCAAGGTGCATGACCTTAGGACCACTTACAAAGTTTTCTCCCACTCCTCCCCCAAATTTGTGTGCAGCCCCATCCAAAAGTTGTTAACAAATGATAGATAGATGGATTAATTAAAAACATCTCATGTGCAGAATAATCACTTTAATAATGTAGAAACTTTCTTTTTTTGTTTTTTGTTTAAATCAGTCTTAATTCCTGGAGAAGACCCTGCAGGGTTTTTTTTATTAGATTTTTGGAAGTAGTTTGCCACTGTTTTTTTCCTAGGACACAGAGAGAGGATGACTGGCCCAAAATCACCAAGCTGGCTTTGTGTCTAGGCAGAACAAGAGCATACTGGTTTCTAGCCTGCAGTCTTTAGCCATTACACTAAGGTAACTCTTAAGTAGAATCTAGGAAATTAAAAATCATTGAGCTTATGATACACAATTAGTGTGTGTGAAACGTAGAATAAGCCACAGGTACAGTAAAGAATGAGATAATTTGTTTTTGTGATCATTTCTCAATTAATGGGTACTAGGTACTCTTCAACATCGTCATCAATGATTTGCACGAGGGGATAGATGGGGAACTCATCAAATTTATAATGCCTTGGTAAGGCCATACTTGGAATACTGCATCCAGTTTTGGTTGCCATGATGTAAAAGATATTGAGACTTTAGAAAGTGTGCAGAGAAGAGCAACAAAGATGATTAGGGGATTGGAGGCTAAAACATATAAAGAACAGTTGCTGGAATTGGGTATGTCTAGTTGAATGAAAAGAAGGACTAGGGGTGACATGATAGCAGTGTCCTGATATCTCAGGGGCTGCCACAAAGAAGAGGAAATCAAGCTATTCTCCAAAGCACCTGACCTCCAGAAGACCTCCAAGTCTCTTCCAACTCTGAAATTCTAAATGTCTATAGGTAGTTCTCAATTTATGACTGTAACAGAACCCAGAATTTTCTTCTCTACATCATGATGATAAGTTGAGGCATCCACATGACCAAGTTTACTTTTTTGCAGTGATTGTTAAGTGAACACTACAGTCATAAAGTAAAAGGGGTCATACACGCTTTATCAGTGGAAACCATATATTCTCAAAATCCCTCCCCTGGAAAGGGAAGCAATTGGTGCTTACTTTCCCAGGAGTGGTTAAAAAAAAGAAGGGCTAGAATCCATTGGAGGTAGTGGTAAGCCTAGCATGGACTGAACAGGAAGTCATCACCATGATCAAAGCAGAAAAAATGGATTGGGATCTGAAAAGACAGTACTCCTGCCACCTTTATTTCCAGTCAGTTAAGCAACTTAATTCTGGCCATGTAGAAAAATTAGTAAGTGCAGGGGGATGCAAGGGCACGCCTTAGTAAAAGTCACATTAGAATTTGTGAGAACAGCAAGAACTCTTTCTACTATATAAGCTGCAATCAGATAACATATGTTGTATAATAAAGAATAAGTAGTGATTGAGAGCCTTTTTAATATAGTGGTTAAGACATCAGGCTAGACACCAGAAGACCATGAGTTCTAGTCCTTCCTTAGGCACAAAGCCAGCTGGGTGACCTTGGGGCCAGATGTTCTATCAGCCCTAGGAAGCAGTGCACTTATTAGGCACACACCACTTCTGAAATCTTGCCAAGAAACCTGCAGGAATTTGTCCAAGCAGTTGCCAGGAATCAAGATTAACTCAAAGGCACCCCTCCCCCCCCAAAAAAGTAGAGATGACATCCCACTATACAGTAGTGATAGTCACTGCAGAATATATGCTGAATCAGCAACAACTGTTAATTGAAGAATGCTGGCAACAGGAATATTTAAATAGTGGCAAACCATAGTTTGTAAAAGATCCCTTGCTTGCAGTTTTCCCTTTAAGTAAACATAACATGGAAGATCAAGGATAGGGAAAACAATACATAGGAAATACAGGTTTCTAGAAATAGAGTATGAGCATCTGTGGAATTCTGCTTTTTTTTTGTTTTTTTAGTATCCTATTGACTCAATTCTGTTGATTTTAATATTCTGCTGCCGCCAGCTCTTACCTTGAAAAAACAAGTATAGCTGAAACTGCAGCATGATTTTTTAATTATGGTAATTCTTTCTTCATGTTAACTCTACTTGTTAGTTAGAATAATTAGAATCATATATGCACTTTTAGAAATCAGATAGGTACATGTGAATATTTCTCTCATATGTTGGGATTTTTACTAAAAACACAGACTATGCATATCCATCAATAATGTTCAATAATAGAAATGGTTGCCAGAATCTACTCTTAGGAGGGTAGAATTGAGCTTAGTCAAACTTTACACAAGTCATAAATCCAATCTGATGGGGTCAATTTTTCAAGAACTTTTATAAATTAGATTAAATATAAAAAGAAGGTTAAGAGGAACTGGAAGCATAAGAGAATGTACAAGGGAAACCTGCACTTTCACTCCCCCTCAAAGCTGAGCTCTTCCCATCCGATGTCTCGGTGGCAAAATTTGTGTAGGCCTGGAACGTTCTGGCGCATGAGTAGGTGGTCATTAAGGAAGACATCAGCTTAAGGTAGCAGCTCATGCCCCTAACAGCATTTAAAAGCTTGAAGGAAAGAGCTTTTGGAGACAACCTCCAAAAGGCACATGGACATGGAGAAGGAGAAAAATAACATGGCAACCTGCGAGGTGTTTGCCATATTTGTGTTTCTGCCTGATGAAGATGCCAACTATGCCTACACCAAGTGCAAAGTTATTGTGTTGCCGGAGGAGAAAGTAGAGGAGCAGGAAGCCCACTTGGCCACATTGAAGGAGGTAGGATAACAGCATGGAACTCAGAAGACCAAGAAAATTAGGAGATGTCCACCCTCAGTGGAATTGCACAACCAGTAGACGAAGCCTCACATATTTCTAGAGAAGAGATTTCACTCAGCATCCCATTAACAGCAAGGACAGAGATTGGATTGTCACAGAAACAAGGGATCTAATGAATTCCTGGAAAAGACATGTAATGGTGGTGGCTGACTCACTGCTAAGAGAAACAGACCTCCTGTTTACTCAGCCATATTGACCAGTATTTTGTTTCTCCTGTTTCATGTTGAAACAAATGGCACTGCTAGAAAAGACGGAAGAAATATATCTACAAATTACCGGTACAAGGATATGTAAGAAGGCAAAAGAGTTCTTCCCCTTGAGAAGTAAGAAATGACCTGCATCTCCACCAGGGCAAGTAAATCATGCAGATCAATTTTAAATGGTTGTCCACAATTTGTTTATTATAATGAATGGACGTTGCTTACCTGAACGTCCCTTCTCGGCGCGCTGCTGGAGAATAAACTAAATAAGAACACAGCTGGTTAAGCTTACAAAAATATTGATATAAAGTAAGTAATATGTCAGTGAGTAACAACTTTTTCATACTTTAGGATTAACCTTGTCACTGAAAACTTTAGGGCTTCAAAAAAGCATACTGATCTAGTTCATATCTTTAGGGTTTGTAAGTATTTGTTTAAGATTTAGTAGGTTGTGTGAATCCATTAATGATTAATGGTTAATCATTAATTAATGGTTAATTCATGAATGGTTAAGCAAACCATTCATGAAGTGATTTGCATACTCAATTTCACCCCTGCTCCAAATTCAAAGCAGATTACATTCAAGTACTGAATGGAAGTAGCAGCTGTTTTGTAAAGGAAGGAAGGACTTAAGAATCCCTTGGAACTCTAAGAATTGCAGTATAATTATGTGAAATGGAAAAGAGATTTGTTGTTTAGTTTTTCAGATAAGTGGCTGACAGCTCAGAACCCAAAGCTTATCAGGAATATGGCCTTCAGAGAAATTTCAGATTCTGGCTAGTCCCAATAAGGCTACAACTGAAATTTTGAAAAGCATTTCTATTCATCACCACTAGCAAACAAAACAGAAGTTATTTCATGATTTGATGTGGAAGTTGCAAAGTTACATCAAACTTGAATATACTGAAGATCAAGAGGGTTGAAATGTATTATAATAATTAAAGATTACTGCGTATGGTCCAAAATACTGAGGAAAGACTTTATGACTGCACTTTTGTCCTCATTTCATTCATTTGATTTGTTGGAATTTGTGTGTAAGAAATAGGTTGCCATTTGCTGCTGAGCACTGCATCTTATTCAAGGAACTATTACATGTCATTATTCCAACAGAATACAATCCACCCTTAGTTATAAAAGGCTTAATTCAGCAGACCAAAGCTGATTTTCAAGGATGCACCCAAGGTGATAAACCTGTTTCATAAGTGTTCTTGAAAAAACTTTGTACCATATTTAATAAGAATGTCTGTTATCTGATTATTTCACTTAATTTTTTGTATAACAGAGGATTCCTTGCAGATAAATCCAATAGTTATTTTGTATTCATCCAGGTTACTAGCAGTCCACATGGATTTGGTTCAAACATTATCCTATGGCATGATTTACCATATTTTTCGCTCCATACGACATACTTTTTTGTCTCCCAAAAGTGAGTGGAAATGTCTGTGTGTCTTATGGAGCGAATATTGCTGAAGTCCTGCCCATCCATCAGCCCCCACCCTTCGGCTGTTTTTGGCCTGTGTGTCATGTTTTCAGCCTCCTTGTGCCCCGTTTTCGGTCTCCGTGTGCCCCGTTTTCGGCCTCCACATGCTCCTTTTTTAGCCTCCGAAAGCAGGATGCCCAGAGGCTGAAAACGGGACACCCAGAGGGTGAAATGGGATGTGCGGAGGCCAAAAACAGGGTGCACAGAGGCCGAAAAAGGGATGTGTGGCGGCCAAATACGGGATGCACAGAGGCCAAAAACAGGAGTGCGTCTTATGGCCAGGTGCGTCTTATAGTGCAAAAAATATGGTAATCACGATTTGTTCAATAAATCACAATTGGCTTAGTCTAGGTCACATTTCAGCAAAAAAGAAGAAATTGAAGTGTGTGAAATTTGTATATTTTCTTTCTTGTAATGCAGGGGTCCCCAATCCCTGGGCCACAGACCTCATCTGCATATGTGGGGATCTAGGTAGCATGCAAAGCCATTCCCCACTACCCACCGATCCATGGAAAAATTAGTTTCCCAGAACATGATCCCTGGTACAAAAAAGGTTGGGGGGCTGCTGATCTACTGTGCTTCATTTTTTATTATAAATTTCTCCTATAGGTTTTGTTCCAAGCTACATTCTTTTCCCTTATGGTATGGCAGAAACATCTCATTCTTCCCGAGGCTGATGTCAGCCCTAGCTGCTTGACTTGAGTGCAGCTCCACATGCTTATTCCCAACAGCTACTATAATCTATGGCCAATCACTCAAACCCTCTCATGATTTCTTCTGCTGGCAGGATATGCCAGAGACAGAGTGAAGGAAAAGGCCCTATTTCCTTGACATGTTCAGTAGAAGCAAGAGGGTAGACAGGCTCAGTCACGAAGTCTTCCTGGCTTCCAAATGTTTTTAAAAGCTTTTCTTCCAGCAGGAAATCTCTTCCACCTTACTTCCTTGCTCTCAGTATGCTTCAGCATTTTTTTTACATTTCCCTCCCTCCCAAATAATTTCTAGAATTGCTGATTAACAAGGTGTCCTTCCATCAAAGTACTTATACTTTGTCCTTCTCACTCAATGCCTTTCCAGTTCCCTAAAAATTGAAACCACTGGCTGATTTTTGCTCCAGAGTTAGAATAACTTGAATCTAACAATAATTTGTTCAAGGTTCCTCACAGGGGCTTGCACTTTCCTTGACATAGTCTATGGAGGTGCTGGTGGTATCAGTAGCTAGTGTATTTTTATAGCTAATTTTCCTGTTACTCCTCCAGTTGTTTAAAAAATAAACTTTGCCTTAGAGCTATGAATTTCATAAACAACTCCTCTTGTTTCACAGTATTCTTCTTGATTCTAAAATTGAATTTACACGTCACATTAAATTTACTCCATTTACTCAAGGAAACACATTATGTATTTGTTGCTCTGAATTTACACTGATGAGCAAAATTTTCCAGATACTATACACCAGATTGTTTTCCTGTTTGCTGTTTCACCCAATTCTGGAACGTCTGACTCTCTGAATCCATCTGCTCTTACAATGATTGAAGTAGGTGTAGCTGGATTATAATAAGATTTCTCAGGCAGAGTCACTTGACAGCAATAGCAACAGCACTTAGACTTATATAACGCTTCTCAATGCTTTACAGCCCCCTCTAAGCGGTTTTTTACAGAGTCAGCATATTGCCTCCAAACAATCTGGGTCCTCATTTTACCGATCTTGGAAAGATAGAAGGCTGAATCAACCTTGAACCAGTGAGACTTGAACTGCCAAACTGTTGTCAGCAGAAGTAGCCTGCAATACTGCATTTTAATCATTGTGCCACCAAGGCTCAGTGGTGATAAACCAGTGGAGAATGGGTAACACAAATTATTGTGAATACTCAGCAGAGAAAAAGGGTGAACACGGGGGAAAAGGAGCAGTTTTGGAGATGGGAATGAAATCCATTAAAAAAATCAAACAAGGGAAATGGCATTTCCTTTCTCAGTTCTCCTTTTCCCCTCATATTTGCCTCCAAGTTGATCTCTGAACACTTCCAGATATTAGTGAATAAGTTGGCAGACAACTCAACGTCTAGACAGCCCTTTGGGTTAGTTCCTTATGTCAACAAGAACAGAGGTTATTGCTGACTAGTGATGTCAGCACCAGAAATGTCAGGACAAGGCCACAGTTTTTTCTTTCCTGCTTCTGAGCTTGTGTACTCTTCCGTTTCTGCTTTGCAGATGTAGTAACTGGAACTACACTGCAAACCTGCCTCCTGCCAAATCACTGGTTCAATGTTTTCCAGAGTTGTGTTTGGTCCTTAACATTCACAGAGGCCAAGTTTTACACTGAAGAGAGAAAAAAAGGAATAAAATAAACAGCCTAGTTAATGCAAAAAGCCAGTTTGGTGTGGTGGTTAAGGCATTAATCTTAATGCAGGCACATTACAAAAGAGTAATATCACTGAGGAACAAAATGGAAGTGTAAATGCACGCTGAGGAAAATTTAAGATTTCCAAATAGGTGTGTTCTTGCACAGGGAAAAGGAAATGATCACTTTATAAATATTTTAATTATTTATCAGTCATACACAACACATAATTCTAGAAGGCTAAACAGGCTGCAGAATAGAAATACAATATATTAGAAGAAAATACGTCACCAAAAAACACCAAGATGGGCTTACTCAGCAGCCTGGCTTGGCGCTCAGGGAAAAAGCCAGATATTTCATGCCATATGAAAGGATAGCAAGGTTGGGGTTCAAATCTGAGTGTGGGGAAAATGCTGCTCCAGGGGGAAGTCAGGGGTGAAATGCTCCCGGTTCAGACCGGATCACCTGATCCGGTAGCGATGGCAGCGGGTGGTTCGGAGAACCGGTAGCAAAAATCCCCCGCACCATGCCCAGCTGAGCCGCACGATCATCAGAGGCTTTTTTTTTTAACTTTTAAAAGCATTTTTTCTACAACCTCTTCCGATGAAAAAATGCTTTTAAAAGTAAAAAAAAGAGCCTCTGATGATCGCGCAGCTCAGCTGGGATCGTCAGAGGCTTTTCAAAGCATTTTTTAAAAAGCCTCTCTGACGATCCCAGCTGAGTTGCCTGATCGGCAGAGGCTTTTCAAAGCATTAGAAAAAATGCTTTGAAAAGTTAAAAAAAAAAAGTTGGCCACGCCCACCCAGTCACATTACCCACCACCACCACCACCAAGTCACGCCCACAGAACCGCTAGTAACAAATTTTACATTTCACCCCTGGGGTAAGTGCCTCCACAGAGAAGACATGCTTCCAACTGTCCATTAGATGGCTTTAATACAGAGGACCTGGAGCATCCTCTCATGCAGAAATTCATGGGATATTATTGGACTATATAGAGAACCTTTAGGTGATATACTGCAGCATTTAATTGCAGTTCCATTTGTACATACATTTCACAACATATTGGCTAGAAAGAAGTGGAATCAGACCACCCAGCATTCTTTAATAGAGATGTTCACATAATTTCTTGCCTTTTTCATTTACCGTATATACTCGTGTATAAGCCGACCCGCATATAAGCCGACCCCCCCAATTTTACCCCCCAAACTGGGAAAACTTGTTGACTCGCGTATAAGCCGGGGGGTGGTGGAAAATGCAGTGGCCACTGGTAAATTTCAAAATAAAAAAAGACTGGTCAAAAGTGCGAGGACCTGTCAGAAATCACTTTTTTCAGCCCTCTGGGTAGTCCTTTTGTGCACATGGACTACTCAGAGGGCTGAAAAAGTAATTTTTGACTGGTCCTCGCACTTGTGACCAGTCCTCAAACTTACAACTGTCCTCACATTTTATGTTTTTGCCCTATCTTGTCACCATGGTGAAGAGAAGAAGTTGTGAAATGAGTGACATGGTTTTAAGAATGCTGCATGGGCATAAATGTGAGGATGGTCACAAGTGTGAGGACCAGTCAAAAATAACTTTTTCAGCCCTCTGAGTAGTCCATGTGCACAAAAGGATTACTCAAAGGGCTGAAAAAAGTGATTTCTGGCAGGTCCTCGCACTTTTGATCGGTCTTCGCACTTATGACTGGTCATCATTTATGCCCATTGTAGCATTCTTAAAAACGGTGTCACTCATTTCACAACTGCTTCTCTTCACCATGGTGACAAGATAGGGCCAAAACGTAAAATGTGAGGACAGTCGTAAGTTCAAGGACTGGTCACAAGTGCGAGGACCAGTCAAAAATAACTTTTTCAGCCCTCTGAGTAGTCCATGTGCATAAAAGGAGTCCATGTGCATAAAAGGAGAGGGAGGAAGAGAGGAGGAGAAGAAGAAAGGAAGAGGAAGTAGGGAGGAGAAGAAGGGAGGGGAAGAGAAAGTAAGAAGGAAAGAAAAGAGGTGGTAGGTTTGAGGAGAAAGATTGCTGTACAATAAAAAAGATGAAAGGGAAGAAAACCAACCCCAAACACATATAAAGATATTAAGATAAAGAATGAATTGTTAAACTTTAAAGAATAAAAGAGAACAAATATGAATAAATAGCAATAATTAGAAACACACATACAAACATACAATGTATTTTCTTTGAACAGAATGGACGTTGGCTTACCTGAACGTCCCTTTTCAGGGCGCTGCGAATACATTCCAAGGCTGGGATGTTCATCTTCTCGTTGCTGGGAACTGAGTGCAGATATTCAAATTTCTCAGTTGGGCTCCGCCCCCTCTGTGCTCCACTTGTCAGTCTGTTCATGAAGTTGCGGCCAAGCGTCAGTCAGAGACCAAGAGTCCTTCAACCTACACAATTGCAACTCCAACCAAACAATAACAACCATCACATGCTAACCAGAGTAGGAAGCCTCAATAGGGAGGGTAAGGAATGTATTCGCAGCGCCCTGAAAAGGGACGTTCAGGTAAGCCAACGTCCATTTTCCAGTGCGCTGCTCATACATTCCAAGGCTGGGACATACCCAAGCTTACAACTCCTGGGCGGGAGGCTGACTGCAACCCCCACCTCAAATTCAGGCCGAATGAACTTGCTGCAGGACCCTGCGACCGAATGAAGCCTCGGCCGAAGCAAGTGAGTCGATCTTGTAATGTTTTATGAATGGCGAAGCCGAAGACCATGTGGCCGCTCGACATATGTCTAGAATAGAGGCCTGTGTAGCCCAGGCCGCGGTGGTAGCCGCACTGCGTGTAGAATGAGCAAGGATGCGTCCAGGCACCGGCCTAGCATTACGTTCATATGCGGTAGAAATACAGGCCTTGATCCAACGAGCAATGGTTTGTGAAGAAACCCTACGGCCCAAGGTGGCAGGATGGAATGAAACCAGGAGAGCTTCAGTCTGTCGGAAACAAGCCGTACGTTTCAAATATCTGCGGAGAGTCCTCCGGACGTCTAGCGTGTGCCAACTTTTCTCCTTAGGATGCTGTGGCGACGGACAGAAATCTGGAAGGACCACCTCCTCGGCCCGGTGAAACCTTGAATTCACTTTAGGTAAGAACGCTGGGTCCAACCTCATCACCACCCGGTCTGCATGAAAGATGCAAAGGTCTTTACGCATCGATAGAGCTGCCAGCTCCGATATTCTCCTGGCCGACGTTACGGCTAGAAGAAATGCTGTCTTAAATGAGAGAAATTTCAGGCTAATGGAACCCAAGGGCTCGAAGGGATCAGACGTCAGGGATTGAAGCACAAGCTGTAGATCCCAGGTGGGGTAACGATGAATGGTTGGTGGCGAGAGGTTAGAAGCACCATGGAGAAAGTCCCGTATCAGGGGTTCATGAGAAAGGCTGCGATGAGGGTCGCATACCAGCACCGTAGCAAGCGCAGCTACCTGACGCCTCAGCGTTGCCGGTGCCAGTCCCTTCCGTAAACCAGCTTGTAGAAAGCCGAGGACGTCCACAACTGAGGCCAAAGTAGGATCCACATGGCAGGAAGCACACCAGGTAGAGAAGGACCTCCACAAAGCCTCGTATATCCGAGTCGTCGACGGACGCCTTGAGGATTGGATGGTATGTATCACGTCGTCCGGTATCCGAACCTTCCTCAGCCGGATCCTCTCAAGTGCCAGACGGTCAATCGGAGCCACTGAGGCTCTGGGTGTGCGATGACCCCCTGACAAAGAGAGATCCGATGCTGAGGTATGGTCCATGGTGGAGAGATGGAGAGACCTACCAGATCGGAGTACCAGGACCTGCGCGGCCAAAGGGGTGCCACGAGTAGAATCTCCGCTCGCTCCTTCATGAGCTTCCGAATGACTCGAGGCAACAATGTCAGTGGTGGGAAAGCGTAAAGAAGTCCCTTTGGCCAAGGGCAGCGCAGTGCGTCGCAACCTTCCGCCCCCGCGGTGGGATAGCGGGAATAGAACCTGGTCAGGTGGGTGTTTTGAGGCGTCGCGAATAGATCCACCAGAGGTTGGCCATACCTCTCCACTATGTCCCGAAACACCTGAGGGTGGAGCTGCCACTCCGCCGGATCCAGCGTCTGCCTGCTGAGCCAATCGGCTTGGACATTCGCCTGACCAGATATGTGGTCGGCCTTTATGGACAGGGTATGTCTCTCCGCCCAACTCATTAACTTTTCCGCCTCTATCATCAGGACCTTGGATCTGGTGCCTCCTTCTCGATTGATATGCGCTTTTGTAGTTATATTGTCGGTGAGAACCAACACATGCTGATTCTCCAGAGCAGGTCGAAAATGCTGGAGCGCGAGACGTACGGCTCTCAACTCGAGGAAATTGATGCTGAACGACTTCTCCGTCGCCGACCACATTCCCTGTGCTACTTGATCCAGCAGGTGAGCCCCCCAACCTTGGAGACTGGCATCCGACGTCAATACTAATCAATCGGGCTCCAAGAACGTGCAGCCCTTCCGAAGCGCCGGGGAAATCCACCACCGTAGGGACAAGCGAACCTGAGGTGGTACTAGCACGGGTGAAGTGGAGGTGCTTCGGCCTGACCTCTGGTGCGGCAACAGAAGCCATTGTAACGGGCGAGAGTGTCTGCGTGCCCACGGAACTATGGCTATGCACGACACCATCTTCCCCAACAGCTGCGACAACCGAAGGGGGGAGACGGACCTTTGCGCTCGTATCTGAATCGCCAGGCTGGTAATGTCTCGAATCCTCTCCGGGGATAGGAAAACTTGACCTTTGATCGTGTCGATCACAGCGCCCAGATGCAGTAATCTCGTGGTCGGTATGAGATGGCTCTTCTGCCAGTTGATTGAGAAGCCGTGAGACTGAAAAACCTGGAGCACCCTCGCCATGTCGGTAGTGGCCTGCTGAACGGAGGACGACAGAACGAGTACGTCGTCGAGGTAACAGAGGATACGTATTGAAAGAAGACGTATTTGCGCTGCCACCACTGCCACCAGCTTGGTGAATGTCCTGGGGGCGGAGGAAAGCCCGAAGGGCATCGCACAGTACTGGTAGTGCCTGTTGCCATATGCGAAGCGGAGGTACTTGCGGTGGGCTGGATGGACAGGAACATGCAGATAGGCTTCCCTGAGGTCCACCGACTGCAACAAATCTCCTTGCCTGACGCACGCCAAAATGGATCTCAGGGACTGCATTTTGAATCGGCGGTAGCTGATGAACCGGTTCAGGCGTTTGAGATTCAGAATACCTCTCCAGCCGCCTGAGGACTTCGGTACCAGGAACACCGTGGAATAGAACCCGGAGCCCTGCTGAGAGTGTGGAACGGGTTCTATAGCCTTGATGGACAACAAATGGTGTATCTCGGCCTCCATCAGGCTGCGCCTTGAGGTGAGGACCGGCATCGGACAACAAATAAAGCGACTGGGGGGAAAGTCCAGAAATTCCAGGCAAAGTCCGTGCTGTACAGTGCGTAGTATCCAAGGTTCGCTTGTCGACTCGGCCCATTGAGGGAAGAACCGCTGAAGACGTCCCCCAATGGCTGCTAATAGTTCTGAGTCATTTGCCCCGTCTGAAGGAGCGAAAGCCGGATCCACGAAACTGTCGCTTCGCTGGGGCAGAGGTCCGGCCTCGGTCGCGAAAGGGCTGCCGATCAGGGGCGCGATCGGCGCCCTGGGCGAAGGATCTCTGATTGAATTGACCACCAGAAGAGAAGGTCCGATAAGACTGCCTCTGGGAGTAAGGAGTGTATCGTCTTTCAGGGCGGCGGTAAGAGGAAGGCAGAACCTTCCGCTTGTCCTTGTCTTCAACCAACAGTGGTTCTAGCGCCGCTCCAAATAAGGCCGGTGCCTTATAGGGCGCCGCTGCCAGCTTCCATTTCGTCTTAGCGTCCGCCCTCCAATTTCGAAGCCAAAACATACGGCGAGATGTCACCGTCGAAGATAAGGCGCGGGAAGCGAACTTTGCAGCATTAAGGGATGCATCTGCTGAATACTCCGCTGCTGCCACCAATTTATTGACGTCCTGATGGAGTCTAACGTCATCTGGAGGCAATCTCTCCTGCAACTGGCGGAGCCAGAGTAAGGAGGCCCGTGTGAAGAAGGATGTAGAAGTAGACGCTCTAACTGCCCATGCGGCAGCCTGGTGAGTTTTTCGGAAGGATAATTCCACTTTCCTGTCCTCCGAACGGAGTCCATCAACGACATCTCCCGAAAGCACCGATGAGGAGGACAAGGCAGCCACTGGAGCATCCACAGTGGGTAGGGACAAGAGGTTATCTAATTCTGGTGCCGAGCAATAAAGTTTCTTGTCCAAAGAGCTAGGAGCTGTCAACGAACCGGGCTGATTCCACCCACTCTGAACTACCTCCGTGAAAAGAGGAGGGCAAGGAATAACGTCCTTGTCAGGTCTTGAAACCTGAAACAACGGGTCATGAGGCAATAGGGCCGGTTGAGACCCATCAGAAACAGCCGGCGTTAGTCCAAATTTTGTGGTAATTTTGGCCTTATGGAGCAAGGACTTAAAGAGCACCGGGCGAAAGAGGCCCGTAAAAGCAGGCTGTTCAGGCAAAAGCCCTTCGTCTTCCGAAAGCTCCATGTCATCTGGGTATCCTTCACCTTCATCCGAATCAGTGGAAGAAGCACAGTCCAGTTGAGAGGAAGTGGAAGGTTTGTCCGCCAGGCAACTCCGGCTAGAGGCAGAGCGATTAGGCAGATATCCAGAAGAGCTTCCTTGCTGGAGGCTCGCTGTCAGAACTTTAGCCAAGGCGTCAGACAGAACAGAGTGGATATCCACCTGAGCAGCAGAGGCCGGGAGATGCTGGCTAGACGAAGGCGGCTGAGGAGGTGGAGCGCTCTGAGACAGTCCAGGTTGAGACTGCCCTTGAAGAGATGTCCCGGGTTCAGAAGTCGAGCCCAACGGGAGATGGCTGCCGCTTGTCGCTGGGGGATCCCCCGTGGACTCCGGAGGCATATGATGCGGCAGTGGGCCGAAGACAGGCGGCACGGTCATAGCCTGGGCAGAGCTCGCAGTCAGATGGGATGCCTGCTTGGCTTTGTTATACTGGCGCTCCAGGGCATTGTGTCGCCGCATCAAGTCCTTCTCTTGAGCTGAGGAGCCTTTAGACTTGGCCCGATGAGATCTGGCCCCCTTGCTCTTGTCTTTGGCTTTTAATGGCGTGGGGGCAGGTGCCTCCGCAGACACAGAGCTGATGACCTCCGGCTCCAAATCTGATGACAGGGGCGAGTCTGCCATCCTTAATCAGCCAGGGAAATTTGTCAGGCACCAACTGACAGTTCGTATGTAAGGGCGACGCAAACTGTCACCACAAGCTCCCTCTCTCCTTTGGGCAAGAGGCTAGACTCAAAGTGTCAACAAACGCCTCAGTCAATGCTGTGACAGCTCCGGGCGCCAGGCAAATGGCTGCCGTGGAAGACCAACCGGCAGATAAAATGGCGGCCGTTAGCAACGGAGCGGCAAACTGGCTGTCAGATAGAATGGCGGCCGTCAGAAACAGCTCAGGGACCAGCTGTCAAACAAAATGGCGGGCGTTCAGAACGGAGCGGCAAACGAGCTAGGCCGGTCGGACACAGCAGTAAAATGGCGGCCGATCGAAGCCGCGAGCAAATTGACAGCCGTTAGAACAGCCCGGCAATAAAGGGGGAAGAGAAAGAGCCGTCCTTTACTCGCAAAAAGTCCGGGCGCCCAAGAAACACAGAAAAGCCTCACAGTTAGGACGATGCCCCAGGAGCTAGAGGAGAAACCTCGGAGTGTGTCGCTGAGCCTGGACAGTGACTCCGGAGCCGCCAAGTAATGTAAAATAATAAACGTGCTGGCGCTGAGGCGGAGGCGGTTATACCGGCTCACCGGTGGACCAGCTCAACCGCCGGCGGCTAAACGCCTCTTCGGATCTGCCCAGCCGGGTCAGAATCCGGGAAGCTGTCACGATGAAAGGAAAGCGCTGCGGAGCGGCCTGGAGCCCCAGACGCGGCAGCGCAGTTTGACAGCAAGCGAATAACAACGGAGCAGCAGCCAGCAATTAGAAAGAAATAAAATGAACTAAAACTAACTCACTACAACGACAAATACGACAAATACAAAAAAACACTAAACTAACTAGCTAACCGGATCGGGAGAGCACAGAGCAAAAACTGACACACGTTCCCTCAGCAACTGAGTGAACAGACTGACAAGTGGAGCACAGAGGGGGCGGAGCCCAACTGAGAAATTTGAATATCTGCACTCAGTTCCCAGCAACGAGAAGATGAACATCCCAGCCTTGGAATGTATGAGCAGCGCACTGGAAAATATTTGGCCGGTTCACAAATTTAAACAGTGTTTAGTCATTTCACTTAAATTTACAGTTTCTATATTTCCTTTTTGCCATATTTATTCCTCATCTATTTTTTAGATTTTTTATTCTATTTTTAAAAAAACCAATATTACCCTTCATCCTCATCTCTAATCTTAATCAAATTCAATTTTTCACTTCTATTCTATATTATACCCCTTCCCATTGTCATCTATTTTTATATCAATCCTCACATTGCTTAATTATGTAATATTACAGTTGTTTAATACAACTGTAATCAACATTTTAATATAAATCAATTAGTTATATAACTATCTTTTTTGTATATTAATCAATATGAAAATGAATATTCCAATTATTTCCATGCAATCCAATTTCTTACAAATCAATTAATTATATTTACCAATAATAATAAACCAAATAATTTCCCCCAATATTCTTCCAAACCACAACTTAACCATTTCTGCTTTCAACACAATATACAATTAATAATATCTCAATTATTACAATTCCCTATTTAAATTGAGCTTTTTTTTCTTTTGTATTTTAAAATCTTGAACTCCCCTCTTTTGCCATTTGTCATAAATTTCCATTGTTTGCACCAACCTTTTTTGATGAGGAAAAAGAAAAGAAATTTGCCTTAGCAAACAGCAAAGCCAACAAGCTGTTTTAGTTTCGCTTTTGGTTTCAGCACAAGGAGAAAAAAAAATGTGCTCTTTGTAGCAGGCACCTTTTTGCAGCCGGCACCGATCTTCTCATTTGTTTTCTTTTAACCCTGATCAGCTGTAAGGGGGGCCTTTGAAGCCCCCCCCCCCCCCCCAAAATTTAAAGATTTTTTTTTCTCTAGCCATCAGCTGGAACTCAGGAGGCAGTCCCAATAGATTGGGAGTGGTGGGGTAAGCAAACCCCGTTCTCCCGCTGTTTCCTAGCTTGCAGGGAAAAAGTCATTTTTTTCGTGACCCGCGTATAAGCCTAGGGGGAGTTTTTCAGCCTGAAAAAACGGGCTGAAAAACTTGGCTTATACGCGAGTATATACGGTATTTGTTGCATCCAGAAAAATAATGCATTTTGAGACTTGCAGCCCTGAAGCAGAGAATGCAGCAATACCTGATTGAAGTAAAGAAGGTCAGATCAGCAACCTGAAGACAATTGTTACATTCTGCATCTGAATGTAATATAGTGAATGTAAGTCAGTGCAATTTCATTACAGGTAGTCCTCAACTTACAACAGTTCATTTAGTGACTGGTTCAATGTTACAACGACATTTTTTGTAGTGAAAATTTTTCAAGATGGTTAAACTAATTGTATTAATATTTTGTTATTAATATTGATATGTTTATTATGATTATTGTTGTATCTCTACTTAAAACTAGTTGTGCCCAGACAACATGCTGTTCAGATAGATATAGAACTTTTTATGTTTACTTTAAAAAATGTATCAATAAAACATGTTTGAAAAAAAAAGTTACAATGGCATTGAAAAAAGTAACTTATGACCATTTTTCACACTTACGACCATTGCAGCATTCCCATGGTCATGTGATCAAAATTCAGAGGCTTGACAACCAACTCATATTTATGATGGTTGAAGCGTCCTGGTATCGATTGTATTCTGCAACCTTCTGATAAGCAAAGTCAATGGGGAAACCAGATTCACTTAACAATCGTCTTACTAAGTTAACAACTGCAGTGATTCACTTAATAAATGTGGCAAGAAAAGTCATAAAATGGGGCAAAACTCACTTAATAAATTTTTTACTTAGCAGCATAAATTTTGGGCTCAGCTGGGTTTGTAAATTGAGGATTACATGTACTAGATGGCTGTTTTCTACATGACTTTTAAAATTACTGTTTTCCACTTGAATCATACTTAATAGTGCCAAAGAAAAACTATAATAACTCAATATAAATACAAATAAGCATTAGAACTAAGATAAATTATATATTCAAAACATTTAACATTTACAAGATGTTTTAACATTTAATACCCTAAAATCAAATGCATGTACATTATATAGTATATAGCATATATGTTGTAGAATATTTCATATATTTTGTTTTGTATATATAGTGTGTAATATTGTATACAATATTTTGATATGTGTGTGTTTGTATATGTATGTGTACAGTGTGTGTGTGTGTGTGTGTGTGTGTATGTATGTATGTGTAAACAATATTTCATTAAACAAACTTTAGAAACATATAACATATAGGCTGATGTCTGGCAGATTGAATCTCGTCTTTCCTAGCCCAGTGCCAGCACCCATGCTGGGTGGAAAATTGGAGAGGTGTCTAACATTCAGTAACTTTATTATTAAGGGGAATTTTTTTTTCTCTTCTGAGACATTTTGTAGGAAATAGATTGCTTTTTACCAACCTAAATTATATTTAATTTGGCTGAACGCTTTAAATTTTGCAGGTATCTTACATATTTTTCCAATTAAAAAATGCAATTTAACACGATACATGGCCGGCTAGCCCAATGGTTCAGTTTGGGTCTGTTTACATCTTACTTTCACACATTTTGATTATCTGTCAATCTCAGAAACAGAGGGGGGCACTGAACTTCCCCAAATTTGACATGGATTAATAGAAAGCAGCCCTGTAATTCATAGCCTTGAACAATCAGATAGGTATGCTCACTTTAGGGCACAGTGTTGCATTTCGAGTATCTGGTCCTGACGTCAGGCATTCCTGGCATATTGTCAAGTATTATGAATAATGCTTTATGATTAGATTAGAGAAAACCTTGGGGGTGGCAGCAACAGTGACTTCTGTCCTGAATATGTTTCTTTGCCACTGTGTCTAAGATGCTGAAGTCCTGTAAAGCCAAGCGCTTCCAATAGGAGTTGTCAACTTTGCTGCACCCTCTAGGGTTTGACCCAGGGAACAGCATATGTTCCTTTCCCCCACATTCTCTTGGCCTATTTATCTTTCTGCATTTCTTTCTGGCCCCTCCAGGAAACTCCCTCTCATCACACCCCTCCCCACTTCACTCCAGCCTCGTTTCCTGAGTTCTCTGGCCAGGTTTACCTTCATCACTGCTAGGCTATGTTTGCATTTCACTCTGTCAGCTTTCCTTTCCTCCAATGCCTTCCCCCTGTCCCTCCCCCACTCCATCCTCTCAAGAATTGCCCTGAGCCAAAGTTAGCTTGTCAGGTAGCCACACATCCGGCCTGAAGCTGCCAGGTCAGCTAGAGCCACCCTCCAGATCTCCTCTTGGACTAGGATTGTCAGCAGCCTTTCCGTGTCTCAGGGGAGTTAGGTATGTGCTTTTAATTGTCGGGGGAGGGATACCCTTTACTCACTTGAAGCATTTCCTTTGGATCTGGCCTGCCAATAACTGCTAGACAAGGAATTTGCCCTCTCCCTGTCAGTTTCTACAAGCAATCTTTTTGCCTGAGAGAAATTCAACAGGCGATGTATTCTCCTTTGGGGCACAGTCCTATTGGGATCTACGTCCAGTTTGGTTCAGACTAGACAAAGCCAATAAAGTCTTTGTTTAACAGAACAGAATAGAATAATAGAGTTGGAAGGGACCTTGGAGATCTTCAAGTCCAACCCCCAGCTCAAGCAGGAGTCCCTACCTATACTAGATGGCTTAGTGACTAAGACACTGAGCTTGTCAATTAGAAAGGTCGGCAGTTCGGTGGTTTGAATCCCTAGTACAGGTCTCCTGTGTGAGCTGCCGGTTGGACTAGATGATCTCCAAGGTCCCTTCCAACTCTGTTACTGTTACCATTTCAGACAACTGGTTGCCCAACCCTTCTTAAAAACTTCCAGTGTTGGAGCACCCACAACTTCTGGAGTTGGGTTTCTTCCCATCAGGAGTTGCACATTATCCCTCAAAGATACAGGTGGTCCTAGTTTAACAACTGGTCATAAAACAACTGTTTGAAGTTATCCTGGTGATAAAATGAGTGTTTTTTGCCCAGTTAAGCACCCTTGGCTGCCATAAATGGTTGTGCCACCCACCCTACATGACTGCATGTTGAGCAGATCAATTTTACCACTGATTTCAGCACTCCACAAACACATTACCATGATTTATGATTTTTTGGGGTCAGTTTTGGGCAAAAAAATCACCCATTCAAACGAATGGATTTGCTTACTCACAGCAGCATTCGCTAAATAACTGCCACAAACAGATCAGGCTCGAAAATGACTTCTGGTCATGTGGGCATCTTGACTTACAACTGTAATGATTTAACAAACATAATTCCAGACTCAATTATGGTAGTTAATGAAGGATAACCTCTAAAAACTCCCCCCCCCTTTCTCAGCTGTGATTCTTTAGGGATAGGTGGCCAAAACCATTTTCTTCTTTGAAATGGACTAGGTTTTCCAAATATATATGCTTTGGCTTTTTTTTTTTAGCCTAGTAAACTAATTGCATGCTCGACAAAAAAATTGTTTTGTGCAACAATGACACTCTTTCCTGAAGTGAGAGGCCTTGTCACAGTCCCTCATGCCTTACTCACTTCCCATTTGGATTACTGCAATGTGCTTTACACAGGCTTGCCCTTGAAGAGCAGTTGGAAGTTGGTCCAGAAGACAGCAAAACATGCAGTGTTGGTGTTTCTACTGTGTTTCCCCCAAAATAAGAACCTGTCTTATATTTTTTTAACCCCAAAATAAGCTCTTGGCCTTATTTTCGGGGAGGTCTTATTATTTTGGGGCATGCTGAGCAAGACGGGGCTCCTCTTGCTGTCTTACCTGATTACCTGTCTCCATAACCCTATCCAGAGGAAATGGCGGGAACCGGCTGCACATGGTTTAAATATTTCCGGGAAGGGCTTATTTTAGTGCATGTGCTCAAAAGCCCAATTGTGCTTATTATCAGGGGATGTCTTATTTTCAGGGAAATAGGGTAGGTTTGCCCAAAATACACCTGGGTGTGGCACAAACTACACTGGCTTCCAGTTTCCTTCTGGGTGCTGGTTATCACCTTTAAAGCCCTACATTGCACTGGACTAGAAGATCATTTGTGGGACTGAGAATATCCACATGCCCTACCAGATTAGATTAGTGTAGGCACCCTCCAGGTCCTTTCCCTAATATTTTGCCATCTAGTGGAACCTCAGAAGCATGCCTTTTCTGTGGTGGCACCTACCCTATGGAATACTGTCCCCAGTGATTTGGCAGCCTCCTACCCTTTTAGCCTTTTGGAAGGCCATCAAGACCTGGCTTTTTTCCCAGACTCAAGGTTAGAATGAGGATATTGGGACTTGTTAGTGGGACATCCCAAGGGTATGATTGAGGTTATGATTTTTTGACTTTGTGGTTTATGATTTTTTAATTATTGATTTTATTGTTTTAAATTATGTTTAAAATGCAGTTGTACAAGTCTTTTAAATAAATACCGGTAAATATATTTGGAAGAATAATAAGATATCACAGGAACAGAACAGAACAGAATTCTTTATTGGCCAAGTGTGATTGGACACACAAGGAATTTGTCTTGGTGCATACACTCTCAGAGTACATAAAAGAAAAGATACATTTGTCAAGAATCATAAGATGCAACACTTAATGATAGTCATATTAGCAAAGAGTCAATATAAATCTTAAGGATACCAGCAACAAGGTTACAGTTATACAGTCATAAGTGGGAGGAAATGGGTGATAGGAACGATGAGATGATTAGTAGTAATGCAGACTTAATAACTAGTTTGACAGTGTTGAGGGAATTATTTGTAAGAAAACATAACTGAGAAAGAAACAGAATCATTCATTTAATAGCTTCTGAAATTATTACAGTCCTTGACTTACAACAGTTCACTTAGTGACTGTTCAAAGTTACAACAGCACTGAAAAAAGTAACTTATGACCATTTTTCACGCTTACGACCGTTGCAACTTCCCCATGGTCAAGTGATCAAAATTCAGATGTTTGACAACCAACTCATATTTATGATGGGTGAAGTGTCCTGGTATCAGGTGATCACATTCTACAACCTTCTGACAAGCAAAGTCAATGGTGAAGCCAGATTCACTTAACAACCATGTTACTAGTTTAACAACTGCAGGGATTCACTTAACAAATGTGGCAAGAATAGTCATAAAATGAGGCAAAACTCACTTAACAAATTTCTCACTTAGCAACATAAATTTCAGGCTCAACTGTGGTCATAAGTCAAAGACTATGCTTCTATGCTTCTCTCTTTCAGCCTCCAGGTTGAAGGTCTCCTTCATAACTTTTTCCTCATGAATAAAATAGTAGAGTCAAAAAGGATAAAAGATGACCTGACAGATATTTTGGATGTCAAATAGCTCACAAAAAATTTGTGAGCCATAACAAACCCATAACAAACCTCCTCCACTGTGCTTAAAAATAAGTTAGCCAATATGCTACATGTGATTACCTTTGTAGTCTTACTAATCAACTGTATGCTAAAAAGAAATACCATTAAAAACTTGTCTAATTGTTCCCAGAAAATCATCAATCTTCTAACCACTTCTTTTAAAAAGGACAAATCACAGATCGTTATTTTCCTTCCCAAAACTATTAAAAAGATCATTCAAACTCTAGCAATACTAAAAAAAACCCCAAAAACCAGCACAATAAACAGCAAGAAAATGTTTATATATACTAATTGTTTCCATTTTAGGATAGCAGTTACTATTAAAGATCTAGCATTTAATAGTTGAGTAAGCTTGACACAATTCAAAAATCACATGAACTAGTTTTGTATATATGTTTACATTGTGGCAAAGGTACAATGCATAAATGTGAATGTGTCCAGAAATTTCTATACTGTAGTGAATGTTGATGAACAAGACAGCATATTATAACAAGAAAAACCTGCATGTTTCCTTATTTGAAAGTTTCTAAATAACTTTTTCTAAGCATATAGCTCTACATGTTGTAATATCTAACTCAAAAAAATATCCCCCTGGGATGTTGTATAGATTTTATTTACAATGAGGTAAGGGCAAGAAATAAAATCTGATTTATTGAATGAGCCACATTAATTGAATTCATCAGCATGCTAAATCAAAGCATACTGTTTATAAAATAAAGTCCTTGGATTCACAAACCCAAATTACATTTTGACTTAGATTAAAATATGAACCCACTCATTAAAAAAAAGAGCATGTAATGAGGCTATTCCCATATCTATGAGATGGAGATTAGGAGAGGGTGAAAACAGGCAAAATAGCAGGAAGAAAAAATGCAGCTGGAGAAGGTAACAATTTCCAAATTTTCAGAATGGCACAAAGAAATAGAACTATTTTCTCCTCCGAATGAAGTTTACTACATCTTGGGTCAACAAAATGACTGAAAAATAATTAAATAGAGGTAGACTTTGCAAGAGTTTTAGAGTTGGATTGCTAGTTTCAACTCACCACTCTGAACAGGTGACTGTAAGCCAGTCCAGAAGGGTCCATGGAGAGTGGTCAAAAAAGTCAAAATGATGGCCATAATTGTGATTATGATTATTTTAATTCCCCGTCGTAGACACCCTCGGATCAGCGATTCCTTAACGTAACAAGCTAAAAAATAAATAAAATAAAATCCGTCTCTTCCAGATAGGATGGACAAAATTCACATTCTATTTTCTGTTTCAAATAACATTTCTGTTCTCACTCCTTTTGGTAATGCTTTCTTCATCTATATATTTATTTCCAAGTACAAAGTAAAGACTCACTTGATTCAAGTAGACTCCTAACAACTACATGAACATATCCTCAATTTTTTTTTAATGACACTATGGAAGGGGATCACCATTGCCTTCTTTTAAGAATGTTTTTTTCAGTCTCCCAGCTAGCCAACAATCCTGGCATTTGATCGAAATTCCCCCATTCACGAATTAACTAAGTATAACTCAATTTGAAGTGCACAAGTTGAAAAATCTCGTCTCACGATAAGAGCTGCATAATACACATTCACAAACAATTGATTATATATATGGAACTTAGTTATACATTTATTGTACTGTAGGAAGAATAACTAGCAAGCATAGGCCTGGATGACATAAAAAGCAGATGAAAATATGTAACGAACCAAATATATACTGTAAATCTGTGGTGTTGGTTTGATGTAAATGAGAAGTTATGGCTGCTACAGTATCTGCTTATCTGGCTGGAAGTAAGCCCTATGAACTCAATGAAGCTTACTTCTCAGTAGACCCAGGTAGCACTGCAAATTGTGAGACAGCTGTAACAGACCACAGATGCAGAAATTACATTGTTCCACAAGGTGTGTTTCTAGTATATAAGGCTTGGCAATTGCACAACAACACCAACACAGTTGTCATCATTTGTCTTCCATTGCTTTCCCCCATGGATGTTCAGCGAAAGCACTGAGAACAGGGGGCCTTGCATATCCCATAAATCACACAGAGCTTGGCAGTCCACATATCTTTGTATTGCAATAGTTTTCCCAAACCTTCTACCCTCCAGAGAGTACCAAGTCAAAAAACACATCTGGAGGATACCAAGGTGGAGAAAGCTATTCTGTATCTTTTGGATTATCCAGGTTCCTCTTGATTTTCCCCTTAAGCAAAGAAAAGTGTAATTTCTATAAAATTTCTGATGTGCCAAAAGTTTTTGCACGAGCCAAGCAATTATTGAGTAGATCTTTGAAGTAATTCTTGGAATTTTTATTCCCAGTTTTAATCAGACAATATTCCCTAGGAAGTCATTGAATACAGAAAAATGAATTTAGTATTTAGCCCAGGAATAAAACTTCCTTCCTTCTTTCTGAGGCACACTTTATAGGACCCTGCTCTTTTTCTTTATGTCTACATCTCCGGAGACCACGACTATCAGCTATTCTAGTAGCACAGCCACCATCTGCTAGATTGTCTTTATTCCTTCCTGCAGATGCTAAATGCTACAGTGGAAATGCGGAAAGCTTTCAACTATGAGCAAGGAAAACAGATTAGACATAGGGCTGAAATAAAGAGAAAGGGCACCGAACAGGCAGGAGTATCTTTCAAGGTGCATGGTCTGACTTAACAAACATTTATCTTCACACTTCCTTTTGGAGGTTATTTGCAGCAACCCACCCCACACCCCCCAAAAAAGTCTGGCACATTATTAAACAATCAGGATGTAAATACAGGGTAACTCAGCAAAATCTGCCAGTGACATAAGCAACGAGCATTTACAGGGAAAAATCAGTAGACCAAAAATGCTCCCTGGATTCATGCTTCAGCCACTTTGGGATTCATGCTTCACCAATTTGACATTAAAACACCAGCAAAAGCAACCTATTAATAATGCCTGAGAGTGTTATGAAGGAAATGGGAGGATGATTTAAAAAAAAAAACTGGCACTCTTACCCAGACAGTATCCCATTTGAAAGCTCCCCTGCCCCAGCACTGAAGCCAAAATATGATGCTAATATATAGTAGTTCTCTGGCTAACAATTTGACAGGCAGAAATTTATGCTGCTTTACACTGCAACATCTCAGTGGCTCCTGAAGGTTTACAATATCATCTAAAACACCCATGGCAAAGGGAAGTATATCAATTCAACCACTGTAGATGTCACCACAGTTCCAGTCGGGTTTCAGGTCTGGGCACAGCACAGAGACGGCATTGGTCGCGTTGGTTGATGATCTCTGGAGGGCTCGGGACAGGGGATGTTCCTCTGTCCTAGCCCTATTAGATCTCTCAGCGGCTTTTGATACCATCGACCATGGTATCATGCTGCACCGGCTGGAAGAGTTGGGGGTGGGGGGCACTGTATTACAGTGGTTCTCCTCCTTTCTCTCCGACCGGTCGCAGTGTGTGTTGACAGGGGGGCAGAGGTCGACCTCGAGGCCTCTCGTTTGTGGAGTGCCGCAGGGGTCGGTCCTCTCGCCCCTTCTGTTCAACATTTATGTGAAGCCGCTGGGTGAGATCATCCGTGGCTTTGGGGTGAGATACCATCAGTACGCTGATGACACCCAGCTGTACATCTCCACCCCAGGCCACCCCAATGATGCCCTCGAAGTGATGTCTCAGTGCCTGGAAGCCGTGCGGATCTGGATGGGGAGAAACAAACTCAAGCTCAACCCGTCCAAGACGGAGTGGCTGTGGTTCCCGGCATCCCGATATAGTCAGTTGACTCCATCACTGACTATCGGGGGCGAGTCTTTAGCCCCCGCAGAAAGGGCTCGCAATCTGGGAGTCCTCCTGGATAGGCAGCTGTCCTTGGAGGAACATCTGACAGCTGTAGCCAGGGGGACCTTTTGTCAGGTTCGCCTGATTCGCCAGTTGCGGCCCTTTCTTGATCGGGATTCCCTGTGCACAGTCACTCACGCCCTTGTCACTTCCCGCCTAGACTACTGTAATGCTCTCTACATGGGGCTCCCCTTGAAGAGCACCCGGAGGCTCCAACTGGTCCAAAATGCGGCCGCGCGGGTAGTGACGGGAGCAGCGTGGCGCTCCCACATAACACCGCTCCTGCGCGAGCTGCACTGGCTTCCGGTGGTCTTCCGGGTGCGCTTCAAGGTGTTGGTGATCACCTTTAAAGCGCTCCATGGCATAGGGCCTAGTTATCTCCGAGACCGCCTGCTGTCACCGATGACCTCCCATCGACCCGTGCGCTCCCACAGAGAGGGCCTCCTCAGGGTGCCATCAGCCAAACAATGTAGGCTGGTGACTCCCAGGGGGAGAGCCTTCTCTGTGGGGGCACCCACCCTCTGGAACCAGTTGCCCCCGGAGATTAGGAGAATTCATGACCTCAGTGCCTTCCGCCGTGCCCTAAAAACACATTTTTTCCAACAAGCCGGGCTGGCTTAAGAAGAAATTTTAAATATTTTTAATATTTTAATTGGTCTGTGAGTTTTAAATTTTGTAGCCAAATTATATATATATTTTAAATGTCTTAATATTTATATTTTATGTTTTTTATGTCTGGCTGTACACCGCCCTGAGTCCTCAGGGAGAAGGGCGGTATATAAATTGGAAATAAATAAATAAAATAAATAAAGTTAATTCCCGTGGCCCTTCAGAACTATTACTTTTACTAAACTTCTAAAACCAACCTTGCCTTCCGAAGTTCGCTTTCAAGAGACCCCAAGACCACAATGGAAAAACAACATCCTTGGCCTTGGCATCTTGCAATTCTGCTGGCTGAAAATATTTGCATGACTCATTTAGTTATGCCATGAATTTGGGGGTTAATGTTGTTTTAGTTCAATAGTGGGGAATAACTGTGTTATGTATTTGATTTTTCTTTTCATTTGTTTCTATTTATTTAACTCTTTCTTTAGAACTCTGGTTTTACTTATTAATCACCGTGTCAAACCACTCATGACATGCCAACCTTAACTTCAGATTTTCTCAATTTGAAGCCCTCCAGAAGTATTGGACTGCAATAACCAGATTTCCCATTCAGAATGGATATCCTGGATAAACTTAACATGTCCTAAATGCACAAATGGGTTGTGTTAGCACAATCTGTTACTAGATTAAGCCATTTTCTGGGTTTTCACAATACAGTATACTAGAACAGCATGGCGAAACAGGTTCGGATCCCCACATATACTGAAGATAAAAAAAACTAGCCAATTTTACCAGTAACCAAGCTTAGCAACCAAACATGCATTTATTTGGTTAACATATTATAAAACATATTATGTGATTAAAGTCATGTTGCTCACCTGTCTGTAGAATCTATGAAGCATGCTGCTCCATAAACTCCAAATTAACATACACACAGTGGATAACTTATTTAAAATATTTTTGTTTCTTCTCATATGCATTTGTAAATCAGTGTGGGTCTTTGTAAACAGATTCATGCTGAACACGTTACGATTTTTTAAAAAATGCTGCTTGGATACAGAATTCTGCCTGACCTCCAGCCAAAAACCCCTCCGTCACAAGAAACCATGCCATTGTTAACTGCTAGCTTACTAATATAAGTCAGTGGAAAACTTTGCCAGATCTGGACACCTGCCAAGAAGTTATATTTCAGGACTCTCCTCTTCTCTCCCCTATGAGCCCCTCCCTGCATCAGCTGACTCAGCCACCTACATCAGAGCTTCCCTGGAGAACGTCATCAGCTAACAGCCTTGATGGCTTTCCAATAAGAAGGCAAAATGAGTCACATGCATGTGAGTGAACAAACCAAAGCCCTCAAATGTATGTGTCTTCTTCCAGTGAAAAATGCTATTTATTTGAGCTCTGCCTAAATGAGAAAACAGGGCGAAGATAGGGCCAGTCATGTGGCTCTCCTGTCCTATCCTACTATAATGAAAACTAACCCTTTGCCTGCCATAATACCTTACAGCACCCATCAGAAAGGGCTGTTATCAGGCTAGGACAGTTTCCGCCACTAGATTTCTCCTGCCTATCAGGAAAGCTAAATAAGGAACGTAGTTCAAGCGGCTGCAGGAAGAGGGGAAATGCAGGATATCCGGCCCAGCTGCCAATTTTTCCTTTCCCATGAACCACTGCTGACCTCCATCACCAAAGGCTCAGACATCATGCCTGGCATCACAGCTAGGCTTCTTTATTTAACTCTTCGGAGGATACCTGTAGGTATGAAGCTTCATTCTATGAAATCTACAGTAGTGCACCCCCCCCCCCCCTTGGAAGAGAACTATACTGCAGTCAAGAATTTCAAGCAGCTTACAATCTTACCCATGACTAAACAGTTAAAAAAAAGTCCATAGAAAATATTCCACATTCAGCAGCCTAAAAACCCATATAAGAGGAATCTCTCTCACTTCATTTCTCTCCCAAATGCCTGCTGAGATGGTCAGGTTCTGATTGTTTCCCTAAAACCTGATAATATTGGAACAAGTCAGTCAGCAGACAAGGGGAGAGGGCAGCTAAAAAGGCCCCTTTAAGATTGGTAGGAACATTTGGAATCATGTTACAAAATGGCTGCTGGTAGTCATTAACTGGCTAGAATGGGAAATATAAATGGTTACAAAGCATTGCTTTACACTGTTTTACCTGCTACCCGTCTATCATACATCCTGGAAAATAACTGTACTATCCTTGCTTGGTTTAATAATAGCAATAGCACTTAGACTTATATATCACTTCATAGTGCTTTATAGCTCTCTCTAATTGGTTTACAGAGTAAGCATATTGCCCCCAACAATCTGGCTCCTCACTTAACCCACCTCAGAAAGATGGAAGGCTGAGTCAACCTTGAGCCTGGTGTGATTTGAACTGCCGGATTGCTGGCAGCCGGCAATCAGCAGAAGTAGCCTGCAGTAAGCAATATATAAGAGCTGTCTTTTAGTATCAACTGTCAACAATAAGGGAACCAGTGGTGAAGAAATATGCCATGGACTTGATAGAGTAGCAATGAAAGCTTTGGAAAAGATATTCAGATCTCAGGAGGTGCCCATATCTACAAAGATTGGAATCACGTCGGCAATTGTTTCCTTGGTGATATTCTCTGCAGTGAAAGTTGGAAAAGTTGGAAAGAATATTGATGCCAAATTATCATTATATTTATCAGTATATCATAATACATTACCTAGACTTCTGTGTCACTCCAGTCACGACTCTCAGCATCTTACATATGCTTATTCCATGAACAGTGGACTGCAAATGCCCAATTTTTTTAAATAAGAAAGCTTTTGAAGTACAGATTTGAATTCCGAGACATTTGTTAACATAAAGATGCTGGAACATTTGCAGAATTCCATACACCCATTAATTATTTTTACTATGAGAAATCAGGTGAGATGAGGAACCTGGTTGGCTATCTCAACCATTTTCTGTTAAATAAGCCACAATTGCTAGTTTACATTACAATAAACCACAGAAAAGCTATTATTAGAACAATTCCTAGAGTAGGACAATGGCATACATCAAACCTCTTAATGGGACTCAGTTTCCAGAGTTTCAAACGAAAGTACTCCCAGTCCTTGTTGTTGAGTTGTTGTATGGATTGTTGTGCTGCAAAGAATACAGTATTGTTGAGCTACAGCATATATTTCAAACTTGGGAACTCTAAAATATGGACTTCAACTTTCAGAATTTCTCTTGGGAGGTGATAGTTTCAGTTTGAAGCTACATATATTATACATAACCTCATATATGCGAATACTGAATTGTTCCACAACTGATTCATCCAGCAGCCCATTGTTTTATCAGATCATCAGCCAAAGACCATTTTTATCCAAGGTGGAGCCAGAGTTAATAATGGAGGTGAATGGCTATCTTGAATTAAATGATGAAGCACTTAAGAAAGTAAACCACACTCTTTCAGCAGCAATGCAATTTTGACCGTCTGGAAAATATAATCACAGGGCTAACTTCAATGTCTTCCTTATTGGCACGATATAAGAAACAAAGTTCTAAGACATCCACAGATCATAAAAATTCTGGGATTAATTTTACTAACTGAGTAGCTGCAGAAGTTCTTCAATGCCACAAAGGAGAACTGTATCGCACTCCATTGGAATGCCTAGCACCAAGTCACAGGCTACAGCCAGGAAGAATTTCTATAGAGCACATTAAGTTAAGTGTCCTTACTGAAGCAGGTGCCACAGCACTTAGGGATCTATCAAGGAAGAGGGAGGCAGCTTTACATTCCATATCCTTCTGCATCATATCAGTATGATCCAGTATGTCTGCTGCAAGGATTTGTCTGCCTCCCTCAACTACATTCTTAGAAGTGGTGGGTCTGGATTTTACTTGGCCTATTGCCAAGGGATACTTTTAGAAGTTTTCTCATTATAAATGGAGATCTGATCCATAGAATTGAGCATGTCAATCAAGGGTTTACCAGAAAAATGAGTGTACCTTTAATCATGAGCCACTGTGGCACAGTGGTTAGAGTGCAGTACTGCAGGCTATTTCTGCTGACTGCTTGCTGACTGCAATTTGGCAGTTCAAATCTCACCAGGCTCAAGGTTGACTCAGCCTTCCATCCTTCTGAGGTGGGTAAAATGAGGACCCAAAGTGGTTAACTCTGTAAACCACTTAGAGAGGGCTGTAAAGCACTGTAAAGAGGTATATAAATCTAAGTGCTATTGCTATTGCTAGATTGGTTACTAGGAAAATGAATTCAAGTGATGACTGCAGATCGCATCATCAGATATCAATAGACTTTGCCAGATTGTTCAAATTAAAGAGCTATCTTAGAATAGATTTTGCCTAAGCGGATTGTTGGAAAAAAAAAGAGCAAGAAATCTTTTAAAATTACAAGACTCAAGTATTTTTTTATAGAATGTGTACCAATTAATATTTTTTACACTTCTCCATAGTGAGGTATGCTGTTTGGATTCTTTTCCAATATACAGTTTAATCTCATAATAAAATGAGGCAAATTAGAATGCTTTGGCAAGTAACTGAACAAGGCTACCCAACAAACTTCATGGATTGAAAACAGATTGGAAATTAAACTTTCCTAATCCAAGATAATAGCAATAGCACTAGACTTATATATCGCTTCACAGTACTTTACAGCCCTCTCTAACTCGTTTACAGAGTTAGCATATTGCCCCCAACAATTTGGGTCCTCATTTTACCAACCTCAGAAGGATGGAAGGCTGAGTCAACCTTGAGCCAGTGAGAATCAAATGGTAGCTGGCAGTCAGCAGAAGTAGCCTGCAGTACTGCATTCTAACCACTGTACCACCATGGCTACAACTTTAATCTCTCCCTCCCTCCCAGGGTGAAATGCTCCCGGTTCGGACTGGTTCAGGAGAGTAAGTAGTGATGGTGGTGGACAGTTCGGAGAACCGGTAGCAAAAATCCCTTCCCCCCCAGCCTCCAGCTTGTTTACCTTCGCTCTTCGGACCGAATCCTGAGCTGCTGGTTGCAATGCCTGCCTTGCTTCGCTTGCTGTAATCCCTGCAATCCATTGCATCAGCAAGCAATTGAATCTCCCTGCCTGCAATCAAGTTCATCGGTGAGCAGCTCTGTCTGCCTGCCTGCCTGCTTTTTTCCCTTCAATTGGGTAAGTTTTTTTCCTCTTTGGGAGCTTTAAAAAAATAGTTAATTGGAGTATTTTTAGTTGTTCTTTTTTTAGACCTAGCCATTTAAAGATTAGGAAGTTTTAAATTTAGCTGCTTTTATCTAAAAATAAAAATAAAATAAAATAATATTTGTGCAGCTTTGTCAGATTTTGTGTGTTTCTGTAGTGTTTCACTCTAACTACACAAACACACAAAATCTCACAAAGCTGTATGTGGAATTGTGTGTGTGTAAAGTGTGAAAGTTGGTTTTTTGGACTTTTTGTGCCTGTGTGAGATTCCTGCTTGTTGTAGGGGCCATTTTGGGTTTAGCACAGCTGCTTTTACATTGTGGGTGAGCCAGTTGTGTTGTGTTGTGTTGTGTTGTGTGTGTGTATAAAGTGTGAAAGTTGATTTTTTGGACTTTTTGTGTCTGTGTGAGGTTCCTGCTTGTTGCAGGGGCCATTTTGGGTCTAGTATAGCTACTTTTACATTGTGGATGAGCCAGTTGTGTTGTGTTGTGTTGTGTGTGTGTAAAGTGTGAAAGTTGGTTTTTTGGGCTTTTTGTGGCTGTGTGAGGTTCCTGCTTGTTGCAGGGGCCATTTTGGGTCTAGCACAGCTGCCTTTACATTGTGGGTGAGCCAGTTGTATTGTATTGTGTTTTGTAGGTTAAAAAAGTGACGCTGACTTGGCCACGCCCACCTGACCAACAAGCCAAGCCCACCCAGTCACCTGACCACCAAGCCACACCCACTAATTAAGCCACACCCACAGAGCTGGTAGCGAAAATTTTTAAATTTCACCCCAGCTCCCTCCCTCTCACTTTCTCTCTCCCTCCCTCCTTTTTTCCCACAGAACCCAAGGTGACTAATATGAGGAATTCAGTTATTTTATCACAAGAATTCTGTGGAGTTCACAGACATCAACAAGAACCAACCAAGCTAGTTCCTCCAGTCCCACCCCCCCACCCCCCAGTGAGATCCCTGGAGAAATGGAAGTGAATTTGTATCTCTCTGATCTGAGTCTGTTTACCTTAACTACTGCAGAATTATATTTGGGCTGCAGTCTAAGAAGTTACTTGGCTCCAGATACGTATCTCTAGTCCCTCATTTTACAGCCAGTTTTGGAATAAAAATCAATCTTCATCACGTTAAAAAAGTAATGTACAGATCAGGCAAAAATAAAAACACTGAAATACTTCAATGCAGTTTGCGTTTCACAGAAGCCAGCCTAACTAACAATAGCATGTAACTTATTGTCATTAACCAGAAATGATGCTGCCACAGATTCATTATGCTTAAAGATAAAGGTAACCCTGCACATATATGCTAGTCGTTTCCAGCTCTAGGGGTGGTACACATCTCATCTCTAAGCCGAAGAGCCAGCGCTGTCTGAAGACGTCTCTGTGGTCATGTGGCAGGCATGACTAAATGTCGAAGGCTGTTACCTTCCCACCAAAGTGGTCCCTATTTTTCTACTTGCATATTTACGTGCTTCTGAACTACTAGATTGGCAGAAGCTGGGACAAGTAACGGGAACTCACTCCGTCATGTGGAGCTAGGGATTCGAACCACTGAACTGCTGACCTTCTGATTGACAAGCTCAGCATTTTAGCCACTGAGCCACCATGTCCCTTCATTATGATTAGTTATAGGTATTCACAACCTTGGTTGAAAGGAAGTGAGGCTGCTGCGGAAGGATGGCAGTGAAATGTCCATTTTTGCTAACTGGTTTGGTTGGCTCAGCATTGGAATATTTAGGAATCCATTACTGTAGAAATAAGCATAATCAATTGAATACATTTGACAAGCCTTCTTGACTTCACAGTCAATGATTGTACGCTCAATAGCACCACAGTGAGTGATTCCTTTCATTTACTCCTGGGTCTTTTGGACTGTATCCCACCAAAAAAGTCAAATTTATTTCCAAGCACACGTGCATTAGACTATACTGTGAAACTCTTGCTCATAATTTTGCTGCTTTAAAATATTTGTGACAACTGGAATGGAATCTTCAGAAATAAAACCTGTGAATGCTATAAATTGCAGTGAAGGCTGAATACAGTAAGATAACAAATGAGTCTGATGCCAACATTTTTAACAATAACTTGTCAACAATTGTATTGTACAAGATAGTTCGATTCTATGCAGACTTGCCTGAAATTACATTTGATTCACATCCTATCATATGGAAGGATTTAAGAATGAATTTTCAATTGCAGCTTTTCAACAAACATATAATGTCTAGAAAAGATTTTTATCACAATTTTATCTCATTTTATCACCATCTATCATCATTCTTTTTGCACTAGACCAATAACATCACAGCCAGTACTAGAATTTAAGCCATCCATAAAAACAACTGAAAGATGGGCATAGGCCACAAACTGACAGCTAAAATAAATCTCAGTTCAAGTTCCAGAACTGTATTACAAATGACCAGGGAAAATGATGTTTAAATTGTATAAAATATGATGCAGTGATTTTAAAAAACCCATATTTTAAAAGAGAATTCCATCAGTGAAATACTTTTTTAATCACCACAGCATTTACCGTAGGCAGGACTTGGGTTAGGACATTGACTTTTTCTTTTGTGCAAAGCTAAGCTAATGCAGGAAAGTACATACTGAACCAGCTAAAGTTGACTATAACCATACCTTATCCTTACAACCATTTTTATTAATTCAAGAAAGATTATTGCACTGCATACAGTCTCATTAAAAAGGCTATCCATTGCATCTCACCAAGAATCAGCGGCACTGCATGTACTCTCATCAAATTGATCATTGCTCCCAGTTTCAGCTGGGTACCTGTAAATCATCTATTATTCAGCTGGAATGCAAAGATAGATCATATAGGATATGATCAGCATGACACTATGTTCAAATAACTAGATAATATTTTCAAGAAGTTTCGTATGGGCATTAACAAGCAAAGACCAAGAGAACCTGGTGGAATCCATAACCAAGAAACCATGGGGGAAAGCAGAAATCTTTGGCAGCAAACCTGAAGGTAGAAACCTAATTATTTCAACAAAATCCCCCAAATCCCACAAAAATGTTCTTTTAGGAAATTGTGCTCAATGCTATCAAGTAACCAAGGGAAAGATAGCATTCCCTCAGTCCCTGTCCCAACAGAAGTAATAGATAACAAAGCTGTTTTAATGCACTAAGGCTGAAGTCTGATTTAAGTGAGCTTAGATATTTATCTAAATTTTATTTATTCATTTATTCATTCTGCAACTTCTTATGAACACCCATTTACTAGAAGGAATTCTGGATGTAAAACAAGAGTAAAACAATATTTTTTTAAAAAAAATAATTGAAACAAATAAAAACAACATTGAGGCCACCCACAATAAAACTTGCATCCATCAACCAACCACACTAGATCTTCCCTGCTTTTTTGAAGGCCAACAAGGTTGAGGTCATCCATATCTCTGTGAGAGCCTGTTCCAGGAGAGAGGCACCATGACAGAAAAAAACATATTTCTTTTATTACTTCTGAAATAGACTATACGGAGAGCGGCTTGGTTTATACATTCTATTAAACCTTAGGGTCATTTAGTTGCTTTTGGCTTAGGGTGTTATAAGAACCCAACTATCATGGTATGTAAACATGATATACAGTTAAGTCCATTATTAAATACAAGATAGGTTCATTTAAAACTATGTCCTATTTAAATAGCCAAAGCTTCTTTTTTTTTAACAATTTAACTCTGGGTGCATAACATCTATCAGGTCAAGGGCCACATTAGGTTGTGTCCTGTTGAAAATAGCATGTCAAAAGTCATTAGGCTTGGATCCTTTGGGGAATGGTTTTTAAAAATGTTAATGGATGAAATGGGAGCCTTAAACATCTGCAGAAAGTCCTACTTTGCCCCTTAAAACCTCTCCATACTCGTAAAAATTCAATAGACATTTTTTTTTCCTTTTGGCCTGCTCCCTTTGAATGAGGTCTCACATCTTGCACTCCTTTTCTAACTCCAATACCTCAATGCCTCATTAGTAAATTATTTTATTTGAATATGACAGCATGCACTCTGCACTCAAGAGCGCATGATATACATTCTTGTTGTATATCACCTGCCAATCTCTAAGAAATGTTGTCAAAGTCATCTAGATTCAGTCTTTGTTGTAACATTAATTAAAATGTATTTTAATATTGTAGCTTGATCACTCCAATCTAGTGTATTGTATAACATCCATGGAATATGCATTAAGCTCGTATAAAAAAGGCAGCAGCATCTTCAGATAGTACACCCTGGATTAAATTCCCATATGGCAGTGATCATAATATAGTATCATTGTGCTGCATTCCACAGACGTTTCAACTATTGCTCATTTAAGGATCCTGTTTTATATCACTTTTTTTCGATACAATAGCAATAAATAATAGGCTACAATCATGATGCTTCTAGAGCTGAGGCTATCAAAAATGATCTTACACTGCAAAAATTGATCTTACCACATATAAAGCTTCCTGCAGTAAGATTTTTCTGTGGTTTCTCTAGCTCTTTATGGCCTCTCAGCTGAACTCTAGCAAATCATGTATCAGTCTGCTACAAAAGCATTTTCCCCATGTCAGCAAATACAGCCTACAGATTTATTTTATTGTTTATTCCTGCGCAGACAATCTATTCACTTTCAGGTTTGTCTGGCACTTTACAGGGCTCGATCCAGCGTATGTTTACTCAGACGCAAGTACCATTTTGCTTTATTGATAAATGCTAAAATCACAAGGAACAAAATAGGCATAAATTGTACCAACATGCATCTGAAACAGCTATTTCTACCCAATGCACACCTACTTTTGTCCATTAGTTTTAAAATTAGTCAGAAACTATAGATATAAAAGTGAACCCTTCAGGAAACTGGACTGGAAATTTATTTTTCCACAACATTTTTCTAATTTAGAGAATTCCACAGCCTATCACTGATTACTAAAGCCCAGTTATATTACCAGTCATTGAACTTGAGAATGCTTGGAGTCCCATCCCCTAAGGAGGTACATCTGGCAGAACCCAGAAGAAGGGCCTTCTCCATGGTGGCTCCCTTCCTTTGGAACATCATCCCTACATAGATCAGCCCACACTTTGACACTCTTTCGCGAGGCACTGAAGACCTGATTTTGTCAACAGGCCTAGAGAACCCAGAGTGGGATGGAGCCAATCAAGTGGCTTGTTTGACTAATTGCTGTCATGAGGTGGTGGTGGTGGTGGTGGATGATTATTTTTTGTTATTGTTGTATATTGGGTTTTTAATTTTTGTAAGCCACCCAGTTATTGAGAGTGTGTGAGCGACCATATAAAGAATAGGAATAGGAATAGGAATGGGAATGGGAATGGGAATGGGAATGGGAATGGAATGGAATGGAATGGAATGGAATGGAATGGAATGGAATAGAATAGAATAGAATAGAATAGAATAGAATAGAATAGAATAGAATAGAATAGAATAGAATAGAATAGAATAGAATAGAATAGAATAGAATAGAATAGAATAGAATTATTTGTTGGCCAAGTATGACTGGACACACAAGGAATTTGTCTTAGGTGCCTAAGCTCTCAATGTACATAAAAGATAAGTGATAAATCATGATTATAGTCATCATAAATGCGTTCATCATGAATCATAAGATACAACACTTAGTGATAGTCATAGGATACTAAATAAGCAATCAAAATCATACTAGGAAACTAAATAACACAATATAAATCATAAAGATACAAGCAACATGGTTATAGTCATAAGTAGAAAGGAGATAGGTAATAGGAAGGATGAGAAGAATAATAGTAATACAGTCTTAGTAAATAATTTGACAGTGTGTGAATTAGTTGTTTTAGCGGAGTGATGGCATGTGGAGAAAAACTTTCCTGTTTTTCTCTAAATGATGTTCTAAATAAATAAACAAACTTGGGAGAGCCAAGTTGTATCAGAGGCTTCTACAACGAAGTATGAAGAATGTGGGAGCAGCTGATCCTACATGGAGTATCTTTTATGTTAGGGGCTGCCAAATAAGATTTAATATTTTATGTTTTATGGTCATTTGTGTTTTTATTTTATTGGAAACAGCCTAGAATCCATAATGACACATGACATATACATAATAAATAAGTGCAAAACTTCATCTAGTCCCTTGAGAAAGGAAATACGAATGGATCCCTTCCCTGCAAAACCTTTTAAATCCCGAACAAATTCTTTGGAAAGCCCACTGAATTAAATTAGAACAGCAACAATCATAAGCACCAGGCTGTACTTAAAAAACACATTACAAGTAGTCCTCAACCTATGACCACAATTGACCCCAAAACTTACGTTGCTAAGTGAGACATTTGTTAAGTGAGTTTGCTCCATTTTACGACCTTTCTTCCTACAGTTGTTAAGTGAATCACTGCAGTTCTTAAATTAGTAACACGTTTGTTAAGTGAATCTGGTTTCCCCATTAACTTTGCTTGCCAGAAGGGCGCAAAAGGGGATCACGTGACTACAGGGCACTGCAACCGTCATAAATGTGAGTCAGTTGTCAATCATTCCAAATGTAAATCACGTGACCATGGGGATGCTGCAAAGGTCGTAAGTGTGAAAAAATGGTCATGAGTCATTTTTTCCGGTGCCGTTGTAACTTTGAACGGTCTCTAAATGAACTGTTGTAAAGTCGAGGACTACCTGTACACATACACATAAGCCCAGAGACAAGATAACTTAGAACAGGTCCTCAGCAGAAGAGATTTCCTAAAGAACCCAGCACCTGTTCTTCTTATCATACATTGACAAAGCAAATAATCCTTATAGCAAAAGGAGGGTTTTTTGTTTTTTTCAAAAATTACCTTTTCTAAGGAATGGGGGGCGGGGGCGGCGAGTGAGGGGGGGGACGAATTAACACCTGAGAGTGCCCTCTGCCGGTGGAATGAAACATAGCTTGTTCGTCGTGGGGAAAAAAAAGATACGCGCGTTGGAAGAAGCTACATTAGCAGGCAGATGCTGCGCCCAGAACGGTGGAAAGCAACAAGAAGGGGAAGTCGATGAGGAACGGAGCATGGAAGGCAGCAAAGACGACGAAGTGGGTGTCAGGATCCCTAATGAGCGGCCGAACACATTATAGGGATATCCCGTGTAAAATGACAGCAGGTAGAGGAGAGAGAGAGAGAGCGACCAGCGACGCGGGACGATGGGTGCAAATGCTGCAAAGGAAGAGAGGCGGGAGAGAAAAGGCAGGAAAAGCGGCAGCCTTGGGCGTCCTGAGAAGGCTAAAGGAGGACTGTCGGGGAAGCCCTGCCGGATTCGGATAGGGCTGATTGGAAGACAGTAGTCCGTCTCCCCCGCCCCGCCACTCCCCCCACCACCACCGGTCCTTCTATCCGACTTCAGCCTCCCACCCGGGGGCGTCCACCCGGTCTCCGTCCCTTCCCGCCACTTGCCGGCGCAAGCGTGCGCTCCGTCGATGGCGCGCCTGCGCTGCCTCACCTGCTTCCGAGACGACGCCGATCCAGAGGCAGAGGCAGAGCGCGCTCAGCCTCTCCATTCGCGGCGCCGGGGCGAAGGCCCGTCGGGGAAGGAAGGCGGCGGGGCGAGACGGACCCATCTTTATTCGCCGGCCAGCTGCTGCTGGAAGGAGCGGACGGTTTTCGCCCGGCGCAAAAGCCGCTCCGTCCGTCCGTCCGTCCGTCCGCCCGCCCCCAAGCAGAGCGGACGGGCTGTGGGAGGAGGAGTGTTGTGGGGGGGGGGGAGAACGGCTCAGCCCCGCTTCCCTTTCCTTTTCCTCCCCTTTGCTGTCGCTGCCAGCGAGCCCTCCTGCCTGGGCGGCTCAGCCAACTGAGGAATTCGGCCAGCGGCTCTGCCCCGGGAAGGTGCCGAGTCGGGTGTGAGGAGCGAGCAAAAGTGGAAGGAGAAAGAGGAAGGGAAGCGAGCAAAGCAAAAAAAAAAGGCGGGAAGGGCGCCGGAGGTGTTAATCGACGGCTGCGGGAGGCCGAGTGGGCGAAGAACAGAAAGTGCGAGGCCGGGTGGAGGCGGCCACAGATGACGGGGTGGGGCTTGCTGGGGAGCGGAGCCGAGCTAGGGACAGAATGGGTTGGGGGGGGGGGGGGGGGGAAAGGGGGGGGGGGGGAAGAAAGGATGCTTCGAGGGGAGCGGACAAAGTGGCGCGGGATGTTGAGCGAGAGGAAATGAATCGTGTCGGGAGGAGAGGGGAATCGGGGTTCTTAGCGGGAGACGGAGCTGAGGGGGCAGAAACAGCAGATAGGTAGAACGGAGTAAATAGGTGCTCGAAACGCCGAGCCAAAAGAGCCGAAGCGAAGTACAGATGAGAGTTCCCCACCAGCCCTGCTGATTCCCCAGACCTCCAAAAAAAAAAAAAAAAAAAACCCACCTCCGAAAAAGACTTCTTAGGATCTTAGAATCTAAGATTGAAGTTCAGCAAATCGGGCTTTTCCTGACCCCGAACCTCGTTGAATTAAAAGCGGCTCTACTGTTGCTAAAACATTCGAAGGAGTGAATAACGACCATAAGCACAAAACACGGTTGTCTTTATTACGAGCTGCCTTGAGTGTATGTATAAGTGGAAAGTAGGGAGCTGTTGGTTTAATAATAATAAAATAATAATAATAAAACGATCCTTTTGGGCTCTGTTCATTTGCTCTTTGTAAACCAAGGAGATTGCGGCATATAATTGGGAGAACTGGCCTGGGTTGATCTCGAGCTGAATCTCTCAGAATCTTTTTGGCTCACTAGATCACCCTCTCCAGAGAGTCATGAACGATGTTACAGAGTTGAAGTTGATAATTTAAGCTTCTTGAAAGAAGGGGAGAGAAATTCATTTGTAATATCAATATACCACAGCTACTTTGCTATGCATTCCTGTATTTGCAAATTTGACCAAATTGAAATTGGAAATCCTATAAAACCATGCTGGTATGCATTTCATATTAATAAGCACATTCATGTTCATTGCCAACGACCAATACGGTTAACTAGAACTCTGGGATCATGCACACTCTCCCAGCATATTCAAAGCTTCGGAATACACTAAGGGCACAAACTTGCATTTATACAAGTGTATGGATGCACATACAGCACGTATCAATTGTACTGTATAAACATTTTAAGCACATGAGAGTCATTGACAAACCTCTTCAACTGCAAACAACAGTATCTGGAAGACCTGGCCTATTTCCTCTCATGTTTGTTGTTTTGTTTCCTTTTTGTTTCTTATTCAGCAAAGCCCACATTAAGAACTGCACAACAAGGTTCTCAAAAAGAAAAAGAAATATTGATATCTTTTGCTATGTAGTTTTTTTGCTTCAAGTCACTGTTTTGCTGTGAAATGAGCAATAGGTTCAGTTGCCTTTTGCTCTAGCTAGCCCTAATTCATGGAGGTGTTGACAGCCTACAAAATGCTAGATTTATTTGCATTCTTATAGGATGAGTTCTTGTAGATGGCCTGCAGAGAAAATAATTGTTGTAAGTACTTTGCTTTTTAAAGACTCTACTGTATTAAACTCTGCTTGATAGTCAGGCATGTTTCCTCCTATATCAGGATTGTAGTTCTATCTTCAGAAAAAATGCATGTCAAAAACGCAAGGGAATAAGAGCAGACAATATTTTTGCAGGGGTTGGCTATCAGCTGTAATGTGTGTTTGCGGGTCTTCAAACCAATGGCTTGTGTGAACAAAAGTTGAGAGGAGATAACATTTGGAACTGGGATATTATTCTCTACAGCTGACTTTTCACTTTGATAGGAAAGCAGAAAATGAGAACAATGTAGAAATTAAATTGCATTATTGACTTCTTTGTGTTAATACACCTGAATCTTCCCTTGCGTCTCAGAAATATTACTGAATCCTTTAATTTATAACATATTACTGTACTTAAAGCACAGCATCTTTTCTCTGCCCTCTAGAAAGCAACCAAGTGTTGGAATTGTTCTGAAAATAGTAGTATACTTCAATTTTTTTCAATAAAAATAGCTTAAGGTTTTAATATTCACATTGAGAAATATATAGCTTGCTTTGATAAAGTTTAGGACTAGTGTGTCACTAGATATAAACTCATGAATCTTACAAGTTATTGGGGAAATGTGTCAAACTAAGTAAGAATGCATAGACTAAATTACTTGCCTTTTACATCTCATGTTTATATCTATCTTGGCAGGATTGGTTATAATTCAAACATTGCATAGTCTGCTTTTTAAAAGTACAGTAACATTTGAAGTGAAACTAAATACTCAAGTAACAGCTGATGTGTTTTAAAAATTATACATGCATGGCTAATTTAACACTTTCATCCCTACAACTCTTCTACCTAAAATCCTATCCAAATTGCTGAAAGCTGCCTGAAGATGGCTAGAATGATGTCCAAGTACAGGAAATAATGTTTCAGGACAGAGGCAGACCTGAGCAGACTAGGATCTACTAGGCTATCCTCTTTATACCAGCTTTAATCTGCTTTAAGTAACCTATTTGAGGGAAATGTGGAAGGTGAAAAAAGGAAGTGGTGACCAGCGGAATAGATAAGCATAAAATAGCTTCACTGATTTTCCCACCAAACAATGCTTAGGAAGTGGCTGAGCTACAACTACTGTATCATTTTCTTCTGCAAGACACACGTACAGAGTTTGATGAAACCTCACAGAGTTTGATGTAGCCTAAGACTGCAGCTCTAAGACTGGACAAAATCTGGTACTTCCAACATGGCTGAATTACAACTCCCAACATCCTTCCATCACTGGAGCTGCTAGAAGGTGTTCAATAGCATTTGGAAAGCACTATCCAAAATTGCATTAAAGTCAGGGGTGAAACCCAGCAGGTTCTGACAGGTTCTGGAGAACCGGTAGCAAAACTTTGAGTAGTTCGGAGAACCGGTCGTGGAAATTTTGAGTAGTTCACAGAACCAGCTGACCCTGGAGTGGGGTGGGAATGGAGATTTTGCAGTATCCTTCCCCTGGAGGGGGGAGGGAATGGAGATTTTGCAGTATCTTTCCCCTGCCACGTCCACCAAGCCACACAATGCCCACCAAGCCACGCCCACAGAACTGGTAGTAAAAAAAATTGAATTTCACTACTGATTAAAGTCATTTGAATAATGGGAGTAGGTAGATTGCATTATAGTCCTGACATCATGTGCCTCCTTCTCAGTTATAATTGGAAAGAGACAGTAAATATTGCACCTAAGAAAGAACCAGCAGCTTACATTAGCTCTGCTTGGCAGATTTGTTAAATGCACGTACCAACTTAGCACATGCTTCCTTTTATTCCCTATTGTTTACATGTATGCTGTTTTAGAAGACACCAGAGCTCCTAACTGTTCTGGAGCCATTCACAATGCAGACTGCCAGAGCAAGGATAGTATTCTGATGCAGCTAAAGAGCAAATTGGGTTATGGTAAAGGGAGGAAAAAAACAAGCAAACATAAAAATCAAAGAACAATATGCAAATTGTGCTAATTTATCCATTTATAAAGTGAGAACTTTGAAGATATACAACATTATATAATTTCAAGATTAAAGTTGATTCAACATGTAGGCAATCTGGGCATCAGCCTTTTCAGAACAGATAGTATCTTTCGAAGCATACATAGTTTGGTAAATTAAGAGGATGGGTTGCGCTAGGGAAAAATGCAATTTTGTATCTTTACATAGAAATAGGTGCTCAATAATTCCAATGGTGTGTACTCAATTTCCTTCCTAAATTATTTTGAATATACATATTGTCATGTTTCTAAAACCAAATGGCAAGGAATGAATATTATAGGAAATTTTTGAGATTTTGGAGGAAAATTCTGGAAAAAATACTGTGGAATTTAGTATAGTGTAATCATAATCTTTACATAGCTGATTGCGTCAATTAAGAAATTTCAATATTTTTGTTTAATTAAAATCATGTCCCATCATTTGGATTGCAACTAAAATGTTTAACAACTATTGTCTTAAAGCAGGGGTGTCAAACTCGTGGCCCGTGGGCTAGATAAGTCACATGCTGGCCATGCCCATCCTGGTTTAGCGAAGGGGGGAAAAGTCATGATACGTCACGTGATGATCTTTGCCTTAGAGGAAGCATTCATGATAAAACATATTAATACATTATGTAAATGTATTAAGACTGCATACTTTTTCCTGAGAATAAAGCAATAACTGAATGACAGAAACATTTTATCTACATTATCTAAATGTAGATAAAATAGAAAAATATGGGTTAGACAGCATCACCACCAGATGGATTCGTAACTGGCTGACCAACCGCACTTAATGTGTAGTCCTCAATCGAACTGCATCTACATGGAGGGAAGTATGCAGTGGATTCCCCCAGGGCTCTGTTTTAGGCCCAGTACTCTTCAACATCTTCGTCAATGACTTGGACGAGGGGATAGATGGGGAATTGATCAAATTTGCAGACGACACCAAGCTAGCAGGAATAACCAACACTCCAGAAGATAGGCTTAAGATACAGAAGGATCTTGACAGACTTGAACATTGGGTGCTATCTAACAAAATGAAATTAAATGGTGAAAAAAGTAAGTCATTGCCTACATTTAGGCAAGAAAAACAAAACACACAAGTACAGTGTACAGTATGTGGTACCTTGCTCAATAGTAGTACCTGTGAGAGGGATCTTGGAGTCCTATGGACAATCATTTAAATATGAGCCAGCAGTGTGCTACAACTGCCAAAAAAGCCAACACAGTTCTAGGCTGCATAAACAGAGGGATAGAATTAAGATCATGTGAAGTGTTAATCACTTTATAATGACTTGGAATACTGCATTCAGTTTTGGTCGCCACGATATAAAAAAGATGTTGAGATTCTAGAAAGAGTGCAGCCAAAAAGATGACTAGGGGACTGGAAGCTAATACATAAAGAACAGTTGCTGGAACTGGGTATGTCTAGTCCCGTGATGGTGAACCTCTGCGTGCCAGAGGTGGCATGCAGCGCCCAGTTCAGCTCTGCTGCGCATGTGCACGTGCCTCCCGCCAGCCAGCTGGTCTTCACGTCTCTGCCACACATGCGTGGGGGGATGGGGCACTTGGGGGATGTGCAGGTATGCATGAGGGCGGGGTACATGTGAAGGGGACACGCTTGCATTGCATTTGGGGGGTTCGGGTGCGCTTTGGGCACTCGGTCTGGTAAAGGCTCTAGTCTGATGAAAAGGACTAAGGGTGACATGCTACCAGTGTTCCAATATCTCAGAGACTGTCACAAAGAAGAGGGAGTCAAGCTATTCTCCAAAGCACTTGAGGGCAGGACAAGAAGCAATGGATGGAAACTAATCAATGAGAGAAGCAACTTAGAACTAAGGAGAAATTTCCTGACAGTTACAACTATTAATCAGTGGAACAACTTGCCTCCAGAGGTTGTGAATGCTCCAATACAAGAAGTTTTAAAGAAGATATTGGATAACCATTTGTCTAAAGTGGTGTAGGGTTTCCTGCCTAAGCAAAGGGTTGGACTAGAAGACCTCCAAGGTCCCTTCCAACTCTGTTATTCTATTCTATTCTAGATAAAATATTTTTGTCAATCAGTTATTGCTTTATTCTCAGCAAAAAGTATGCAGTCTTAATTGTTTAAGACTCTTCTTAATTTTTTGAGAAGAGTAAAGAATAATTAAGGTGACAGTTTGCTTGGGACTAAACTCCATCTGAGTAAACATTTATAATATGGTAGTTAGATATTTCCTAGCTTTGATTACTGAACTTGTACAAACTTTGTTTTCTGTCATTTTAATACAAGCATTGCATTAACTGCTTTTATTTTTTTTAATCACCCTTTTCTGTCCTGAAGCTCTATTATTTAAAACTATAATTTATATCCATCATTCTAATTTTACAAAGAAAGTATAGTTAAATTTCTGAGTCTTATTAAGTGTAATACCTGTTACTATATACATACATAGATACTTACACTTATTAAGTGTAATAACTGTTCCTATATAAACTGTTCCTATATACATAAGAGCCATGGTGGCACAGTGGTTAGAATGCAGTATTGCAGGCATGAGTTCGATTCTGACCGGCTCAAGGTTGACTCAGCCTTCCATCCTTCCGAGATCAGTCAAATGAGGTCCCAGATTGTTGGGGGCAATATGCTGATGTTGAAAACTATTTAGATGGGGCTCTAAAGCACCATGAAGTCGTATATAAATACAAGTGCTATTGCTATTGCTGCTACATTTGCTCTAGAATTGTGCACTAGAAGATTCTCCAAATTCTTAAAGTTTGTGATACTAGGTGAAATTTTCTGTGGATCACACTCTTGGGGTTTTGAAGAAGGTTCTTAACACTCTTTATTCTGAAACTGTTTTTCAAAACTATCATAAAGGGAAATGATATGAGAACACATGCAATCAATTGACTGGGTGCCATCACGTCATTTTTGATTCCCACAGTATTGTTAGGTATCTTCAAAATCATCAAGGTGTAAAGGCATTGCTCTTCCCATCTTGCTTCTTTAAAGTATAACTTTTGCGTTCATAGAATGTCACAAGGAATACCATGGCACACACTATCAACATCATCATCATCATCATCATCATCATCATCATCATCATCATCTTTGTAGAAGTAAATTTGTCATGGCATAATCCATTCCAAGGCCTTCATGGGTGTTGCTCTGCCAAGTGCCAGTCTGTATTACTTGATTGTTTGTTCCTTTACTGTTGAAGATTGATCTTAAAAGGCAGAAGCTATCCTTCACTTCAGTATCTCCATTGTGAGTTGCAAGGCTGGTTGTTTTGTTATTACGGTAATTTGGTTTTCTTTATAATTGCCTTCACAAAATGCTTAGTGAAAATCTGGAAATCAAAATAATAGATATAGGGGAGTGGAAAGAGGATCAGATTATCAAGGAAATATATATGGAGGTAATCTGGATTTGCCTGCAGACTAAAGTTTGTAAGGAGATGAGGTTAATGAAGAATAACAAGAATAACAAAAAGGCATACTTCAGATGTATTCAATGTAAAATGAGCCTGGTGGCGCAGCAGACTAAAGCACTCTGATTAACATTCAGCAGCCTGCAATTACTGCAAGTTCAAATCTCACCAGGCTCAAGGTTGACTCAGCCTTCCATCCTTTCTAAGGTAGGTAAAATGAGGACCCAGATTGTGGGGGCAATAAGCTGACTTTGTACAAATATACAAAAGTATGAAGGCTATTGCTTAACGCATTGTAAGCCGCTCTGAGTCTCCGGAGAAGGGCGGCATATAAATCAAATAAAAAACAAAACAAAACACATTACCTGTTCAATGAAGACAACAACAGATAATAAGGAAAAGGCAAAACTACTCAATCAATCAATCAGAATAGAGCTGGAAGGGACTTTGGAAGTCTTTTAGTCCTACCTGCTGGTCAAGCAGGAGATCCTATACCATTTCAGACAGCTGGCTGTCCAGTCTCTTCTTAAAGACCCTCATGAATTCTGATTTTGGCTAAGTGATTTCTGGGAAGAGAATATGCATTCCATTAGGCAATTGAAGAAGCCAGTTGAAGATGTTCTATCACATTTGGTAGAAATATTGTCAGAAATGCCTGTTGATCCTGAATAAGCTGACATTTCCTGGGTAGATCAATCCTATCCTATGCTTCTACAGGAACTTGTGATGATTTGGCTATACTTCATTAATTTGGGAAATTGGGAGAAAGAAGTATCAGGTGAGTGGAAGGGGCAAACTTCAAAAAGGGGAAAGAAGAATTTGGGAAATTGTAGATCAGTCAAGCTAAAAGCAGTAACAGGGAATGTTGCAGAACAGATTATAAAGTGATAGATCTGAAAATAATGCAATAGTTACTGGAAGTTAGCATGATTTTATCAAAAGAATCTCATCATAATTTCTCTTAACAGAGTTTAACTTTCCTTTCATTGACTGTTTCTATTGTAGGATATAGACAGGACAAATCATAGGATAAGGTCATATGAATGTTACATGTAAGGCAGGAAATACTTTTAGGGATAAACCTAAGATTATAGGAAAATTTTCCAACAAGGCTTCAGTCTCAGATTTAAATTTAACATCTTCATTTTATAAACATTTTGATAATAAAATGACCCTGATTATGGGAATTATATTACACCCTTCCCGAATCTGTCAACGTGCCCAAATGGAATAGTTAAATACTAAAAGCTTGTCAAAACAAGTATATTTTGAAAGTGTGTCTCAAATTAAATGGAGGGTGCAATAGAATTTCTCAGCCTTCTCAAATCTGGTGTTCTCTAGAGGTTTTAGATTACATAGGACTTCATTTCCTAGCTAGCATGCTCAAAGACTATGATGCCTTGCGATGATGGCTATTCTAATTCAATACACCAAAAGGACTCCAAGTCAAGGATATTTGGATATACAAATAGCGAATATTTCAACTTACTGATAATCCTTTTCCAATGGAGATTTCTTCCATCAGTCAGTCAAAACAGAACAACTAATGATCATTCAGCGTTCTATTAGCACAACATGACCCATGCTTACCTTCCAAATAAAATAGACTCAGTCTCTCCCATGAATAATAGCAGATTGTTGGCAGGCTTACCGTCCGCCATAGTTGACTGTGTGGCTGAACAACCAATTTAGCCATTTTGGGCATATGATTGAGTGTTCTGCCTTTTGTGATTCATTTAGCTGAGACAGTGATGGATTGAAATGGCTAGTTATTTCTACTGGAACTTGAATTTTCATCCGTTTGTGTTGCCAAAACCTTAAAATACTTTTCTGGAAGATAAATAGCTGTAAAAAGTCCTTTTGCTTTACTTTGGACAGGGATGAGGAATTGGTTAAGAGTGAGGAATTGCAAATAGGAAATAGAGTTTCATTCTACTTTAATTAAATATTCAAAATTGTCCTTTCTGATCCTCTATCAGTTTCTTCCAGATGTGTTGGATTAGAGTTGTATTCCAAAATGTCTAAAGGGCAAAAGCATCAATTTGAAGAAAAGTGATAAAGCTGTTGGTTTTTCGGCATTTTCTGTTTTGCTTAATTGGTTGTTCAAGTGTTTAGCTACTGCTTGGCATTGTAGGGAGACAATGTGTTTATATGTAAATGCTAAACATCTCTGAACCAATATGAGATCAACCACATTTTAATACTTCCCAGTCCATCAAAATGTCAGTGCATTTTAGAAGCTATTGTCCTACAGTTAATCTGAAAACACAGGTTAGAATCTGACTCATACCTTCAAATAAATTAAGAATTACCTACAGGAAAGGAATAGCGATCACTTCAGAATGTCAGGTCCATTGATTAGATGGATGGATAATAATTTTTTAAAAAGTCCTGAAAGATTACTTCTACATGCTGCCAAATAACTTGTGTGGATGCAGTCACCAGCTTGACATGTGGAGTTTGGATTTCATTGATAATGTGCCATCAAATCAGGGTTGACTAAGGAATCACACAGATCTTCTCCAGAATGATCTGCCCACAATCTGCCCTTAACTTTGGCAGCTTAAAGATGTGTGGACTTCAAGTGCCCAAGGTTGAGGAACACTGCTTTAGGTCTTCATAGAAGCACCCATCACTACTATAATCAAGGACAGATTTACCTTTCCCTATATATTTTGATACAGATACTAACTGAGAAACTTCTTCGGTCTCTCACCTCCCTATTTATCTATTTTTTAAAATAATTGTATAAAAATGGAGGAAAACAATTTTTTAAAATAACATTGATCAGTTTCAATATGAAGAGGTTAGCCTTACTGAAAATAAATAGGCCTCAATTATCTTTGTTTTAAAATTACTGAAATTCCTGTTTTCAAGGAATATATAACTCAGTTATGAAGAATAACAGTGCACAATTCAAAAAATATTTCCTGTTCATCCTTTAAAAGCTGAGTCATGTTAATTTGATTGTGCGTCCTCCAGGTCTAGTACATTCCAAAATAGGAAAGCTGTATCTCGGCTTGCTTTTTAAAATCTTTCTAAAACAAAGAAACCATAATTCTGTGGTATTCTACTTCATCTCCCGAGTTGAAAACTTCCTAGTGTGACAAATGAGCAGTACTTTTCACTGCATTTTTACTTTATCATTCCCCTTTTAATCATGAATATTTGCCTTCTTCCAGTTTAAAAGGACTTTTCCACCATTTGTCCTATTTGTCCTTTTTCTAAGTCCTTAATGCATTTCTTCATCCATCATTGTATGGGTTATGTTATTGCATTTAAAGAAGGAATCTTCTTGCGCCAATCCAGTTATCAATGGAATTAAGTAATTTTGAAACAGAAGAGAGCAGCCTTAAAAAATCATGATGGAACTTTTAATGGAGTTACCATTTGTCTCTGGAATTGTTCTTTACATTAAAATAGCCACTTTAGGAAGCAACATTGATTTTGCAGAGGGAAGGATGTTACTGTCCAGATGTTGTTTCACAAAATGTCCTATCTAAAAGAGCAAGTTTCTCTACTCTATATATCTTTCTAGTTTTGTTGAAAAAGACCTACAATGTTTACAATATAACCATTTGTCACAGATTAAACAGTATACAGTCATGATTCCTACCAGATATTGTTAGGCTATGTACACGTAATCCTCCAGATGCGACTGTAACGAAGGCTGCCCATTACAGTCACATGTCAAAAAAACCATTAAAGAAGCATCTCACTTAATGATCTCCCCATCCTGCTCTCCCCAATGATTTTTTAAATGAATGTGTAGGTCATGTGGTGAATGTGGAGCATGGGGTGCCTCAGGGGTGAGGGAAGCTCTTGGGGGCCTAGCAAAGATCCAGGCCCACTTGCCCTGGCTCTCCCAAGCCTTCCCACACTATCCTCAAGACATCTCATGCTCTACTTCCTGCACCTTGGCCCTCACAGGCCTTTTCCCACTCCCACTGGGTCCCACCAGGCCAAATAGCCTTCCAGAGTGCTAGAACAGATCACCATGTGGTGAAACTCTGAAAATGGCAGCAATATTTACAGCTACCTGAATGTAATTCAGCCGAGGGAAGCATGGCGACTGCTTCTAGAATTACGCCCTGCTGCTGAGAGACAAAGTGACTCATTCTGCTTCCTTAACTTGATCTGCACAGACTTTCAGAAACTTCTACCTGTAGATGATTTGAACTGGTGGGAATCATCAAGAGACACAGAAAGAGTTTTCTAGGTCAGGCTTTCAGTTGTGTAGACCAGAGGTGGTATTCAGCCGGTTCACATCGGTTCGGGGAAACCGGTAGCGGCGATTGTGGGTGGGGGTGGGCCTGTTCCCGCCTACCTGCCCACCTGCCCACCTGCCCCCCCGCCCCAGCTCCAAGTTGTACTATTTAGGCACGTTTTCGAGGCCAGGCGCATGCGTGGAAGGCGCATGAACAAAACGCATGCACGGACAGTCAGGTGCATGCATGGACAGCATGTTCGCGTGAAGTGAGCATGCACGCGGTGTACTGGTGGTAAGTGAAACCCACCCCTGGTGTAGACTCAATTTCCATTGTTGTTAAGTAATTGCACTCATAAGCGGAATCTGTCTTTGTTAATCAATAAACATCATACACACTCCTTCATAAACAATTCATTTGTATTTTTAGATTAATTTTCATTCTTTTGCCATGTGTTCATATGAATAGACCTATGTTTAAACTATATATCCAAAACAAGCAGACCTTTTTCTAAAGCAGATACTCATCAATCACCATTGTCATTCATTTTTGGTCTCTACGGTCCAATAACATTTTCCGTGCCCTCACATCTTCTTCCATTCATGTCATCCAGAAGAATAATTTTTCCCATGGATGGTGTTCTTTCAAAATGTTGCATAGTTTTCCCCCAAAATAATCTTTTCAGCTGTTATCACCACTCACTAGAATGTAACATGCAAGTATCATCAACCTATGGATTCAGTTATGCTTGACCTTTCCCCTTTCTATTTATTTCACAGACACAGAGCATAAAAACTATTCTTAGTTCATTTAATTGCATGAATTAATTCATGCTTTTTAACCTACTTTACCTATTTTACCATCTTTAGAAACCACTCAAATCCTGGAGGAATCTAGTTGGTATACAGCAATAAACAAAGCACAATAAAAATACTTAATCATAAAATCCCAATATTTACTCCTCTTAGGTTTCAAAGAACATTCTTCCATATACCATGGTCTTCACCAAATGGAGCCATAGAAACTGAACTCCACTATCAATCATGGCTTTAATCATTCTAGGCCAGGGATGTCCAACCTTGGTAACTTTTTAAAGACTTGTGGACCCATGCTAGCTGGGGAATTCTGGGAGTTGAAATCCACAGGTTTAAATCCTTAGTTCTGGCTTTGCACTACTGTAATTCACTTGATTTCTAGTAAACTATACATTTCTCAACAAATTGAGTTAAGGATCATTTTTACTTAGAAAACCAAGTTGAGGCAGGTCTGACAACTGTTTTCGTTCCCAGATCATCTTCCTTTGTAGCCCATTTTTGCTTTCAGTTCTCAAGTTATTATATAGGTTAACATGACTTTGGAGAAAAAAAATAGTTCATCAATGATGTAGATGTTATGTTGAACTTCATTCCAAAACATGGAATCTGAGATTTGGTGAAGAGAAGAACCCTGGTTTATTGATCGTGGGGATCAGCTGAAAGAATTATCCTAATAAGATGGGAAGAGAGACAATGAGGGAAACCAGGCTCTGCCCATGTATGACAACACTGCACAAATGCCCCAAAGGATTGGATCTTGTGTTGCAACATTATAACACCAATTTTGTTACTGTGATGAAAGTGACTTGTTTCTATGGATACCGCTGGTCCTAAGCAGGTGAAAGAAGGGACTAGATCCTAAAGAGTGGTCCAAGAGATGTGTTTTTGGTCAATTTGTTTTGAAATATCTTTATATGTTAGAAATGAGAAGATGGAGCAGTCTGTTTCTATATGGTTTAGATTTTAAAACATGCCAATGGACTGAACTATTTTACAGGGATCTTCTTTTCCCCTTTTTAAAAACTTTCATTCACATTTTAATGTATGTGTCTGTATGTCCTCACACACTTTCTAACTGTCTTGTTTCGGTTTGTTAAATTCACTAATAAAAAAAAAATTTCTGATTAAAAATTACTGGGTGGTAGTTATCCCAGATCGGGATAACTTGATGTAGGTTGTACATTGTGGATAACTTGATATGGACAGTGCATTGTGCATTGTCACCTTAACAGCATTCTGAACAATATCTGGGTTCTCCACCTCAAATCATCATAAGTGTCACCCAAAGGCTTGTTCATTGGCCCAAGTGCTGCAACACAGAAACCTTGTCATATAGGGAAACAAAACTCTCGCGTGAGTCAGAAATAAAGGAAGCATATTATAGTGTGCCATCAAACACAAACTCATTAAGGAAAGAAATATTTTATCAGCTGCTTATAAAATAGAGCTACAAAACACATGATCTTTTGGCCACTTAGCTGACAGCATTTTTTAATTAATTAGAATACCAACATTTGGATTTACGATTGGGCTGATACATAATATTTATCCCAGGATTATATCTTGGATGATATAGTCTAGGCAACCGTTCCACTGAGAGCTGCCCAAACGGTGCTTTTCTTTTTCTCCTCTCTCGTTATGAGAAGAGAAAACTTTCTTTCCTTCTCTCTTTTTCTCCTTGCTTAGCAGAGAGCTCTTGCCTTCTCCTCTTCTTCCTATTCCTTGCCTGTCAGGGACCCTTTGTAGAAGGGCAGCCAGACCTGGCTCTCCTCGAAGCCAGGTCTCCCAAGGTGCCTGCCAGCAAGGAGGCACAAGAGGTCTATGGTTTGCATGATCTGGTTGGAAGACCCCTTAACTGGATCTCCACTCCGCAGCCTGTAAGTCTACAGTGGCATTCAGTTTTTTGACCTTGCTGGCGGCATCTTTGGCTCTGACTAAATCTTGGACAGATTCTTGTAGGACCTCATGTTTGAGAGCCCCAAACTGTGTTCTTAATCATGGAAGATACAGTACAGGTAGTCCTCCACTTACAACCACAGGAACTTCTTGTAGAACTTCTGTTGCTGAGTGATGCGGTTCAGAGGTGGGTTTCAGCAGGTTCTGACCAGTTCTGGAGAACCGGTAGTGGAAATTTTGGGTAGTTTGGAGAACCAGTAGTAAAAATTCTTACTGGCCCCGCCCCCATCTATTCTCTGCCTCCTGAGTCCCAGCTGATTGGGAGAAAATGGGGATTTTGCAGTATCTTCCCCTGGACTGGGGACGGAATGGGGATTTTGCAGTATCCTTCCCCTGCCATGCCCACCAAGCCACACCCACAGAACCGGTAGTGAAAATTTTTGAAACCCATCACTGATGCAGTCTTATGCGAGCCATGCCCAATTTTACATCTTTTTTTTTTTTGTCATGGTGCTTAAATCAACCACCATGATCATTAAGTTTCCCCCACTGAGTTTGCTTGTTAGAAGAACCCTAGAATGTCGCAAAAGAGAGTCATGTGACCCCGGGAAGCTGCAACCATTGTTGATACATGCCAGTTGCCAAGTGCCTGGACTTAGATCACATGACCACAGGAATGCCGCAATGGTCTTATAAGTGTGAGGAACAGTTGTAGGTCACTTTGTTTTCGGTGCCATCTTAACTTTCAACAATCATTAAACAAATGGTTGTAAATTGAGGACTATCAGCATTTTCAAGATTTGTTAAGACCTATTGCAGTAGATGTTATTGTCCAGACATCTGGACATTTGTGGACTCATTTCATTTGTGGACTCATTTAACAATTAAACTGTTCTTCATGACAAATAATGTCTCCTTCCTGCCAACTAGCGGTTGCCTGGATTTTTGCAGCCGAGATCTGGTATCACCTAACTTCATTCAGATACCTCATTCAGACAATCGGTATTATAATGTGCGTGTGTGAGTGGGTGTTTCCTTTGTTTTTTATCAGTCAGTTTGACTCTTAAAAGCTTGTTATACATTTCATCTTTTATGGCAATTGACCCGATGATATTCTATGAATTAATCCAACGCTGTAGAGACCAAAGGTGTGAAAGTAATGGAGCCTTTTTACAAATACGTTTATTATTTAAGTAACAGGAATAGAGAAATGAAATGAGAAATGGAAATTGAAAGATATTAAACACAGAAGGAAACAGTGACGTTCCATGTGAAAGAATGGTGATGGGAGTGGAAAGGAAACGTGGGAATCATGAGATGTTGGCTTCAGCTCTACATATTTATTTCATCCCCTGGGTGTGAGGAACACTTGATCCTCGGCAGTAATGGTGTGGTGGGGAGAGATTTGTATGATACCTGAAGAACAGAGACAGCATAAGTCACGACCGAGTTTGTCATCTGGCACTGCGGTTCTGTGCGTAACAGTCCTTGTGCCCACCAGTTACCACACTGCCACCTAATGGTAGGAAGTGAAACATGACATTATTTATACATAAACTGACAGCAGGAGGAACTTCCATCACAAATAAATGACTAAAGTAAAATAACAGGAACTGTTCATTGTTTTACAATATCATGTGCTATATATAGTATATATATTCCCTTCTCACCTCTGTGGGTGGTATGTATCTTCTTCAATCTTGGATCCTCTACCAGACATCTGGGAGTTTGGGGGTTCTGTGCAGTATCTTAGCTGTTCCTAGCATTCTTTGGTTGTGTGCTATACATGTTGTCCCTGGGATCTGCTGGAGTCATTCTCCCAGCTTAGGAGTCACAGCCCTGAGTGCTCTACTGTCACTTTGACTTTTACTTTCCACATCATATCTAGTTCCTCCTTCAGGCCCTAGTACTTCTCCAACTTCTTATACTCCTTCCTGATGTTGCTGTCTCCATATCTAACATCGCTGTTGCCACCAAAATGTCTGGTTGATTGGTCAGTACCTGCCTGACTGTCTGGATTTGGAAGTCGCACAGGATGTTGGCCCTCTTATTCTATACAACCTTCTGTGGAATCTCCCATTTTGCCTTGGGAGTGTCTATATCCCATACACTTTACAGATGCTCCTGTACACAACACCAGATATCTGCTTGTACTGGTTAGTGCATGCCCTTCCTGCCTGAATCTTTCACCCTGTCTCTTAAGTGTTGGATTGTCTCTGAGGCCTCTATGCATAGTCTGCACCTTGGATTCTGACTAGTGTGATAGATCCCTTGGTATGGAAACATCATGAGGTGCTTCCAGGTCTTCACATCAGCAGCCTCTGTGTCCTCCTTTGTCCAGCACACTATACCGGTAGAGTATCTGATGACTGGCAGGGCATCCATATTGATGGTGTGGATCTTGTTCTTCTCATTGAACTGGTTGTTCAGGGCTTGTCTTATCCTTTGGTGGATTTTGGATGTTGTTGTCTTCCTTGCCTCCTCAATGTGATTGTGAGTTACCAAGCTACTTGTAGCTGATCTGTATGTCTGCTATGTGGCCTGTTGGTAGTTCCACCTCATCAGTCTTAAATGCTTTCTCTCTCTCAACTACTATCCAGCCATTCTTTTCCAGTCTCAATGACATTCCAATCTCCTCACTGTAGATCTGTATCAGATGGATTGGCAAGTTGATGTCTCACTCACTCTTAGCACACAACGTGATGTCATCCATGTAGAAGAGGTGTCTGATGATAGTTCTTGAACTTGTATCCATATGATTGTCTGGCTGAGGGGGGTTCAAGTCTATGAAGAACAGTAACGGGGACAGTGCATCACATTGGTGCCATGCTCGATGTCCACTTGGGTGAGCTGTCTTGAATTGACTTCCAGTGTTGTCTTTTAAAATTATAAAGCTGGAAATAATGAGAGTGTACCTGTATAGTTATTAAAATGTGGATGTAGTTTTCTTGTCGAGTTGCTGTGCAATTTGTTTCATGTGTGTTTGAAAGCTGTATTTGTGCTTGACTCTTAGAAGAATGTCATTATTGTTCCTGCATTGAAAGGAAAAAGAGTGTATAGAAAAGGTACAAGATGTGCTTAGTTTGTTAAGTGTGCTTGAAATGTGTTTGGGAGAATTCTGTTTGAAAGTGTACAAGAGGTGACAGAATTAAAGAGGTACAGTGTAATGTAGCTTTATGCAGATAATGTGTTGTTGGCTGAGAATTCAAATAATTTACAGGAGTGTTAGATTGAATAAGGCAATAAGGAGTACGGATCTACAAAATTAATGTATGAAATATCAAGACAGAAAATTAGATGACTGATCACAAGATATACATGAATGGTGAATAACCACAACAACTAGATACCTTTCTGTACTGTGGTAAAAAACACTCTAAAATAGGAAAATGGAGAAATGTTGAGATGTGCAATACTGGTAGAATTATAATGAACAATATGTAGCCTATTGTCATGAATGAACATTTATCAAATGAAGTGTAAATGTCTATGTGTTAAGAGTATGCTTCTGTCCATTTTGCTATATTGAAATGTTACGTGGAATTGACAGTTGAGTATATCAGGAAAAACATAAAAGTAAGTTGAAGGTAGCAAGAACGAGGTACATAAGAAGCTTGTGCAGAAACACAGGTGATAGGATCATCATAAAATGGGTAGTGAAGTAATGTAAAGTGGGTGAATGATATGAAATTCTTATGGTTTGGTCACAGAATAGTAAATGGGTTGAGAGGAAAAGGAAAGAAAGAAAGAAAGAAAGTAATGCTTGGATGGAGAGGTTCAGATCATGAAATAGAGGGATATAAAAAGCTTAAGAGAGATCGTTTGGTGTAGTAGTTAAAGGCAGCAGACCAAAAACTGGAAGATTGTGAGTTTGGGATCCTTGATGCTCTCTGAGCTTGCTTGTTTTCTTTGAGCTAGGCGCGCTGTCTTAAAATTGTCAACAATACTTTCGTTTCCTTTTAAAACATGTTTGATAAATACGATATAAAAATGGTTTGTTCAGCTTAATCTCAAAATCCTAGTTTGATTGGCTGCATTGTACACGATCTGTCCAGTGTATATCGTTTGTTGCATTCTCCCACTTTGCTAACTTTGAAACAGAAGAACTGACTAGCATAATACTCTTGATCACCTGGGGACAACAAATTAATGCATGGACATTTTGACATGTGAGGGTTTTCTTTTAAATGCTTGTCAGCAATTCATTTCCTGGCTGTGTCCCTAGCAGGGGCTTCAATGTGCTTCCTCCCCTCCTGACCCGGGAGGCAACTGGGTCAAGGTACATCCAGTGAATCAAAGCAGGCCATCCTGAAAGTGGGAATCGGTCTTTTCAAGCCTATCACCCAGAGAGGTTGTGATACGGTTTAAAACATCCTTTAATCTCTGGCTCAAAGAACGGTCAATCCCAGGCATTGTGCAAGTTCAGCGAGAATCATTGAAGTAAAATCTTTTAAACGGACTCAATCTTGCTTCAGGGATTTAACACTCATTTTGGGGGGGAGCGGTTGGGGAGAGAGATCGGTCCATTTTGCCATAATCGGAGTTTCTAATCACTATGGTTTGGTTCATAGAAATTGATGCTAACTCTATTGATCCTGGAGCAACCAGAGAGGACAAAAAAAAAAGATGCAAGGAGAAATAGAAAGGCATAGAGTTCATCAAGACAGGGATGAGACGAAGGAGAGCATAAGCGACAAATTGGAAGTTATGTGAGAATGGGATGAGGGGGAAACGGGAATGAGTTACCTGAAAGTTGTATATTTGCACATTGTCAGCATTCAAGAAAAGCTCGAGATCAGGTGACAGAATAGACCGTAGGTATATTGTATACCTAGGGCCATAATGGTGAACCTATGCCATGTGTGCCAGAGGTGGCATGCAGAGCCCTCTCTGCTGGCATGTGCACCGTCGCCCCGGGTCGGATCTCCGTGGAATTTCTTTCATGATCTTCTGTTTCCCTGCAAACGATGAAACAGAAGCTCACGAAAGAAAAAGATCTTACCTCTTGCCGCACTGCTGGTGTTGGGATGCCCCGCCTCTCGACGGCCAGCTTGTCTTCGGGCCTCTGCTGTGCATGCGCGCATGTCTGCCCATGCTCACGTTTGTGCATGTCTGCACATGCGTGCACGCATGTCCGTGCATGTGCACGCACGCACCTTTCAGTTTGGGCATGCATGTGCACGCAGTTTGAGCACTCAGTGTCTAAAAGGTTCACCATCACTGACCTAGGGTATATTGTATTTATGTCGAAAGACAGTTAGTTGGCTGTGGTAGTTAAGGCATCAGGCTAGAAACCAGAAGAAGCTGAGTACAAAGCCAGCTGGGCGACCTTGGGCCAAGCTCTATCTTTCTCAGCCCTAGGCTATATATTAAACATCATTAGAAAAATTAGACCAAACGCTAACTTTCCCTATTATGGGGTTGAAGCATACTTTGATTGCTATAGACTGGGAATTCCATCAAAAGACTATAACAGTGTATTTCAGCTGAAAGGGAGGGAACAGAACCAAATGAATGGCAGGCAGGAAGAGATCAAACATATCTTAATGGCTGGCTACTAGTCAATGAAAAAAAAATGTCTTGAGGATGCTTTTCTCATTAAAAAAACCCCAGCATCCATTGGGGTTCAATGTGAACCACCTGGATGGTGATGAGTGCATGTAATGATTCCACTGAAAGGAATTCTGTTTTCAGCTTTTCAATAGCCACTACATGGATCTCTAACAAGAAGTAAACTACCTTTCCAGCCTGAATGACTTTACCCAGGGCCAAATGGAAGGTCACATGTAGACTTGCATTTGGATACAAATGGCCACAGATCCTTGCGTGTATGGACAGACCTATAACTTTGGCCATAGGCAGGATATTGGAATAAACATATTGTGACAGTGCTGCAGTGCAAAGAGATGACAGAGACAGAAAAGAGTAGTGTAAGATTTGATTTGAATTTCCAAATTGACTAATTTTCCAAGTACAATCAGAAAAGCCAGTTTGGGGGTTGAATTGAATTAAATGCTTGAGAAGGAACTTGACAGTTTGATTGTACAAACTAATTCGGGAAATGGAGTCATTTTGATTTGAATTATGGTGTCAACATCTAGCAACCGTTTGGCTAGGGACAGAATAGATTTTATATCTGCATAATGCAGCTTACAATCCTGAGGAAGCTGCTTTGCACGCAAGAGTTAGAAGAAACCATCCAAGCATAACTGCTAACCTATATCCCTGAAGCAAAGGTGCAGCCAACAAACCTGCAAAAAAGGATTTTTCCCCCCCACTTCCTGATCTAGAGAGATTAGCTGTTTCATACTGGTCAGCCAGCTTCTTCGTTCAGTCAAAAGACCTCACCCTTTCTTATGGCCTGGCCATGGACAAAACATCCCCAGGAACTTCATTTTTCCCCTCCCCACAGGAGATCTCAAACAAACAACCCTTTTTCTATTCTGTTTTCATTTCATCCATGGCCAGCAGGCTGTAAGAAAGCTGTTCCAGGATATCCGTGGAGAGGAGGAAAAAAAAAAACTTAAATGGGTTGAGCAAATTCCCTGGGTCCAGCACAAGCAATGTTGGGTGTTGGTTAGGAATATTTAAGAGCTAAAAATGGCTCCAAGCACTGGAATGCAGGGATAGGCCAAGATCCAGAGGCTCTGTTAACATTTCTAAAGCTGATTCTTGGAAGAGGAGTAACTAATATATGACCTGTGAAGATGATAAAATCAAATAAACACTCAGCAAAAAGATTATCCCCATACCAAATGGAGCCTCTTGTTTCTAATGTGGTTGCCACTATAATTTTTTGCAAATTCTGTACATTGATGGGAACGATTGTCTATTGCATGGGGGCTACATCTTGAAAATATCCTATGCAGTGGGAGAACAAATGTTGGATTTCATTAGAGCTAAAGATTAGGCTTCAAAAGAGCTGAACATTATGCTATTTTAATGTAAATGATTTCAGCTGTATCAAATGATTTCCTGATTCAAAAGGAAGAGAAACTTAACCTTTCTCTTAACAAAGTTGCTTCAGAAGTTCTGTGTTCCAGTTACTTAGGCTTTATTTCAGAGCTAGGTGGCTTCTGCAGCATGGAAATTAAGAAATCTCTTATCTATACAGAGATTAAGACTATATTCTTTCTCTTTCCTGTTACCCAATTCCTAGTCTTGACTACAGGATCATGAATCTAACAGTGTAGCTTGCAATGTGTTGGCTATGAGCTTCCAGCTGGAACATTTCAGTGCCTTTCTGAGCCTTCTCCTTGCAGTGCCTCTGCCACCACAATCCAGTGTACAAATTGTGACCTGCACAAGAATGCCATTTAGGAAGTACAACACACTCGCAAGTAAAATAAAAATAAAAACCAAGGGCCATATGACACAGTTATATTGAAAGAGATCATCCAAGGAACAGAAGGAGGCACAATATTTTGAATATACTGTATATTTTCACAAGACATCTATCAGTTTATGGTCATTCAATGAATCTAGAGGACATCACATTAAGGGAAGTTGGATTGCAAGAATTACATCTACAAACTTTGCTGATGTTGAAACCATGGTTACAATATTTAAAAGCCCGAAACACATCCTAGTATTAAATAAAATGCTAAATGGATCCAATAACCAATCGGATATGGATATCATCCATTTCTTGTGATTAGGAATCATATATTAATTATATATTTAAAGCTATGTGCATATTATTTAAAACTTTCATACAGTGCTTGTGAGAATGGCATCGATTTTTTTGTACATAAGATTCATCAGCATTCTTATTAATCAACTGCTTCAAACAAACCTTGATCTATTTATTACAATTACGCAATCCTTTGCAAGTTGTGTTAAAAATGGAAAAGTGACTTGTTTCTGAATAGCCTACGTCTCTTGGTTCTCTCTCCCAAAAATCCTAGGCAGTTGCTGAGCTGGAATTTGCTCCTTGATTTACAACAGAGGTGGTATTCAGCAGGTTCTGACCAGTTCTGGAGAACTGGTAGCGGAAATTTTGAGTAGTTCAGAGAACTGGTAAATACCACCTCTGACTGGCCCCGCCCCCATCTATTCTCTGCCTCCCGAGTCCCAGCTGATTAGGAGGAAATGGGGATTTTGCAGTATCCTTCCCGTGGAGTGGGGAGGGAATGGAGATTTTGCAGTATCCTTCTCCTGCCACACCCACCAAGCCACGCCCACCAAGCCATACCCACAGAACCGGTAGTAAAAAATGTTGAATCTCATCACTGATTTACAACCATTTGTTTAGTGACTGTTTGAAGTTTCAACCACACTGAAGAAAGTGACTTTTAACCGGTTTTCACACTTACAATTGTTGCAGCATCCCCATGGTCACATGATCAACATTCAGATGTTTGGCAATTGGCATCTATTCATGACAGTTGTGCTGTCCCAGGGTCATGGGATCATCATTTGTAACCTTCCCAGCTGGCTTCTGACAAGCAGAGTCAATGGAGGAAGCCAGATTTGCTTAACAAGTGCAACACTGAACAACTTTAGTGATTCACTTAATAACTGTAGTAAAAATGGTCATTAAATGGGGCGATGTTCACTGAACAACTGCCTTGCTTAGCAATGGAAATTTTGGGCTCAATTGTGATCATAAGTTGAGGACTAGCTGTACCTGGAATCCCAATTTATCTGAGAAACATTATGTTTGGAGAAGGCTGATGTAGAATCTCAGCAGCAAATCTGATTGCTATGCATGTCAGTTTCTACCCTTCTGGAAGTAACCAGTAGAAATGGATGAATCAAATTAAAAAAAAATTGCAATTATTACAAGCACTGCCTAGTGTAAAACACCCATCGCAGATTAGTTAGATGAAAAAGCTACAGAGATGGAGCCAGCAAGGAGGACGTGATAGCTTGAGTGTATCATTGGGTTTTGACAATGCATTATTGTCCAGCTAAAATACATTTTTTGCCCAATAAAAATAAATATTTAACTCATGTTTAAGATTGGATGACCTAATGTAGCAGATTCCAATAAGAGTAACTTTAAAAAAAAATCATTTGAGGGTTGAATGTGATTGGGACACGATCTTTTGAGACTGGGCAACAGAATTTCATTTTTAATGTGTGCCAGTGTGTTCACAGAAACAAATGGCACTAAAGGCTATCTATCTATTGCTATACCTGTAGCTTTTATTCTACTGCTAGAAGCCAAAATATCTTTTAAAGAACTGGGAATAAGATATATATTGTGATCTGGAATATGAGAAGAAGCAGAGTGGGGAGGCATCCTTAGGCATCTACGAAATAACCTTCGATGGGAATAAGTCATTTATTATCTTACCCACAAAAATAAATATTGGAATCAGTTTCACCTCCTTGAGAGTGTAAGGCATTGATTTATTGTGGCAGTTCATAATAGTGTCTAGAATCTCTTTTCAACACAAGTTTGAAGAAGCATTTTTGCTCCCTGAGGCATAAGGTAGAATCTCTGCCAGGAGGCATAAACTAACCTCAACTCCTTGAAGCAGTCCAAAATCCTGTGGCCAACTGTGGTTTGCAATCTGGAAATCCAGATGTATCAACAGGGTCATACTCTCACTGTCTCTTTCTAGTACAGATCGTCTGTCAGAATCATCAAGTCTGCCTAAATGCAAAAATACCCTTTTTGATCTAAAAGCTCGGGGGGCTACAGGACTATCAACTTTTCCAGCAAACTGGCCTGCATGTGAAAAGCAATTGAGAGATTATTAGCAAAATGATGTTCCTGCACAGTGGTGGGATTCAACATTTTTTACTACTGGTTCTGTGGGCGTGGCTTGGTGGGCATGGCAGGGGAAGGATACTGTAAAATCTCCATTCCCACTCTACTCAGGGGAAGAATACTGTAAAATCTCCATTCCCTCCCCACTCCAGGGGAAGGATACTGCAGAATCCCCATTTCCTTCCAATCAGCTGGGACTCAGGAGGCAAAGAATAGATGGGGGTGGGGCCTGTCAGAAGTGGTATTTACCGGTTCTCCGAACTACTCAAAATTTCCGCTACCGGTTCTCCAGAACTGGTCAGAACCTGCTGAATACTACCTCTGTTCCTACAGGATTTAAAAGGCAAATTGAAGAGGTTTGACAAACCTAATGGTGCAAACATATCCAGGAATCATATTCACTTCAGGCAAATTTTAGTAAATAGTGTAGTAAATAATAAGTCTATGACACTGTAGGTCAGAGACTTACACAGAGTTAGAAAGTCCATTTAGGCCATCAAAACTAAACTCCGCTCAATTCAGGAATCCAAATTCCAGCATCCCAGACAATTTAATGAAGAGAAGCCCACCATCTTTCTGGATAAATGCTTGTATGTCATTATATTAAATTTTATTTAAAATACTGTATCTACCCTGTCCCACCAACTGGAAGAAAACCCAGCTCTTTAACGGTTTTCTGGAAGGCAAAAATGATAGGGGCCTACTGGATCACTGGAGAAGCTGGAATTTAATTCCTATGTTCCACCTGATGGCAGTATTTAACACATCACTGGAGACTGGAAGGGGGCACAAACCCAAAGCAAATCCATCTTGCTAGGGTTGACTTAGACTTGGAGTTGGAGATAAATTCTCTTACTTGTAAAAGGTTTTTTTTGTACAACTTTCAATTGGACTTTGCCTTCCAGTAACTCAAATTCTAATGTCTTTAATTTGTAATTAAATTGTATTTCTGTCGATACAGTCTGTAGCTGCATTTGTTTTCTTTGCAGCCACCTCAGATTTAGCAATCAACAACTGTTCCAAGACAAGTTGGTTTTTAACCATACCATTATCAAACCAGATATTTCCCATCCTACATAAGGTCAGCAATGGCCAGGGATCATCAAGTTCTCCATGGCTCTGAGTGGCAGCTTTTAAAATACACATAGTGGAACTTAGATGGTATCGGGATATTGGCAACATCCGGGAAGTTCATTTGTCTGGATCTTCACAGCTGCAACCCAGGGGCAAATCCATCATGTTGTCTCCTCCCTGATTGTTAGGATGATACCTTCTTCACGCCCAGCAGGATTTGCTTTGGATCTGTGCCAGGTTCACTCCAGCTGCCTGCCATTAAATGTCATTGCACATCATTGCTGCTTACACCACAGAGCTGTAAAGGGGCCTGGGTAGCTTCTGGTTTCACCTTCCTATCTAAGGAAGAAAGTAAAGATCTTCATTTGATTTTAATCATAGTGCTTAGCACTGGAACAGCACATTTAAGTATTTGTGGGGGCATTTGAATGTGCAAAACAGCTACTGTATTTCACAGCACTGGGTGAAGGATTATAGTAAAGATGTCCTTTGAGAACCTCTTGAACTCCATTAGCTATTCAGAGTGGTTTAGTGGTGGAGTTTGTGCTACATATGATATCTACTTTTTTTTCTTTAAAAAAAACAATTATATTGAAATGCTTCGCCTTGGTCCGTTTTTCTGCTGCACTCTACACAGAAAGTTTAAACCTGTGTGTTAAGTGACACAAGGTAATCTTACTTCCTTCCCTAATGCCTTAAATGTTTCTAAACTATATATACACAGACATACACACACGTCTGTGCCTGCACACATAGGATTTCATATGTTTATATATATGTGTGTGTGTTTGTATTCATTCTAAACCACCCATTGGCTGTTTTAACACAACATAACGGATTATGAGTGGGGCTTGTGTATTGTTTGAACAGGAAAAACCCAGTCAGCTTTGTGGTTAAACAAAATGTCTTCCTTAAACAGTTATGGATACTTCTGCATTAGATCAGTCAGATGGGTCATGCAAATAAACAAGGAAATAAGAGTTTTAAGAGAGGAACATTGCTCTCTTCTGGCTGCCATCACAGAGACGAGTGCCTAGATCTCCTCCGCAAAAACATGGTATCTCTAGGAACATCCTCTTTTCTGTCCCCCCCTTTTTTCCAGAGGTTGCTTTTTTAGAGGAGGGGGAGGGGATTGTGCATCCTTGGCAATCTGCCACAAGCACACTGAATGTTTATCCAAGGATAGCAGCAGGTGAGGCTAATTCTTTCATGCAACACAAGCCTTGAGCCTCACAATTTACAATTGTTACATCAGCACACTTGCCTGATCTTTAATTCAAACACAGTAGTGCATTTTAATTTGGACAAATGGTCAATCCTGTGCATGTTTTTGCAAGAGATTCGCATCCAGCAATTGTTCTGGGCTGAGCAAATGCACGGATAGTCTTGAAGGGTGCTATTTCACAAGTCTTTCTCTCTCCAAAGTCAGAGAGATGACCTTCTCAGGAAGGAAAAAAATATGTCATTCAGTGCCAAGGCACAACCCAACATTGGCCACCTTTGGCTTCTGTAAGATTAGATAATTGTATTTCCCTGAGGGGGAATGGTATTGATGGATAGGAAACATTGAACACTGAAAGTTGGTTTTGGGGAAGTGCCTTAGTTATGCAAACCCAGCTTGTGACTATTATAGAGAAACGTCTGGTACCCATTTTTGTCTGCAGTTTTTTTGGCTGAAATTTTCCTTCCTCAATACAATAAAACTGCTCTTGGTTTGCTGACAGCTATACAGCCGAGGCCAATCGCTGAAATTAACCTGAGAGGAAGTCTGCTTAATCCACTTTTGAACCTCAGCTCAAAAGGTTTTGGAAAATCTGCAAGTTGCTTGCAGTAAGAGGCATTATCCATTCAACTTTGGAGACAGGAGTTGCAATTTGAACTATTAAGAAATTTGAGATTGAAATTCAATGAAGTAAGACTTGGAACAAATGTCAAAAATAATAATAAAAAGTTTGTTTCAACATATAGAGCTGTGGTGGTGCAGTAGTTAGTATGCAGTATTGCAGGCTAACTCTGCCCACTGCTAGGAGTTCGACCCTGACCAGCTCAAGGTTGACTGGATCTTCCATCCTTCCAAGGTCGGTAAAAAGAGGACCCAGATTGTTGAGGGCAACATGCTGACTCTGCAAACCGTTTAGAGAGGGCTATAAAGCACTATGAAGCAGTATATAAGTCTGTATACTTATGTGCTATTGCTATACTGTATAAAAAAATTAAGAAAAATGTCAAAGAAACAATTGGTCCACTAAAGTGGACTGATAATGGGGTTTTAAGGGTTAATTTTAAATTTTTAGACTTCATTTTATATTGTGGCTTTGTTTTATTGTTGTGAGCCACCCTGAGTCCATTGTGAGATAGGGCGGCATATAAGCCGAGTGAATGAATGAATGAATGAATGAATGAATGAATGAATAAATAAATAAATAAATAAATAGAAAAGATCGCAAGGAAGTGACAGGCAACAGGGAGAAAGCAGACCTGTTTAATTCTTTCTTTGCATCTGTCTTCACACAAAAAGAAAAAATAGCCCAACCTACCAAAAACAGAACCATAAAAGACAAGACTAGGAATTCAAATTACAATAGTAAGGAAATGGTAAGAGAACCCCTGTCCACTCTAGAGGAGTTCAAATCACCACAGCGTGATGGATTACAACCCAGACTTTTGAAGGATCTGGCAGATGTGATCTCAGAACAACTGAACTTTCAAAGATCCTGGAGCACCAAGGAACTACCAGAGGCCTTCAAAAAAGAAGGGGAAAAACCACAGATCCAGGAACAGATCAATCAGCCTGACATCAATACCTGGAAGTTCCTGGAAAAGATCAAATAACAGTTCTACGAATACCTAGAAGCAAGCAAAGTTATAACCAGAAGCCAACATATGTTTGTCAAAAACAGATCATGCCAAACAAATCTTATTTCATTCTAAATTAGTGGACCAGCAAAATGCTATGTACATAGTATACTTGGATTTCAGTAAGGCACTTGACAAAGTAGACCACAACCTACTTCTTGGTAAGCTAGAAAAATGTGGGATCATCACCACTAGATGGATTCATAACTGGCTGACAAACCACACTCAACATGTAGTCCTTAATGGAACTACAACTACATGGAGGGAAGTAAGCAGGTTCTGTCTGAGGCCAGTACTACTGAATATCTTTGCAAATGATTTAGATGAAGGAATAGAAGGGGAACTCATCACATGATACTAAACTGGCAGGATCAGGCAATGCCCCAGAAGATAGGCTCAAGATCTAGATGGATCTCAACACATTTGAACACTAGGCCCTATCTAACAAAATAAAATTCAATGTAGAGAAAAGATTTATACTTAGGCCTGAAAAACCAAATGTACAATGAAACTTGGCTCAATAGCAGAACTGCGAGAGGGATCTAATCGACAATCACTTAAATATGAACCAGCAGTATGCTGCAGCAACCAAAAAGTCAATGCACTCCTAGGTTGCATTAACACAGGGATAGAATCAAGATCATGTGAAGTCTTAGTACCGCTTTATAAGGCCTTGGTAAGACCACACTTGGAATACTGCATCCAGTTTTGGTCACCCCAATATAAAAAAAGATGTTGAGACTCTGGAAAGACTACAGAGAAGAACAACAAAGATAAGTGGACTGGAGACTAAAACATATGAAGAATGGTTGCATGAATTGGATATGTCTAATCTATTGAAAAGAAGGACTGGAGCGACATGAAAACAGTGCTCCAATATTTGAAGGGCTGCCATAAAGAAGGGGTTATCCTATTTTCCAAAGCACCTGAAGGTAGAACAAGAAGCAATGGATGGAAACTAATCAAGGAGAGAACCAGCCTAAAACCCAGGAGAAATTTCCTGACAGGGAGAACAATGTGGAACCAGTGGAACAGCTTCAGAAGTTGTGGGTGCTCCATCACTAGATGCTTTTAAAAAGAGATTGGACAGCCATTTGTCCAAAACAAGTATTTGCTTGAGCAGGGGGTGGACCTCCAACTCTGTTTTAGCCTTATTCAAGTTTCAGAAACATGATTTAATGCTCAAATTCAACACTTCTATCAAGTTTTCATCCAGATTTGCAAATGGATTTAGTTGTTCTTAACTTTACTGATTTACTGTTGGTTATAGGGATTAACTGTCCAAAGAAGGCAGCTTGGGGTAAAGGAAATCACTTATTTATAAGATTTTTGGTCTTCCAAAAGCAGGGCCCCAAATATGTAAAGCAGAGTTAATATAGCTTCCTCCCTAGAAGGCCAACTGAATGTCATTTTATAGGGAGTAACCGTTATTAGCTATTTTGAGTTTGAAGGTTTGACTAAGTGAAACTATTAATCAATTTGCTCTGTTTATATAATCAATGTCACTGAAAACACCCAATGGTTAGCTACTGGACAGGTGTTCCTTTCTCTATGTGGCACAACAGAGGCAGAAAGTCTCCCCTCAACAAATCCTACTAGACCACAAGGATATTAGTAGGTAAGAGAATTCATCCTCTCAAAATCCTGGCCAAGTTCATTTTGGCAACACAGGAGAGAAAAGCAGCAGGTTTCCTGAGTTTCCCCTTTCAAGACGGTTAGAACTTTTTTTTGAAATATTATCTCACCTAGTGCAAGGATTAGGGGCATGTCTGGAAAACATATTCTCCGAGGACTGGAAAAACATTAGACCCTCTAAATCAAAAATAATTCACTTTTTTTTTTTGGTTTTAACCAATTTTGGATCTCTGAGCCATCAAAGGGGTCCTGGAAGAGAGACATTGTTTTCTTTAAAAATTGTTCCCGTTTGCAATTGTTTGAACCTGCAACTTTTTAAAAAAGTAAGTCCATTTTACAAGAAACTATGGATACCATGTTAAGGCTGACAGGTATGAATCAAATAGGAGGAGGAAGATTATGTATGTTTGCTACCCTGAGTTATTTATAAAAAATAGTAATGGTCGGATATATAGTTCCACTCCTGCTAACATGTTCTATTAGCAGACACCACCCTCTGCTGGCAACTCCAGGGATTACACAAAAGCAGGGAAGAAAAAAATGAAAAGAAATTCTACTCGTGAATATTCTTTAATGTCAATCTAGATAAAAAGCTACTGCACCAAATGATAGAAATATACAGTATGAAGTGAAAAATTCCAGAACAATTGTTTAATATTACATAATGAAATGTTCATTTGATTTTAAGGAAAATAGGTAATTGTACATACTACTCTGTACTAATTGAATAGTTGCCAGGACTAGCTTCTTATACATCCCTGGCGAACACTAAGCTATGGGTGAAGTTTTATCACTAGCCTCAAAATTCCTCCTTTCAACAGTGCAGAGCTGCATCCCCCATTTCCTAATGCAGCAACCCTGTCCTGCAATTTGCCATGGTTATTACCAAAATCACTTTGTGCTGCTATTCTGATTCATATGTTGAAGAAGTAAAAGCTGACATACTGCTTCTGGTTCAGTCCCCCATAATTTGATCTTTTTTTTATGTCCATAAAACACACACATACAAAATGCTCCTTTAAAGTGATTTTTAAAGGGGCTTTGCTACCATTGTATTTTGAAATAAAATAAACACGTCTCATTTTTTTATTTGAAAACTGCAACAAAATTGGGAGAATCTTCCTCTGCACAATAAGCAGAAGTACCTGCACTGAAGCAGGTACTTCAGCCTGGGGCTTGTGAATCTGGCTGGTTCCTTTAAAGATACATCATGATCTAATTCTTCAGCATCTTAGTCCTGCATCACAGAAAATGTTTCTTTCAATTCTCTTTGACTGACTGAAAATCTCCTCAGAATCTAAGACAAGATGTGATACTCTCATGCCTGCTGGTGTTATGTCCGTTGCGTAACTTGCAGGTTCATGCTCTCTCTTTAAACTTAAGCTTCCTTTTGAGACCTATTTTTTTGTTGTTGTTCTTAACTCAGAATACAAATGAAAACTAACAGCACTTTTAGATGACTGAGTCTCACTGATAAGGAATTTTTTTCTTCAGGCAGTTAAAGTACAAACCTATATATGTGTACAAAACATGTTTACACTTGGAAAAAGTGGTAATAGGAAGTAGAAATTTATACCTATCATTTTCTTCTGCTATATTAGCATTATAGTCAATATTTTTTGCTTGAGTGTTTGCCAGGTTGAATCTTAAATGAATAGCAACGATCTTGTGAGATTAAAAATAAAGAAAACCCACCTTAGAAAAGACAATAAGGGGCCACTTTAAATAAAAATGGTCCACCACCCTTCATTTTTCATTATGGTTGGCTGGATCTATCATTGAAATCTCAATGAACATTTACCAGTGGCAGTAATGAGGACAGAGGAACAGTATTGTAATAGTGCTAAGGCAGAAAGAAACGAAAGTACCACCACATCCTGTGAAAATGTGAAGATTTCAGAGCCTGAGAGGGTGGCAGATCCTCATGGGCTCTGCATTCTTCTCACCATGACTGAAGCCGGTACTGAAAAAAGGGTAGAATTTGCTAGCCCACAACTGGTGGAAAGTAAAAAGGAGTGACATTTCCTCTGCGTTATAAAAAGTCAGCTTTTTGGCCTTGCAGTCCAACAACACCCCCACTTTCCTCAGCGAGCACTGGGGCTTCAAACGTACCCAGGGAGTCGCCGCAGCCCAATACTCGGAGTCGTTCCACAGTCTTATTGTCCAATAGCCATTACCTGGGCACAGCCGGACTCTTGCTGCCCGGTCCACATTGTCTGAAGCCACTCCTAATTCCCATTTGGTCTTGTTGCCCACCCAGACTTCCCAGTAATGCTGCCCGCTTTCAAAGGACGCCTTAGCCAACACATTCACGCTCTGCAGGAAACGTCTGGGGCTCCTGGGTACTGCCTGTGGTGACTCCCTCTCTGTCACTGAAGTCAGATCTTTGGAGAGGAGAAGGTTGGGGTGGGCCGAGTCTGGATCCAGGGTCAGAACAGCAGGAGCTATGGGAACAATGCATAGTGTTACGTGAGGCCTTTGCTGTCTGAGGCCACTGCCGTATCTCATTATCCCAAGCCTTCTTCAAACAGGGAAACACACCTGGGCTGATGGATTTCAGCATCTTTCTCCAAATTATGTACTGCAAGGGCCCATCACACAGCTCCGTGTACTGTTTTAGAGACGAAGTCAACGTTCCTAGTTGCACTGCTGGTCTGGAATGGAAAGAGACTTAGCTAAAACAGAGTATAGACATCTCAACATTCCTCCATTATCAAGTAGATTGTCTCCAGCCTCAAAGCTTTCCAGTCAATTCACCTGGACGCTATGCAGTACTTTTATTGAGCACAAAGTGCTCAACACTTTTATGGAGCAAATTACTGTGTTCCCAATTTTATAAAGAGCTGGCAGTAAAACTGTTATAAAGTGGCTCAGCCATTTCTGTTTGCTGACTCCACATAACAGATGGAAGTAAGCTCAAATTACTGGGGGGTGGGTGGGTGGGAAAAGCAGGATGTAGAGGTGTTTTTAATTAAATCCATCAACCCTACCACTTCTTCTCCAAGATCAGGAAACCACACAACCCTTTATTGCCCTCTGAAAGCAAGTAGCTAAGGAAAGAGGCCTGGGCTCTTGCTTCTGATTCCAGCATGGGTAGTCCTCGACTTACAACAGTTTGTTTAGTGACTGTTCGAAGTTACAACAAGCACTGAAAATAGTGACTTATGACCATTTTTCAACTTACGATCATTGAGGCATCCCCACGATCACATGATCAAAATTCAAATACTTGGCAACTGACTTATATTTATGACGGATGCCGTTTCCCAGGGTCATGGGATGACCTTTCACGACCTTCTGACAAGCAAAGTCAATGGAGAAGCCAGATTCACTTAACAACCGTGTTACTAACTTAACAACTGCAGTGATTCACTTTACAACTGTGTCAAGAAAGATCATAAAACAGGACAAAATTCACTTAAAAACTGTCTCACTTAACAACAGAAAATTTGGAGCTCAATTGTGGTTGTAAGTTGAGGACTACTTGTACTACTAGGGAACCATGCAACTCACTGACCCCCGTGATTGCAGACGTTTGAAGAATGAAGCATCCTTGGAAACTGCCAAATTCCTACAATGTCCGTTCAGCTTAAATTGGAGGGGAAGTTTCTGACCTCGGCATTGTGCTTCCTTTTCTCAGTCTAAGGGGTTTATCGACCCGTAGTCTGGAGGGCCAGGAGAAAGTCCTAAGCATCATGCAAGAAACTAGTTTGGAGACAAACAGAAACTGTGTACAAATGGACCTAATAAAAATATAAACCAAATGCTAATAACAAGTTAATTTTAAACTCTTGTTTCCACAGAAACCTCCAGCCCTTTCCTTACATGCAAAAATGTCCCCCTGGTACAGTGAAAGAGAAAGAGAATTGCACAAGAAATCTTTCCCTGTCCCAGTTAACACGAATAAAACGGATTCCACATCTCCAATGTAATCATCAGAGCAATTCGGCAGCATCACAATAAAGCAGACCCACAAGATGCATACTGGGATCCAACAGGGCCTTGATAAGTGAGAGATTTGTGTGTCTGTTTCCTGCCCACCTGGGTGAAGCTGGAAAGCTCTCTAGGATTGGCAAAATAAGATTAACTGAGCTCATATTGGATCTGATGTCATGCAAATCTGGCAGGCTAGTCTTCGGTCCATCAGTTCTGAGGAACTACAAGTGGAGCTCACTCAAGTAGCCCAACCATTTCCCAAAAGCTTCTCCTAGCATATCTGTACAACTGTGTCCAGCATTCAGAGGATACAGATCTACCCGTACATTCTTGGCCTGTTCACTGGCTTCCTCCAAACTTTCAGTGCGTTGAATACTAAGGTGATGATATCCCACTCTCCACCCTGCTGAAATTATCCCCTTATCCCCCAGCAAGTGAGAGAAGAGGAAACTGCAAAGGAGATTTTTTTTTTTGTTTCTTTTCCGGACACATACCTGACAGGCACAGTTTCCACCTGCAAAAAGAAGCAGAGCAAATTAAGAAATAGCTCACTCAATTTGTGTAGACTAGCACCAGTAGATCCTACAGCACAGTATTCTATCCTGAAGTTGGAGAGGAGGACAATTAAGTGAACATTAAACACAATTCCAAAGGGAAGCTAAATGCTAAAGGAATATATTCTGGAGATGGTAAATAAACATTTCACAACATGAATGAGGAGATGTGGCAGTTTCAGCTTTCAGTCTCTCATTTTTCAAGACACATAATTTTTGGTGTCTTTCTAGGCTCTGGCGTGTGAAGGAAACCTGTAGTATGTCACCAGCAAAGCAGAAGAGCTTCATCCCTATCCGTACGTTATAACTTTAAATTACACTGGAAAACCAATTTGAAATACAAAGATGAGAAATAACAGTTTATTGTACTTTTGATGATTTAGGGAAAATGTGAAAAGGGGAATTATGGAATGTCGATGAAGATTCTCAGTCATCCAGGTAGAGTTGTTGGGAAATTGTATCATGTCAACTGGACTTCTCTTTTTTTATTTGAAATGTTTCACTGTTTATCCATGTAGCTTCTTCAGAAGTCCAGCTGCCCTGATGGAATGTTTTGTATGACTAAAGCACTGAAAGTTGGCTGGCCATTGTGCTAAAAGTATTATTTGATGGAAGTATATCACACAGGGAAGGAAACAGAGCACTAAGCAAATGATTCAAACTTATGCAGGCTGTGTGACAAGAATGTAAGTCCTCTTGGTTGTTTAATGTAATCACAATTTCCTTATCACAATGCTTATGGTAACATTAGAGGGTACAGACATGAACAGATGCACTCCTTTGTATGCAGACAATGCTATGTTGCTTACTGAGAAATCAAGAGATTTGTAGCGAATATTAAGATTATATTACGGTGTAATAAGGAGTATGGATCTGTAAATTAATGCATCAAAGACTAAAGCACTTCTATTGAACAGAGAGAGAGAGAGAAAAAAAAAAGAATGGCTGCAAATTTTGCGCAAATGTAGAAAAAAATAAACCACCCTAGAACAAGTAGCTGAATTTGCTAGTTGATAAAACAGTTAACATATAGGGGACTGCAGGGATGAATTTTAAGATGCGTAAATGGGGGCAGAAAAGTAAGGGATTATATGTGATCTATTGTGAGGAATGCATGTTAATCAAACCAAGCAGAAAAGGCTTTGCCTAAGAGCAAGCTTCTGCCTACTTTGTTATATAAAAGTAAGAGTTGATTTGTCAGGAGAAACATAAACATCCAAAGTTGCAGGCTAATTACATGTACATGGTGAAACAAGAAGAGGCAGAATCAAGATTATTAGGTGTCAAATCCATGCGGACTGGATTAAAAAGTGAGTTTTACCAGGCCTAAAGAAGCAAGCTGAAATGGTTTGGCCATCTAGACAAAATGAATGATGACTGAATCATAAAACGAAAGTATGAAGGAACAGTGAAGAGGAAAGCTGAGAAAATCACAGATATAGTTGATGAGACCCTCCGAGAGAGGATATAAGTTTAAAGAACAAAAAGCAATGTGTGAATTGATTTATGGCAACAAGGATGATTTGCAAAGGCAGGAAGGTGTGGAAAACTATAGTGAACAGAGCTGGTATAAGTGACATTTAGCCATACAAGTAGTCCTTGATTGAAGACCATAATGTGCAGGGTCGATTAAGGTCATAAGTCTTGCTGTCATAAAGCAGGTCACCCATGTGACTGACCCAATTTTATATCTTTTTTTGTGGTGGTTGCTAGGTGTATTTAGTAAGGCAACTGTTCACTATGGGGCAGTTATGAGGGACGTGGCTGTGGAACTGGGCTGTAAGCACCTCTGAGGAGAAATGTCAAAATTCTGAACATTGCTAAGCGACTGGTCATAACTTGAGGACTAACTATGTTTTCTTTTATTGTTTCTTTTTTGCATTTATATACCTTATTAGTTTTTACTCCTTTTCTGCCTTTTGCATGTTGCTTATCCTGAAAGGGAAGAGCATACAGGTAGTCGATTTATTTAGTGACCATCCAAAGTTACAACAGCACTGAAAAAAGTGACTTATGACCGTTTTTCACAATTATGATCATTGCAGCATTCCCATGGTCATGTAATCAAAAATCAGATGCCTTGGCAACTGACTCATATTTATGATAGTTGCAGTATCCTGGGGTCATTTGACCCCTTTTGCAACCTTCTGACAAGCAAAGTCAAGAAAGGCTGACAAAACTCATTTAACAAATGTCTCACTTAGCAACAGAAATTTGGGGCTCAATTGTGGTTGTAAGTCGAGGACTACTTGTACTAGGTAGGTAAAGAATGTTTATTTTATTAATTTAAAAGTTATAATTCATCTTTTGGCTTGAGGATGAACTGCCAGCAAAGAAGGTTAATTTTACACTTAATTTTATAAATGTGTACATTTAGTAAAACAAGAAGTTTGATGAAGGGAAAAAGAATGCCATGTTTTCTGATGCATTTTGTAAAGGGGTTTGTCATTAAAGCACATTTGTATCCCTTGCATTTAGTAGAATGCACGTAATAAGCCATTTGCTAAAGCTAAACAGGTCTTGTTTCTAAGAGCCTGAATTGAAGGCTGTCTGGGAACTTCCCTAGATCCACTAGGGGAAAAGCAGGATAAATATAGATAGCTTTTCAGTAACCATTAACTGACTCCTTTCTTCCCGTTTTCCCCTGAACTTTTTTTTAGTGATTATTCAAGGAAGTGCTAGAAAGACAACATGTTTTAAACTGGAATTGTGGTGTTTCCTTGAACAGCTTTGCTGGATAGAATCCAGAGCCAATATGGGTTCTTTGGGCACTATGAGACTCAAGGGCTTTGTATTGAGGAGTTCGCAGTAATTTCTCAAGGCAGACAATTTCCCATACGATTTGTATCAGAGGGAGAGTTAGCCATTCCTTTAACAATCCTGCTACCGTAGCCATAGCAACTTACTGTAATGTAAAACGATGACATAAAAACCATGGCTTATCGTGTTACAGGAAATGGAAATGAAAAGAGCAAACGGTCTTCCCTACTGGGGAACAAGAGGAGGAGGAAGAAGAGAATGTCAGCTGAAGTTTACCTTGCCATGTTTGTCAAGAGTGCAAGAAATGGGACAGGGAGGGAGGGAAGGAGAGAGAGAGGAATTCTCATTGCTCGCCCTGGTGAAAAGGAGGAAGGATCGGAAGACAGGTAGAGATAACACTACTAGATGCCATTAGAAAGCCAAACAGAAATTCACCTTCTCTCGCAGCATGCTGCAAAATGTCAAGTCTAATTACGGACAAGACATAAAACAAGCAATCAATAAAGGCAAACATTTTCAAATTGTAAATTACAGTAGTGGCCAAAATTGTGGAAAAGTGTATTTTTGAGGTTTGATGGCTAATAACACCACTTTTTTGGGGGGGATTTTCCACTGCTGGAATGGCCTGGGAATAGCCCAGATCTTAACCCAATTGACAATCTATGAAACTTGTTAGTCAGAAGCGACCCAGCAATAAAACCCAGTTAATAGAAGCAATCATCCAATCTTGGTTTCACATTATAACAGCTGCAAAACTAAAAGACTTGGTTCACTCCATGGGAAGACGTTGTAAGGCCGTAATTCATGCTAAAGGTTACCCAACTAAGTATTAACTGACGTGATAATTTTTGTATATCTCGTTTTTTCTACGTGTTTCACTTTTCTTCCTTATACTGTAACTGCTATTCTAATAGCAAATCCTTCATAGAAGTTATTGCATTACGTTGATTAAATTATCTTTCCATTGATATATAATTTTATGATACTTCTCCAAAAAAAAAAAAAGTGGTGTTTTTAGCTAGTTTTAGAAAATACGCTTTTCCCAAAAGGTTTCCACAATTTTGGCCACAACTGTAATACATGGGAACTTCTTGGAGCCCATGTTTCTCTCATCCAGGCAGGAGATAACTCATTTCTCTAAATTGCCCCACGCCCTCCTGGTCCACCACTTTCCCTGCACTTCAGTGTGTAGCATGAACAAGACTGAGGAAGGGTAAATTTGATCTGCACTCCAAGTCCTCTAAATTCAATCCCCATCTCAAGTTAAGCGTAGGAAGTTTCACCTGCAGCCCTGATGAGATCTCAGAGTTGTCAAGTCTGTGCTGTATCTGCTCCATGCTCTTCTTCAACTCAGAAATCTCTTCTATTAATTGTAAAGAAACGTTTTCCAGTCTGAGCATACACTTTTCTTCTTCTCTAGCCAGTTCCATCAGCATCCTTCCTTCCTCCTCTCGTAGGATCTGATGAAGATGTTGAAATGCTGCTTGGATCTCCGAGTTCAGTTTCCCAGATGTTTTCTGGAGAGAGGAAAAGATCACAAGAAATAGAAACAAGGTGTATGTTTGATGTATTCAACCACTATTTATGTTTCAAAAGATATTACCAATGTATCATCACTTTGTTAAGATGAGAGCAAACCATGCTTTTATTTTTAAAACATTCTACACAGCCACAGGGTGGCAGCTGTATCTATTCTACTATTTAATCTGGAATTGTCCTGTCTCACTTTTACAGAGAATACAGATGTTGCAGTTAATTCATCGCACTACAATTTTCTCAAGCTGTTCCTCGGTCTTCTTTCAAACAGACTTGAAGATTTTTCTCATTTAAAGGCAATTATGGTCCTATTCTTTTAGCATGGTCTGGCAGAACACTATTGAGTCTTTTCAGAGCTACTGTAACTTTAATTTGAAACTTCTTTTTTGTGACTTATTTCTCTAATTGCTTCCTGTTCAGTGTAACTGCAAGATTACTTTTTTCCTTGATTGGTCTTTTATGTGAACAGTTCCTTTCCCACGTGGAATAGTTATAATGACTTGACTCCCCTTGTTCGTTTTCTCCTTTAACTTTTACTGAAAAATATTACTATATTCTTACATTAAAAACAGTCCTATCACAACAGAATGTGACGCAAATGCATAATTAGCACTTATGCAGCAATTAATCAGTAATACTACGTTAACGGCAAACAAGAGACAGAAGCTGAATGTATGGGTTTTTCAAAACATCTGGAGGACACCTGATTGAAGTGGGCCTTTTCTGCTAAATGCTCGCAAAAGATTTGCCTTTCACTTTCATTTGGGTTTTTAAAAATTCAGATGTATTAAAAGTGCATACACATAAACCCTCTACCATCTTTTGTAAGCTGGTGAGCGTTTTGTTTGCCCCTCTCCAGTTTCCTATAAACATGGCAGTCCAATACAGTGAAGGAAGAAGTCTTGCCTCATTACATTATCAGGAGCTCTGGTGGCTCAGCAGACTAAAGCAGTGTCATTAACTGTTATTAACATCAGCTGCCTGCAATTACTGCAAGTTCAAATCCCACCAGGCTCAAGGTTGATTCAGCCTTCCATCCTTTCTAAGGTAGGTAAAATGAGGACCCAGATTGTGGGGGCAATAAGCTGACTTTGTATAAAATATACAGAAGTATGAAGGCTATTGCTTTAACGCATTGTAAGCCGCCCTGAGTCTCCAGAGAAGGGTGGCATATAAATCAAATTTAAAAAAAAATTGACCTCCTCTCTTTCCTGCCGTTCAATTTCATTGTACACAAAATTATAAAAACTAATTACACACTGCTTATATTCAGGGGCACCAAAATAAGCCCCAATGCTCATCTGTCTTGTATTATTTGATTTCTCTTTCTTTCTTTCTAACACTCCTCTAGTGTACATTGAATGTGAGGCTTTCTGTAGTGAGTCTCAATGGGCTCAAAATGATTAGAAGTTTGAATTCAAATTACTCCTTTTGAAGTGAACAGTATTTGCTACTTACTGTCATTTCAAACTAGCAACTCTTATTAGACTACCAAAGCCTTTCAGAAATTGTCATCATATATTATATATATAAAATGAATGAAGAGCTAACAGAATGATTACAGAAACAGCTTTCATGAACTTAAATCTAATGCTTCGGAGATCTGCCTGCTTCCAACCTTTACCTTGGATAAATTTTGTTGAAAGTGGATTAAATGTACTGTTTTCTTTGATGAACTGGAAGACTATTATTACTTATCACGTTCCTTCACCTTGATGACACTTTAAGGGTAAATCATAGGCTTTAATTTTTTTAAAAAAGCCCATTTAATGATTACTGTGGCTGTTCAGAAGAAGCTGCACAATATTTAATATTATTTCTGACAAGACTTCAAGAGGAAAACTAAGATGGTTTAGCAAATATATCTCCCACACCCAGCTGTATGCATGTTTGTATTCCTTGATTGTAAAAAACCACCTTAATAAAATGTTAGTCAAATTTCAATCCAGAAAGGGCATTTTCAGGTGATGTAGAGTTTAATATTCTAATATATAATATATCAGAATGAAGTACACGAGAAAAGCAGAGTTCTTTCATTTTAATTTTTAAATTATCAGTGATTGCTGTATTATCAAGGCAGCCAATGTGGCACAGTCATTAAGACTTTGAACTGGGAAGATCCAAGTTCAAGTCTCATTCAGTCACAGAATTCACAATTCCTAGCCAGTCATCACTCACAGGGTTATGTTACAGATAAAAAGGATACCCTACATATCTTGGTATAGAAGAAACCACAGGATAGAGATATCATAATAAACACAAAGCAAGCCAACAAATATTTAACATTCTTCCTAATTAAACAAGAATACCCTCGCCCATGCCAACCTAGATTTCTTGAGGGTAGGGCATAAACAATTTTATGTTTCTGCCCTATCACAGTAGACTAAGGCACTGTGATTAACATTCAGCTGCCTGCAATTACTGCAAATTCTAATCTCACCAGGCTCAAGGTTGACTCAGCCTTCCATCCTTTCTAAGGTAGGTAAAATGAGGACCCAGATTGTGGGGGCAATAAGCTGACTTTGTATAAATATACAAAAGTATGAAGGCTATTGCTTAACGCATTGAAAACTGCCCTGAGTCTTCGGAGAAGGGCGGCATATAAATCAAATTTTTTTAAAAAAATTGAGAAGTTCACACAAACCAAAGGTTCATGCAAACCAAGGCAGTTCTTCTCCACCAACCTCAAGTTTAGAACTTTCTGTTGGCAATTTTTAACTGGACTTAAAACACAACAAATAGCAATGCTGCTAAAAAGATAAGAGTAATGTGATCAGCAAACCACATGTCAGAAAGAATCACTCTTTAACCACAAATTCCAAGTGTTCTACATTTTAGTGGTTTCAAAGAGAAATAATCACAAGATGGAGAAAGTGGACAAATATGTCTTCTCCTGTAAAGAGCATACTAGCAGAGTGTAGACAATGACACCGTGACCACCAATGGTGGGTTTCAACTGGGTTACCACCGGTTCACTTTGTGCACATGCTGTCTGGGCAATTTACAGAGTCAGCATATTTTCGCCAACAACCTGGCTCCTCATTTTAATGACCTTGGAAGGATGGAAGTCTGAGTTAATCTTGAGCCAGTCAGGATTGAACTCCTGGCAGTGCTGAGCAGAGTCAGCCTGCAATACTGCACTTTAACCACTACACCACCATGGCTCTACCAGTTTTCCCCCCCATTCATCTGTGCACGCGTGCACACGCACACACATAATTACTTTGAAAAAGTTTGCTCTGCTTTTATCCCAATATTATTTATAACATCATTATCTCAGTGTTTGTTTTAGAGGCATTTCTTTGGCAAATGCATTTCAGCAGTACAATATTATTTTTTCTTTTAAGATGCCATCATAATCAAATGTCTGTGTTATTTCGTATGCTATAGTTCAAAATTTTGACATGGAAGAGCCTTCTCCTTTGACCTTATTTTTTGTTATTTAGGAGAGATTTTGCTGGTTTTTTTCACAGAAATCACTCTGTGAAATATGACTTCTAAGCCTTACGGCACAAAGCAGAAAAAAGATTGGCTTAATGGGGTTAAGCTCTTTTTCCATCTGCGTACTCTCCCCAGTAATTCCCCCTTACTCTGTGCAAAACCCACAATTAGAGGTATTAATCTTCTATTCTGCTAAGAGACCTCAGCAGTTCATTGATTATCTGGGAAGATTATTTAGTTTGCCTTGTGACAACGCAGAAGCAACTGTTCTTTATTACTGCTTTATCTTATTTTGCCTATAGTTTAAGAATAGTGTTAGGAGGAAAAAGTCACACAACACAAGAAATCCCAGCTTTGGTCCTGTCAATTGGATAAGTCTTACAATGCCTAGACCCGTGATGGTGAACTTATGGCACGCGTGCCAGACATGGCACACAGAGCCCTCTCTGTGGGCACGCACGCAGTTGCCACAGCCCAGCTCCAATCGCCGTTTCTCCATTGCGTTTCAATCAATTCTAACTTCTTGCAAAATAGATCTCGTGAAGTTGGAATTGATTGGAACTTTTTCACTCATGCGCTTCACAATGGGGGAGGCGGGATCTCGTCCTCCTCCTGAAGCCCATTACGATGCGGAGCCGCAATGCGACCCTGTGCTGGCTTGGTAAAAAAAATGCAGTTGCTTTTCCTGCAGAGCTGCCTGTGTTGGGGTGCCCCGCCTCCCCGCCAGTCAGCTGAGTGTGGGTGTGCTGCTCCTGGGCTCGTTGGCCTTCGAACGTCATTCCCAACCAGCACCAATTCAGGGGATCCTCCCCCCCAGTGGTGGGGGGGGGGGAGAGAAATAGAGGGAGGCAAAGAGAGATAGGGAGGGAAAGAGAGAGAAACAGAGAGAGGGGGGAGGGAAAGGGAGAGAAAGAGAGGGGGGAGGGAAAGGGAGAGAAAGAGAAAGAGAAAGAGAGAGGGCATGAAAGAGAGAGGGAGTAAAAGAAAGAGGAAGGGAAAGAGAGAGAGGGAGGGAAAGAGAGAGAGAGAAGTGATATTACCCAAGTTTTTCTTTGTTACTGTTGCTAAACGTAATATTTCAAAAACAGGAAAAAAATGAAGGGGCATAAAAGTGCATTTATCACGTTTTTCTTAGAACAATTAGCTGAACTCTGCATTGTTTATCCTTATTTTAGGTAGTAAAACCTCATTATTCAGGTTAAATTGCAGTGTTGGCACTTTGTGATAAATAAGTGTGTTTTGGGTTGCAATTTGGACACTCAATCTCTAAAAGGTTCGCCATCACTGGCCTAGACTGTGGGTTGTTTTTCCTCTTCCTTTTATATATTTTCTGTAATTAAGATTGTCTTGATTGTTCAATTTCAGTACTTTCTGGCAGGGACAAAATACCCCACCTCTGCCAAACCCCAAATCTCCCACCTCTGACGTCATCTCTAGCATCTTAGCCATTTGCTTCTGACCCTAAACCAGTAATATTACCACCAAGTAATTGATATTTTTCTCATTCTTTTGCTTCATCTCCAGCAGTTTCTCACGTTTCCTCTGGTAGGTCCGAAGGACCTTTTGGAGCTCCATCTGAAAGTGAATGAATGAATAAGTAAAGCATTTATTTATCGGAATAACTTCCAATATTCATTTTGGAGTCAGTACAATAAAGATTTGCAGTTTGATCAAGATTTTTTCCCCAGCCTCGCCTATCCCATGAAGTTGCTTGTTAGAACTCAAATAGCACCTGAATCTCCCTTGAGCTTCCTTAGCGAAAGGATGATATGAAAATAGTGAGCATGATGTTGTTTTCTTCTCTTTATGCATTTTCCCCCAACCTCTCCAAAGGCATCCAGAGGTGGGAAGGAATGATAAACCATGTACAGTGACATTGTGATACAAATCTTGTCATCTTCCTCCTTGCATCCAATGCCAGGACACAAGTTCAGTATGAAAAGGGCGAGATGTAAATATGGAAGCTCCCACTTGGTTCTGACAATGGATGCAAACATGTAAGTTCCAGAGTTGGCACTGTACCTATGAGCCTCTCTTTGTTTTACCACTGTTCCCTAATCAGTAATTATTATCACCATATTTTTTATTCATTTACCAGAGACTTCTCTCTCTCTCACTTGCTTTCGCCACCCACTCTATCTATGAGCTAAAGCAGGGGTCTGCAAGCTTGGCAACTTTAAGACTTGGGGACTTCAACTCCCAGAATCCCAGAAGCTGGCTGAGGAATTCTGGGAGTTGAAGTCCACAAGTCTTAAAGTTGCCAAGGTTGCAGACCCGAGCTAAAGGACCATGCCTAAAAGGTTTTCAGACAAAATGTTGGCTGTACTCTCATGTGCAGAATTGAACAAAGGTTTCCAATACTGTTTTCTTTCACTTATGATCTCTTCTTCCATCTTTTTTCTTATGTAAAAAAAAAGTTAGAAAAATGGACTACCTTTTCACTGGCAGCCATTTCCTGGCTATAAGGAAACATCCTTACAAATCAATTTTGGTCAATCAGTTGGGAACTCAGATCTCTGAAACTTAAGGGCCTTAGTCCCAATCTTTTCCTCAGGAATTTTCCTCCTAACCTCTGTTTGCCCCAATGGCAGATAAGGATGCTAGACAAATTCTTGCTCTTCAGTATTGCACTGCAAAGAACAACACTGTGAGGAGAGGAGAATGAAATTAAGCAAAGGATTAAAACTTCAAATAAGTTAAAGATAGGACCAAAGCAAAATGCAACGGAGAGGGAAAAGATAATCTTCTCTCTCAGCTCACTTCACCTCACAGGGTGTTCATTGTGTGGAAAATAGAAGGAGAAAGGATTATTAGCTATGTTCCCTGCCCTGGATTATTTATGAAAATAATAAAGGTGGAATTTATTTATAATTTATTCCAAAATGGTAGATACCATCAGTTGCCAAAGTAAATTGAAAAGAGCTTGGAGAGAATGGAATTAAAACAAAAATATAAAATATCTTGATCCAAAAGCTGAGGAAGCTTCTTGGATGAGAAGCGAAACGTCTTCAAAGAAAAATCAGAAAGTCCAGTTGCCTCTTGGAAAAAGCACGTTTGGGTCTTGATCCAAAAGTTATCTGACTTTTCTTCAGCAACTTCATGATTAAGTATTTGCTAGAAGATATTAGGCATGTTTGCACACCATGGAAAATTAAACTTCTTCAGAAATGTGTGATATGTCCACAGTGTTTGATAACACCCATTTTCATGATTCCATCTGTAATGGATGTATCTTTCTTTTTATGCGAATAGAACTGGCTTGTCTTCTCCAAGCCCACCAAAATCAGAAGCCATGCAAACCATGAACAACCCATGAGTTTGTAAAAGAGGAAGAAACCACAGTTCCTGTTTTATTCACTGTGATTCTGACAGATAAACCATGGATGGAACTGATCAAGTTCATCAATTATGTCCGTAAGAGGCATATTGGCTTAATTCAGGGTTTTTTGGGTGCCTTTGAGTCATTGTTGATTCCTGTGAGTGCCTGAATTAGTCTTGCAGTTTTCTTGGCAAGGTTTTTCATGTGACTTGTTTTTGCCTGCTTTCAAGAGCTGAGAGACAGCACAGTGACTGGCCCAAAGTCACCCTGCAGGCTTTGTGCCTAAAGCAGGACTAGAATTTCTAATCTCCTGGTTTATAACAAGGTGCCCAAACTGGATCTGCAATGTGCCACATTCTAAACATGCTACCAGCCAAATAGCCAAGGAAAATTGTTTATCACATGGTTACTTACTTCAGTTTTTCTTCTGTGCTCCTCGGAGACAGATCTTCGAACTGTTTCCGCTATATTAGATACAATGAAATTGGGATGAAAGGATCGGGAAGGAAACTTTTGCAGACACAGGGGGCAAGTGGCAATTCTGGGGCATCCATTCCAATATTTCTGGATGCACTCTTTACAAAAATGGTGCATGCATTCCAGCATGACAGGGTTCCTGAAGAGGTCATAGCATATGGAACAGGTCAATTCTTCTTGAATGGTCTGCTCCTGGCTCTTGCCAGCCATTTCTGCAAAAATATAAAAGAGGGCCTAAGTTTCAATTCTTCAGGAACAAGAGTTTTACAAGTGGAACACACTGAGAAACGCATGATTAGTTTAAATACTTCCCCTAAACACATAAATAACCATTGAGCAGGCCTGCATATCCACACCCCCTTGTATAAAAGCTTCCACCTATAGGCAAATGTGAAGCGATCAGTAAAAGCATTTCTTCATATATAGAAAAGTAGCAAAAAGAAATGCAACACGTTTTGATTTTTTTTTATAGGTAGCAGGGAAATTTATTTTGAAATCCGATGCCCTTCCGGTGAATTCAATCTGAACCATAGTACAGGGGAATAAGAAAGGGCTACTAGATCTCAAAACCGCCAGTTTGGCAGGTTTTCTCCCCCCCTCCTCTTTGCTGCCCTCCAGTGGCCATTTGGAGTTTTGCAGACCAGATTAGCTCGCTCCAAACAGAAATCACAACACTCCGAAAAGACAATCCGGCGTCGCAAACTGCCTGTTAAGAAAAGAAAAAACATGGCATCGCGGAGACCCAGTTCTCATCTCAAGAGCCGCCTGCATAAAAGCAAGCTCCATAATCGTTTTTCTACAAAACAACCCGACCTCAAGAATAGTGCCAAGAACAGGAGGGGCGGAGCGATTCAGACAACAGCCCCAACACCTAAGGATCCCTAAAGAAAAGCAAATGCTCCTCCCAAAAGCCCCATGGAGCTATAAGGGCTGGGCTAAAGGGTGCCCGTTGCTGACTCCCCACCCAGGCCCTTGCTCACTACAGGCCAAGACAACGACTGGGCTGCCACCCCTTCCTCAGCATCAACGCCCTGCGCCGTCGCCCATCGTGTTTCACTAACCCGCCACGTCGCGCCTTTGCCGAGGGACTAGGCTAAAGTCCCCAACTTAAGACTCCAACCTGCACTCACCTTGCTTGAGCGGCGGCCCTTTGTGCCAATCGGGAGAGTCCCTGACGGCCGATCTCGCTCTCTATTGGTCAACTCCTTTGTCGGGCCCCGTCGGTGCTCCGGAGGCTGCTTTATGTTGTCGCGAAAGCCTTCCGGGCGCTGGCGGTTGCCTCTACTCGCTTCTTCCCTCCTTCGGCGTTATTTGCTGCAAGGAGAGAGACGCGCTTTGAAGTTTTGCAGTGGCAGGGCTCAGTAGCAGGGGCTTTTTTTCTCTTGGCTGCAAAAGCCGAGGAAGTTTGCATTCAGGACTTAATTCTGTGAGCTCTTTAATTAGGGAGGAGCAACGGTGGGAGCCTGCGATTGGTCATTACCCAAACAAACAACTTTTATCTCTTGCGGAGTTGGCTAAATTGCACTAAATCTAATACAGTGTTATGCCGCACACCTTTACCCCACTTTCTTACGTAAGGGGCAAAACTCAAATGACAGCCTTGCAACCTTTCTCATGGGCCAATATTTTGAAAGACCTCGGTAAATCCTCCCCTTTTTTCTGTTCTATTTCTCTACCGGTCCACTAAAGATGAGAATCAGATATAAATACGGCAAAGAACAGCTTAGAAGGCTTGTTTTAAGCATTGAAGTAAACTTTTTGGGGGTTGCATAGCAGCTGCCGTGTTTATCTCTTTTGGCCATCAAAATGATACTTTCCATGCTGCCTTCTTGGTTGCAAAGTTTTGAGCTGTTTCTGTAGATCTGCAGTCTAAGCCAGTACAGGCTCAGCTGTGATAGGGTACATAGATCTGTTTTGTACTAGGCTGGCTAACTGGTTTTCCTTGGCAAGTTACAGGCATCATTAGATGTATAGGCATAGCAACAAAAGCATTTGGAAAGGGGGGAATCATCATTATTGTGCTTCCAGAACAATTGGGCAACAACAAAGTAGTCCTGCTAAAATGTCCCAAAGGT
>WNWU01000012.1:26132513-26148306 GCA_012654045.1 Ptyas mucosa
AAAAACAAATCAAGAAAGTTCAGTTGCCTCTTGAAAAACCACCTTTGAGACAACCATGAACTGGATGACTGAGAATCTCCATAGACATCCTGCTGAAATGGGATCTTGAAATAGCTTTACTTCACCATTCAATTCACTTGAATCAATCTATGTATCAGGTGACAGACAACACTGTCTGTATTGCCCTGTAGAACAATTGCCCTGTTTTTATTTTTTTTATTTTTTTTATTAAAAAGTTTTACAAAAAAGTTTTTTACAAACATTTTCTTCCCCCCTCCCACCCGTCCCCCCTCTCCCTACCAACCCCCCTCCCTCCCCCCCTTGGCTTCCCGGGATTAGCTCAGGGTACAACATGTACAAACATAATGCTATAATTAGTTAACCATATAATATTTCATTAATAACCTTGATCTTTAACTTCTATTAAAAAATCAAAAAAGTAACTAAAATAACACCAAATCCTACATAATATGACTATCTCTACTACATATATCATTCATAAGCTAACTGAAAACTCTTATTCCGATATTTATTTTGAATATAGTCTATCCATCTTCTCCATTCCTTTATATATCTTTCATTCGAATAGTCTTTAAGATATGCGGAGATTTTCGCCATTTCTGCCAAATGCACAACCTTTAATGTCCATTCCTGAATCGACGGTAGTTCTTGTTTCTTCCAGTACTGTGCCACAAGTAATCTTGCCGCTGTTATTAGATTTAAAATCAACTTAATTTCTAATCCAGTACAATCTGTTATAATACCTAACAAAAAGAATTGTGGCATAAATTTAATCTTTTTCTTTAATATATTTTGAATTATCCACCAAATTCTTATCCAGAACGCCTTAATACTTTTACACATCCACCATATATGAAAATACGTGGCATCCTGACATCCACATCTCCAACATTTGGGCTGAATATTCAGATACATACAAGCTAATTTCTTTGGATCTAAATGCCATCTGTAAAACATTTTATAAAAATTTTCTCTTAAATTTTGAGCCTGTGTAAATTTTACATTTCTAACCCATATATTTTCCCATGTGTCTAACGTTATTATTTCCCCTACATTTTGTGCCCATTTTATCATACAATCCTTAACTAATTCTGTCTCTGAATCTATTTCCAATAATGCATTATATAACCTTTTTATGTGCATTTGGCCCTGATCTCTTAATCAAATTCATTTGGCCCTGATCGCTTAATCAAATTCTCTTCATATTGTAACATACCCTTTTTTTGGTCTTCCTTCCATCTGGCCTGTAGCTGGCCATATTGGAACCAGGTTTTAATCATTCCTTGATCTTTTAATTGCCCTGTTTTTAGTGTACATCTTCAGGAATACAGAAGAATTTTGAAATATAATTGATTGATTGATGTGCCATCAAGTTGTTATTGACCCTTATCAACCACATAGATAGATGATCTATCACTAACCTGGACTTTCAGGTCTTCCAATGATGCACTCATCACCCCTGAAACTCAGATTATCCACCTTGTTGCTGGTTGTCCTCTTTACTTCATCTTTCCTAGCATTAGAATTTGCTAGAGAGAGCTGGATCTTTGCGTAATGTGCCTGACAGAATAATTTGTGCCTGGTCATTGTGCCTTGAGTGACAATTCTGGGACAATGAATTCTAGAGGTGACTAGGCGGCTTACAACCAAATAAAAAACAACAGAAAACATTAAAACAATAAACATTAACATTAAAATTGACTTAAAAATTAAATGCGATATCCATATTTGAAGGTGATTCTGAAGTGTTCTTGGAGTCTAGTGTTAAACTCCATAAGCAATTCCATCTTAGTTTATTTAGCTGTGATTTATGCCCGGAGGCCCCTGGGCAAAAGGCCATACAAGATGTCTCTACCTTGAGCCTTTGTCATAAGCACTAGTCCTAGGCGTAACTTTTATGTACATGAAGTTTTGTAGCTCAGGGCAGACTTCAATAAGAACCTGCATTAAGATTAGATCATAATTGAATGTGGGCCTGATAAATTCCTAGAGCTACCCAGTTACACTGTGGGGTATAATATTGCATTCCCATTCCACTAAATTGTTAGATTGGGATGTACAGTTTCATTAATTTCAACATTATTGTTTTTCAATGTACTATAGAAGTGGGAAATATAAACCTCATTAAACTGCAAAGCAATATATTCCTCTCCTACTTTACTTTCTGAAGGTTTATTTGCATACCTACATTGAAATACTGGTTTTAAGTTGTATCTCTCTTGAATTCTACAAGAGGGTGAAATGTGCTTTTTCTACTTTCCTTTACTTGGCAGAAGAAACAAGTAATGACAATTGTTCAAACTCTGTGAGACCAAGAATCCTTGTGGTACACAGAGAGAAACTACGTAGTCGTTATGAAAGTGTCTTTCATAAATAAATTTAAGAATAAAGTTATTGCTTTCTACTATTTAAAGCAGTGCAGGTAATAGGAAAATCATTTTGACTAGTAATCTTGATTGTGGAAAAAGCAGATCCACAGATTTACTTAGGCAAAGAGGTCACTGATGCAAAGAGTTTAACTGGCTTTGCTTTGATGAGAACAAAGCTAAATAATTAATTGTTTTCACCAAAGCAAAGCTACTTTAATGCTAATTAACGGAGGCAAGCCTCAACTGATACATTTTCCTTTTCTTTCACCTCTTTTGACAATGGTTGTAGGAGCGCAGAAGTGCTTGCTTTCTCATTTTTAAATTTCTAATTTATTAACATTTTAAAAATTCAAATCTCATATCTAAGAGAGGCTGGTCTCTCTCACCCTAACCCTGTAATGGTGAACCTATGGCACGTGTGCCACAGGTGGCATGCAGAGCCATATCTGTGGGCACGCGAGTGTTGCCCTAGCTCAGCTCCAGTGTGCATGCATGCCGGCCAGCTGATTTTCGGGCCTTCCGGGCCCACTGCAAGTTAGGAAACAGGCCATTTCCGGCCTCTGAAGGGCCTCTTGGGGGGGGGGGGGGGGGTTTTCCCCCCCCCCCGGCCCCCAAAAAGCCCCCGGGGGCCTGGGGGGGGGGAAAAATGGGCCTCCCGGGCCCATCGTGCCATCTCGTGCCAAAGGTGGAGAGAGGGGGGGGGAGGGTGTCACACGGACAGGTGTGTGGGGGGGTGGGGCACATTGGATTATGGGTGTGGGCACACACACACGTGATATCCCCGTGCTCCCCCCGCTTTTGGCACGCGATGGCAAAAAGGTTAGCCATCACTGCCCTAACCTACCTCATAAAATTGTTACGAGGTGCAAATGAACAAAGCCCCATTTAGGATATCCTGGGGTTATAGAATTTAGGACATGGGAGTCAGACACTGCAGATTCACTTTAGCCCAAGATTACTGATAGTGGTTCTGTTTCAATCAGCCTTTCAAACAGGATATGGTGTTGAAATTGATGTGGTCAGCTTGATGAGTTAACCAGGGCTGGAAACTAGATACAGCAAGCACAGCATTGCCTGTTTTACTTGCTATAAGTTGTTTAAAAAAGAACTAGATGTTTGTAGCCTTTCCTCATAGGGAAATTACTTTAGTTCCAGGATAACTTCATCTACCCTTCTTTGTGCATTTTCCTCATGTTCCTAATATTATTTTACAGAGATAATTGTCAGAACTGTGCAGAATACCCCAAATTATGTTTCATTGTAGATTTATATGAAAGCATTATTATTAGCTTTTTGGTCATTTTATTTTTTTGTTTTCTCTTCCTAATGATTCCAAGCACAGATTATACCTTTGTTAGACCTACATACTGAGCTGATCATGATTCCAAGATTGGTCAATTATTGCTATTAACGCACAAGTGAAATCTTAACATACAATATTTCATAGCTGCTAATACTGAAAGTCATTCTGGGAAAGTCTTGATATGACTTTCATATCCTCCCCACACAGGAGGACACACTCTGGACTTGATTTTTGTCTCTGGGCAGTGGATGAATGATCCACTGAGATAGGGGCGGTAGCGATTGAGCCCTTGTCATGGTCGGATCATTCCCTTCTTAGGCTTGATATTCTAACTGCCACACCCCGCTGCAGGGAGGTGGAACAGACCAGATGGTTCCGCCCCAGGCGCCTGATGGATCCTGATAGGTTCCAGATGGAGCTTGGCCCATTTCCTGAGGCTCTGACTCATGACTCGGCTGAAGAGCTGGTCGCCGCCTGGAATAGAGAGGCTGCTGACGCTTTGGACCGAGTCGTGCCTTTGCGGCCTCTGACCTGTCACCGAGTTTACCTGGCTCCTTGGTTCTCTGAGGAGTTGAGGGAGATGAAGCGCCGAAAAAGACGCCTAGAGAGCAGTTGGAGGTCTAGTCACTCCGAATCCGACTGAACACGGGTAAGGTCTCATATTAAGACCTACCTAGTGGCGATAAAAGCAGCAAAATTTAACTATTTTCCCCCTCTTATCGCATCGGCAGATAACCGCCCGGCCTCCCTGTTTAGGGTGACCTGCTCCCTCCTCCATCTGGGAGCGCGGGAGGATCCCTTGCAGAGTTGTGCTGAGGATTTTGTTCAGTATCTGCATGATAAAATCACTCAGATTCGGGAAGGCTTGGTCTCTGACTGGGTAGGTACAGACAGGATGATGGAGGCCGGTCTTGAGAATGTCATTTGGGAGAAGTTCAACCCTGTTGCTCCCGAGGACGTGGACAGGATACTGGGGCGGCTGAACGCGACCACATGTTTATTGGACCCATGTCCCCCCTGGTTGGTGCTGGCCTCCCGGGAGGTTACGCGAGGCTGACTCCAGGGGATTATCAATGCTTCCTTGAGTGAGGGTGTCTTGTCATCCGCCTTGAAAGAGGTGGTGGTGAAGCCCCTCCTCAAGAAGCCTGCTCTGGATCCAGCTGTTTTGGCTAATTACCGTCCGGTCTCCAACCTTCCCTTCGTGGCAAAGGTTGTTGAGAGTGTGGTGGCGCAACAGCTTCCTGGGTACCTGGATGAAGCTGTCTATCTGGATCCGCGCCAGTCCGGCTTCAGGCCTGGGCACAGCATGGAGGGCTCGAGATAGGGGTTGTTCCTCTATCCTGGTCCTGTTAGATCTCTCAGCGGCTTTTGATACCATCGACCATGGTATCATGCTGCGCCGGTTGGAGGGGCTGGGAGTGGGGGACACTGTTTTGCGGTGGTTCTCCTATCTCTCCAACCGGACATAGTCGGTGTTGGCAGGGGGGCAGAGGTCGACCCCGAGGTGCCTTGTTTGTGGGGTGCCGCAGGGGTCAATCCTCTTGCCCCTTCTGTTCAACATTTATGTGAACCACTGGGCGAGATCATCCATGGCTTTGGGGTGGAGTTCCATCAGTACGCTGACGATACTCAGCTGTACATCTCCAACCCAGGCCATCCCAACGATGCCCTTGAAGTGATGTCCCGGTGCCTGGAGGCCGTGCGGATCTGGATGGGGAGTAACAGGCTTCGACTCAACCCTTCCAAGACCGAGTGGCTGTTGCTTCCGGTGTCCCAATATAGCCAGCTGGTGCCATCGCTGGCTATTGGGGGTGAGTTATTGGCTCCCATGGAGAGGGCTTGCAACTTGGGCGTCCTCCTGGAAGAGCATATGATGGCCGTGGCCAGAGGGGCTTTTCATCAGGTTTGCCTGATTCGCCAGTTACATCCCTTTCTGGATCGGGACTCCTTACACACAGTCACTCAGGCACTCGTCACTTCCCGCCTGGACTACTGCAATGCTCTCTACATGGGGCTCCCCTTGAGGAGCACCCGGAGGCTCAAACTGCTGCAGAATGCGGCCACACAGGGGATTATGGGAGCGAGGGGGCACTCCCATGTGACGCCTCTCCTGCGTGAGCTGCATTGGCTTCCAGTGGTCTTCTGGGTGCGCTTCAAAGTGTTGATTACCAGCTTTAAAGCGCTCCATGGCATTGGACCTGGGTATTTGCAGGACCGCCTTCTGCCACCGATAGCCTCCCACTGGCCAGTACGCTCCCACAGAGAGAGACTCCTCAGGGTGCCGTCAGCCAGGCAGTGTCGGCTGGTGACCTCCAGGGGGAGGGCCTTCTTTGTGGCAGCACCTGCCCTCTGGAACGATTTGCCCCTGGAGATATGCATGACACCAGATCTCCGGGCTTTTCGCCGTGTCCTAAAAAATTTTCTTTTCCACCAAGCAGGGCTGGCGTAAGGCCACCCCACTTTTGAGATGTTGGGATGTTTTGAGTTGGGATGTTTTAAATTTTGGGCCAAAGTTGTTTAATTCTTTTAAATTTTTAAATTTTGTATTGGAATGTTTTTTATTTCTGGCTGCACTGCCCTGAGTCCAGCAGGAGAAGGGCGGTATACAAATTTAATAAAATAAAAAAATAAATAAATGAAGTGTGAACCGAGGGCGTAGCTAGTCATACGTCCAAGTCATATGCTAATTGTTGATAGTTTGGAGAATGTATTGGTTTTCATTGGCCTGCAACCTAGAGTGGTGGGTTTTTTTTTTTGTTTTTTGTTTGCTGGTAACTGGGTAGCTCTGCTCCTAATAGCCAGTGAATATGATTGCAAATATTGGCAGCCTCATGAGGTAGTCCAGACAAGAAGCACACCAAGGAGTACTACCTCTATCTTTATTGTAAGGTTACACCAACAGAATTGGTGACATCTCTTCCCCCTCATCTTTACAGACAAAGAAATTAGGGAGGGTTCCTTCTGAGATGTTTGCCATGCCTAAATTCCTTCTGTGAGCTCAGCTGCTGCCTCTTATCTGACCATTGTTTACTCTGTGGCTCTTCCTCCTTTCTCCCAAAGTCATTCCCACATATCATTACATATATGAGAGGAGGAGGAAAAATATGGCCAGGGCTGTAGTAAACCCACTCAAATGTCCCCCTTCCTTCCCCTGTTTTTTATTGATTAATGTCGTGCAGAATGCTTAGATTTCATGTCTCTCCCATTAGACAGATTAGACAGATTAACAGAGTTGGAAGGGACCTTATAGGTCATCAAGTCCAACCCTCCCCTCAGGCAGGACACCCTACACTATTTCTGACAAATGGCAGTCCAATCTTTTCTTGAAAGTCTCAAGTGATGAAGCTCCCACAACTTAAGAAGGCAAGCTATTCCATTGGTTGATTGTTCTCACTGTCAGAAAGTTCCTCTTCATTTCTAGGTTGAATCTCTCCTTGGTCAGTTTCCATCCATTATTCCTTGTCTGGCCTTCAGGTGCTTTGGAAAACAGCTTGACCTCTTCCTCCCTGTGGCAGCCCCACAAATATTAGAACACTGCTATCATGTCTCCCCTGGTCCTTCTCTTCACTAGACTAGCCATGCCCAGTTCCTGCAACTGTTCTTCATACGTTTTAGTCTCCAGTCCCCTAATCATCCTGGTTGCTCTCCTCTGCATTCAACAGAAGGATTCCAAACTTCTGACGTACACTAGAAGGTGATTTGGAATTACTTTTCAGCAGTGCAAAATTACATGTTGTGGTTCCTACATGGCAGCCCACAATAGTCAGAAATATTGATTGAATATTACATACCTTTGTCATGTAAAGGGAACATAGCCAATAATTACTTTGGAGGCCAAGGGTCTCAAAACTATGGTGAAGAAATTGATGAAACGTAAATGTATTTGGTACAGTGCAAGTCTTACATTCTCCCTGAGGTGGCAAATATGATGAGTTTGCAGAAATTTGAAATATGCTTTTTTAACTGGGAATTGGGGGGGGGGGGGGGGGGGTAGGATTTGCCCTTCCAGCAACATCTCAAGCATGATTGTAAGAGCATACTATTCACAGGAGGGCCATTTTTGTGCATTTTAGCAATTTACTTTTAAGCAAAGGTAAATGGGAGAGAGAATGTAAGCTGCAGAAAAAGCCAAATTCTACCCCTTCAGCGTATACCTATTTGTTTAGTGACCGTTCAAAGTTACAACGGCATTGAAAAAAGGGATTGATGATCATTTTTCACACTTATGACCGTTGCAGCATCCCTATGTCACGTGATAAAATTCAGAGGCTTGGCCACTGACTCATATTTATGACAGTTGCAATGTCTTGTCATGTGATCATCTTGTGTGACTGCAAAGCAAACTTTGACAAGCAAAGTCAATGTGGAAGCCGCATTCATTTGGCAACTTAACAGCTGCAGTGATTCACTTAACAATTGCGGCAAGATAGATCGTAAAAGGGGGGAAAATTCACTTAATTTTTTAGTTTAGCAACAGAAATGTTGGTCTCAATTGTGGTCGTATGTCGAGGACTACCTGTAGAGATACTATAAATGAGTGGCAAAACTCCAGTTGACCATTAGATGGAAGCCAAGAGACACAGAAATCCTATAGCTTAATTTTTCTAGTCATTCAGGTTTCTGTAACCCAGAGGCAAGACCCCCCCCTCCCCTGACTCTGCTGTTTTTCACTTGGGGGTAGAGAGAGGATTCACAGGTTCTCTGTCATCACTTCACATTTCTGCTGCAAAGATTAAGTGAGAGGAAGCCATTGTAGTAAGATGTGTAAAATTAATACTGTCTCTTTGACTTGGGGGGTGGGGGAGGGAGTAGGTCAGAGATTTGCTTTTGGATATTGCTCTCACACTGGTCATGCTTTTTTCCTTCTAATCACTGGATGGCATCCACTGACACAAATTATCTTCAGGTATTTGCCTCTCTGTTAGGATTCCCCATCATCTCCCCCTTTGGAAAAGAATGGTATTAGGATATTCAGCTACATACATAAGACCATTAATGCTCCCAATCTATTTCTCACTTTCTTGCTGTGCATTCTGCCTGCTATGCATTATCTCAACACAAAAATGCAACCAGGAGTGAGCACAAGGTGTGATAAAAATGATGATGCAATCAAAACTTTTTATGGGTGCTGAGCATGCAATGCACGTAAAAAGCAGATGGAGTTGTAATCATTCAGTTGCAGATGCCATTTTGACTTATTTGATCACACACTGCAGGATACTCTTGACTATTGTAACATATCTCAGAGAAAAATCAGAGTGGAAAATAAGCATTTCAAAATGGCCAAGTCTTCTTTTTAATTTATTTGGGTTTCTGAAGTAAAACAATTTTGTTTTTCAAGCAAATATGTGAGGCTTTGACCACAAAAAATATCACATATTGGTTTATGACCATCATCCATCCATCCATCCTACAGATTGAAAATAAAATAAGGAATCAGAATGGGGATAAGGATCAATGAGAGATATGCAAAGAACTGAAATGGTCCAAAGTGAAATGATATCAGAATGTAGCAGTCCCATTCTTCCTTTTTATAGCATCCTGATTTCTACATTTATTTTCTGCGAAGAGGTGATGTTGTTGAAGAACAGAATAGTATTGGGTATACTGTCGCATGTTCTAACTTCCTACCCACCAATGAAGACAGCATAATTCAGCATCAAAGATACTGCAGATGCTGCAAAACCATGATGGAACCAATGATCTTGACAACCAAATTTAGGATGGCAAAATTATTTGTAGACTTAAGGAAGCATGGGTTGAGCCAGTAGTGAGTGCAATGGAATCTTTTCATGTAAAAAACTATTGCTCTTTTTTAATAAAAAAAGTCAAATTCTATACATTATATAAATGTGTATATTCACACACAAACACAATTCATAACATTCAATTGTGGAGAGAACAATCCATCCCCCTGGTGGTGATATGGATTAGGGATTGGCAGTAAGGTGTATGAACTCAGTGATGGGTGTTGGAGAACCTGAAGGATCAGGTTGGGGACAGATTATCCTGAAGATGGTCTGTATACTGTATGTAATTGCCACTATATGGCACATAAGCAATAGTCAATTATGTGAATTAATTATTATTATCCAAATTATCTAAGATATTAATTAAAACACAATTTGGATAACTTCCTTTTTAAAAAATGGAATTAGTTCCTCTGTATTAATTGAATTGCCTTGACAAAATGTAATCTTTAAAAAGAACTTTCTCCTCTGAAAAGAGAACTGGTTTAATGACAACTACCTTTTCTGGAGAAAGATCCACATTTTGCTTTTTTTTAAGTGAGCAACAAACCTTTAAAAATATACTGTTATCAAAGTGAGTGCTTCTAATAACTGCAAACCCATACTACAGTCTTAGACACTGGCATTGTTTCCTTTTCCCATTCTCAAATCCCTGTACATGTTTGACTTCAAATTTTTTGTGCTTCTGTGTGTTTCGCATATATTAATTTTTGTGTTTGCACTCAGTCAATGGAATTGCTATTTCTCAGGTGGCTTCTTCTCTCTTTCCTTCCCAGGTAGAAGAATTCTGAGCAAATGTTGTAGCTTTGGATGGGCATTTGAAACTGTCTATCTTATTCAAATTAGGGAACAGATTCAAAGAGTAAATGTTTATTTTCTTTGAATGCTTGTGCTGGTCGTGTCCAGGTATATCCTATACTAGGCATAGTTCCCAGAACAGAGTCCTTATGATTTATGAGGCTTATTCCAAAGGAAGTTTATGCAGAATTGCAGCCTTTAAATGAGTCGTTTATTTATCCTGTCATACCTAATTTAAGCCTCACTGAAATTGATGAGGCAGTTTTTCTATTTGTCCTGGAACAGGCTACAGACTGTGGTCAAATGCCACATGACATGTTTACTAAAGACACTACTAATTTCATTCAGGAAGTGGTAGAGGGCTTGGAGGCAATAGGGTGCCCTTTCAGAGTGCCCCTGAAGGAGAAAAAAAGTAATTCATTCATAGGGTAAGGCAATACTGTATATGTTTTGCACACTAAACATGATTTGCTTCACCTTGCTCTAGCTGCCACCATAATAAACCTAGCACCTCTTAATCATCTTGTTTAACTCCTGAGTAGGCTAAAATGGCATATTTATCCCATTTTTAATTGAGCTGCCCTTCTTTCAGACAAAATCTTTGCTAAGATTCAATTCAGTTCAGTTACGAATGTCTTATTTGGCATGTGATGATATAAAAAATTAAAGCAGATCCCCTATGTCAGCCCATCTTTGGTCAGACTTTACGGGGCTGCCACAGTGGGAACAGGAGAGTAGTGAAGGGAGTAAATCAGTGGTGGGTTGCTACCGGTTCACACTGGATTGGGTGAACTAGTAGAGGTGGGAGGCTCCGCCCACCTGCCGGACGCTTCTGCGCATGCGCGTGCGCACCCACGAGCGAATCGGTAGCAACAGGTTTTGAAAGCCACCCCTGGAGTAAATCATAACAACATTCTTTCACATGAGATCAAGGTCGAGCTGCTGGACCCCTGGAAGGGAGTGACCGAAGTTTGATGGCAGCAGAGACAGGGGAATGATTGGGCCATGTGATGTAAATGTCACTGGACAGGGCAGGGTGACAGTTTTAGTGTGGGTGGGGGAAAATGCGGGATTTCAGATTCGGGTTTTCCCCAGATGTGCCAATATGACTTCTGTAATAAAATCTTACTTTGATGGACTTTGTCTCGGAGTTCTGAATTACTATGAGGAGTTTGTTGGAACGCTGACACCCTGTTTGTAGTCTGAATTTTGTTTTGTTGTTGAAATGCAGACTATATAACATAGGATGCCTTCTCTTAAAACAGGTGATCTACAGTATTTTTTAATATCATGATATGCTTTTCTTCCCGCAAAAAGACTAATGGATAACCCATTAATGGGACTGTTGGGATTGCCGCTATTAATTCTGTGGCAAACAAAACACTTGTCAAAACTGTTTGAAAAACATCACTTCAATAAACCACTATAAAATTGTCACATTGAGCTAAGTAAGCCTTTGAGTGATCTGAATTGACGATCAAGCCATCACTGTATGTAAGACACTTGTAAATAGCAAGTAAAGTCAGGAGAGTTCATTTTCCTCTAATACAGCATAATTAGCTTTGAACATTTTGTTCAGACTCTTATTTTTCAAAGAGAGGCAGTACGTACACACATTCACAATTTTGAGACTACAGACTGCAGACCTGGGTGGTAATTCAGAGTTAGCATAAAGCTCTGAATGATAGTTGCAGAAGCTGAGAAGAGAGAAAGATGATTAAAGCTACCTTTAAGAAAATTATAGGGGACCTGGTATTATAGAAATTAGTCGGATAAAATTCTGGAAAATAACTATGTGATGGTTGCTTTAAAAAATAAGGGCAGCCGCTATTAATGTGGGTTAGTGACAGTTGCAGTCTGTATTAGGGATAAATGACAAATAATATGTTACCATGGAAACTATATACTCAGAGGCATTTGGGAATGTTCTGAGTAGGAAAAAAACATATTTTTTTGGTAAGAAGCGAAGTTTAACCAAATGCAGGGAAATAGAGCCGAATCTTGGATTGCTGAACTTCACTATGGTTTTACTGATGTTATAAAAGATCTCATATGTATTTGTAAATAAATAACAGGTGTTACAAAAATAATTTTGAAAAATCTTTAAATAGGCTTGTGTGTTTTTATTTTGGCCAGGCATTTTAAAAACTCCACAGGAGTCCACTATAACAGGCCTGTCTAGCAGCTGGGGATAAAAGCAGGGGCAGGATTTAAAAACTCTTAACCTATTAGATTCCGAAACATTTTTTTAAAAAAATGGACAAACAATTGGATTCTCATTTGTTAGAAGGTGGCTTTGTCATTACAATTTATGTTTCACTCAACTATGTTTACAAAAATAACCCCCTACCAAGCAATATCTATCCAATTGCAGTTTGGGGCAACTTTACATAATTCAATCATTTTGTAACAGTAAGAGTAACAGAGTTGGAAGGGACCTTGGAAGTCATCTAGTCCAACCCCCTGCTCACACAGGAGTCCTGTACTAGGGATTCAAACCGCTGAACTGTCGACCTTTATATTTCACTGACCTACAGGCTAATGGGAGTTTCCTTGCATTGTTCTCTATTCAGGGGAACACTCAGCAGAGATATTTTCTTAAACCACATTTTTCATAATTATAATTGGTTTGTTAATTGCAATCCAGAGTTGCGACTATCTCAAGGAATAACTGGCTGTGAAATATGCCATGAGCCCTGTGTTTATTTTGAATCTCAGCCAATAGCTAAATATCAAAGGACTGTAGCAAATTTTATCCTCTGTACTCTGTAGTTCTAGGCCTCCTTTAAGGTTAAACCAAAATAAAGATTTTGAAGCCAGGCAGTTTTTGTTAAATGTCTTTTGTAATTGTGTGTGGGAAATATCTCTCTTCAGAAATACTGGTGTCATTGTCGATGGCACATAACAGAATAACAGAATAAGAGAACAAGTGATTACTTCCCTGAAGTATTTATAACTTAATTTTCAGCAGCATGAAAAGTAATAAAGGTCGGAACAAATCACAAAGAGTGAATGTAATATATAATTTGTCCGTTGGAGGTCTTCATCATTTTCTTTCTATTCAGAAATAATTTTAAATATATGTGCTTTTCCCCCCTTTGTGCATACCTCTCAAGTAAACCAATCTATATTCAAAAGAGTAAATGACATTTTGAAAGAAATAGCAGCATGAGGGGATCTTTTCAAACTCCATGGCTCTTAGTGTCATGAGTAAAAAAGCCACTGCATAAGTATTACAATTCCCCCTCTTCAACTTCCTTTCCTAATTAAAAAAAACAACAATAACCCCGACAACAGTAAAAAAATAGTGGGCAAAGAGCTGAGAAAACACATGACCTTGGAAATGAAAAAAAAAATCACCAATAGATGAAATTCAGCATGAAGCAGGAAGATTATATGTTCAGAGAAGTGTCTATACAAGGGCCCTTCACTTGCCAAAGGGCATGGAAAGAAGAGTGGTTTTTTAGCTTCAGCCAGGTCCCAAGTTTTATTTTTATTTTTTAAAAACATCTCATTAATCAGCTTAAAAACGTTGGCATGCCAGTGTGGAGCGAGAAAAGGTACAGAAAAGGTCAACCCTAATGATCAGTCAACTGCTGTTACCAGCAGCTTGTCAGAGAAGAAAGGCGACAAAATTAAGATATTAGCCCAGTAAAAAGGCAAATGAGTTATGTTTCTATTAACAAGAGTCGCTCAGGCAAAGGCTGACAAAAACATCCAGGACAAAGAGAAGGAGATTTTTTTTTTCATACAATACACAGTACAGTTGTGAAAATTGCTGCCGAAAATGTAGTGATAGCTACTATTATTGATGGATTTTAAAGGGGGAATCGCACAAATGCATGACGATTATCACTGACCTGAGGTAAACGGGCTCCTGTCTTTAGACTGAATCACAATGAGTGGAAGGCAACCGTCATGATGAATGGAAAGAATAGGTGATGGGTTTTTATTTACCTGCCTTGCTTGCTCAGAGATCCAGGGTTGCATGATTTATGTACTTATTTATTAAATTTATTGGCTGCCCACCTTAGCACAGGGTAATTCTGGGTGGCTTACAGTATTAAAAAGATAAAACCATATAAATAAAATGCTACAAAAATACAAAATACAATATACAGCCCTAACTAAAAATGGCATGGCAAATAATAGTATATCCATGGTCTTTGGAATATCTTTAAAAGAGAACGGATTGGTGAAGATAAGTATTTTTCCTACTGGGTAATAGTTCACCTGCCACAACCAGAGAAGCATAATTCATTAAGGTCTTTTCAAACACTTGTTTCAAAATAAAATTCCTGATAATGTTGCTTCCTCATTTTCTGATCAATGTGAAAAATGTGTATGAGTATGAGTACTAGAGCCATTTTGGTCTAGTGATTAAGATACCAGGCCAGACACCAGGAGATCATGAGTTCTAATTCAGCATTAGCTATGAAAGCTAATTGAGTGACCTTGGGCCAAACACACACCCTCAGCCCAACTCACCTCACAGGGTTGTTGTGGGGAAAATAGGAGGAGGAAGGAGTATTACATATGTTCGCCAACTTGAGTTGATAATAATAATAATAATAATAATAATAATAATAATAATAAGAAGAAGAAGAAGAAGAAGAAGAAGAAAGCTTTATTTTGGCAGCTCAAGAACAAGCCCTAGCCACAAACTGCATGAAGGCAAAAATTCAACATGTCACCACCACCAGCAAATGCCACCTCTGTAATGAGAAAGATGAGACAGTCGACCACCTGTGGGTGCAGCAAAATTTCACAAACTGACTACCTACAACGCCATGACCGCGTTGCTAAGATCATTCACTGGAAATTGTGCCAGAAGTTTGGATCTGAGTACAGGAAAAACCACTGGGAACATCAGGTTGAGAAAGTTTTAGAGAATGAGAAACTCAAGATCTTGTGGGACTTTAGGATTCAGACTGACAGGCACTTGGTCCACAACACACCTGACATAACAATAGTTGAAAAGAAAAAAGTGTGGTTCATTGACATTGCAATCCCTGGTGATGCACGGATTGAAGATAAGCAGCAAGAAAAAAATCACAAAGTACCGGGACTTGCAAATTGAAGTTGAGCAACTGGAAAAAGAAATCGCGTGTTGTCCCGATTGTAATTGGAGCTCTTGGAGCAATACCCAAAGGGCTACCCCGCTATTTAGAAATTTTAAATGTACCGGACTTGAATATTTTGACTCTACAAAAAACCACCTTACTCGGAGCAGTTTACGTCCTCCAATGATACTTTAACAGTTCCTAGGTCCGTGATGGCGAACCTATGGCATGGGTGCCACAGGTGGCACGCGGAGCCATATTGGTGGGCACGTGAGCTCAGCTCCGGCAAGCATGCGTGCGCCAGCCAGCTGATTTTCGGGCCTTCTGGGCCCACAAGAAGTCAGGAAACACACTGTTTCCGGCCTCCAGAGAGCCTCTGGGGGGGGGGGGAGGCCATTTTTGCCCTTCCCAGGCTCCTAGAAAGACTCTGGAGCCTGAGGAGAGCAAAAAACGGGCCTACTGTGCCATCGCGTGCCAAAAGCGGGGGGG